>JACEFZ010027448.1:565000-967500 GCA_014155875.1 Cepaea nemoralis | reverse complement strand
TTGCCAGCAGTGAAAGGATTGTATTTGAAACCGATGCCGTTCTGGTGTCAGGGAAGTCACATTACAAGAGTTCAGGATATGCTTGAAACACAGCTGCAAGCGATTTGGAAGCAGACCGCCTTGAACTGGTCAACGGTGTGGGTGCCGGTCGTTCAGAAAGCAATGGCAAACTACTACGGAAGTGTATCCAGGGCCGTGCCGTGCTATCATACAGAGAGGCGGCCGCATCAGGCGGCTCCATAAGGGGGCGGCATAAGTAGCAAAATCAAAATACAATCTGAACCATTCAAGAGTTAAAAATCTTTACGCAACGCTTTTGGGGGCGGCATTTTGAATATTTGCATCATACTGAGAAAATCTACCCCACGGTCCTGAGTGTATCAACCTCACTCTTACAGTTTAACAATATATGGCAACTCGAATAGAAAGAAAACTTATTCTTCGTTCGTCTAGATTGTTTATTTTGAACGTAATTGCGTTGTGCCTGTTTACAGCAGAGCTGCGATATTTGAGTCTTTCCACCGACATATCCGACTTCTTCAGACATTTGTTGATTGGACTAACCTTCCAAGGTGTTCCGTCAGACGTTCGACTCTCATTGTTGTAGTGTTATCTCCGTCCCAGCTGGCCCACTTAAAACAGCTGAAGACGGTCAGCCCTCAAGGGAAGGCAGCGACAGATCATGGGCATTCCCCACCATCAAAGGAGACTTCCATAATTGCAGAGCAGACACGAAGCGCTCTGGTACTGGACTCTCTCAAGTAAAGAAAACTTATGTACCACATGCAGGCAAACCTGACATCGGTTAACCGTTAACAAATGGTCTTTATGTAAGTGACAATGTTGCATGCAAATTACTGCTTTTGTTTGCTTTGTTTAATCAGATATCACTTTCAATTTTAATTCCCACAACAGTCAACATTGAATTTACCCAATTTTCAACATGGCGGAGACAGATTGGCAACGTTTCTTGTATACGTAAGTATGAAGATCATCTTCATCATCGTTGGTGATTACGCTTCTGAACATCTTTCGGCATGCATCAGTTCTCGCGATGACGTCATTCCATGCCCGGGAATTCTCTACCAGTGTCTGCCTGTTTATCTTTTTCCACAAATATGCCTTTTTGTCACATTATGTTGCAAGTTTTGTTTTTACATAATGTGGTAAAAAGTTATGACTGCCTCTTTATGATGCTTGTGATGCGGTATAATTTATTCTGCCTCTATGAAAACGTTTAAATTATTCATTTGGGCTGTAGGAGAATGCTCAGAATAATTCTGCTAAAGCACATCTTCGAAGACTCCTGTAATTTTTTTGTTGTTGCTTGTTTACTACTTGTTCAAGATTCACAACAATATCTTAAAACTGGTTCTATTTAACGTGCAAGAATTCTTTTCCTAACCTCGAAGAATAGACAATGATTGCATTAATCGTTCATTTTATAAAATCTAGGTGTTGCTTGTTCTGTTGTATTCTTTATCTGAATGATGCATCTTCCATCTGATGTTATGCTCTTGACTAGATACTTTCAGATCTGCACTTGCTCCAGATTGACACCATTTACTTTAATTGTGCAAACTATATCTTTTATATTACACTCTCTAAGTCTTTCTATTATTCGAGATCAAGCCCATTGTTTTGTTTTTTCTTTTTGTACAATCGTTTCATTTTCTGTAGTTCCTTCTGACTTGTTGATATCAAGACGGTGTCGTCTGTTTAACGTCAGTCATTTACATTATGACTGCCAACCGGCGACCCTGGCATCAGCAAAGGTTATTTATTATTCTTCCGTTGTTGTTCAATCCAGGTAATTCTCCGACATGCAGTATACACACATTGCCATCCTCGCAGGTGCTACGGAATTCGTGCACTGTCCGGAGATCTCCACTACCGATTCTCGCGCATATCACGTTACTCGCTAATGTATACGGGATTACGGAAAAAGACGTTAAACCCCCATGCCAGGGAATTTCCACATTTAAATAAATGTCTTTAAGCCAGGAACCTGAAACCACGTGATCAATTGGCTGTTGAGTTTGAGTGCAGCCGGCAGTCAGTTGTTGGATATGGTATCATGTTATTGGATATAGTCTCAAGTTCTTTAATATGGTCTCAAGTCGTTGGATATAGTCTCAAGTTGTTTAATATGGTCTCAAGTCGTTGGATATAGTCTCAAGTTGTTTAATATGGTCTCAAGTCGTTGGATATGTCTCAAGTTGTTAGATATGATCTCAAGTTGCTGGATACGGTCTCAAGTTGTTGGATATGGTCTCGAATTGTTGGATATGGTCTCAATTTGTTGGATGTGGTCTCAGGTTATTGATTATGGTCTTAAGATTCTGGATATAAGACAATGTCAACCATCATCAACCAGTATGGTCACTGCGGCTTCGTGACACTATGGTTTGTTTTAAGTACACATATTTACTGCAAGAATAAACTATATGTGTGCACAGTTCTGTATTATATGTGTGCATAATTATGCATTATGTTTGTACACAATTCTGTATTATATTTGTAAACAATTATATATTATGTGTGTACACAATTCCAGTTAACAGACGTAGAGCGAGGTGGTTCGACCGTCTTTAACAAAGTTGACCTTGCTGTCAAACCGGTAAAGGTAAGTAGCAATTCCAGATATGCTTTAAATGTCAATAATGCATACTGGGGGGAACGGAGTTGTGGTACACATCTTCGTCGAGCTTATAGTAATTTGCCTGATGAGACACCTTTTCAAGAATCAAATGAGATTCGTAACTTTATTAGAGAAGTTTAAAAAATAATAAAAAAAAAGAAGAAAGTCATGATCTTTTGGGCATATTGTAATACGAAATCAACTTGACACCTTAGTTAAAACTATGAATTAATGAGAAAGGAACATGGGTAAGGCAAAGAGGTAAGTATATAGATCAGTGGTTCTCAACCTTTTTTGGCCCGTACCCCTTTCAACCATATTTTCAGAACGTCATTCCCCCCCCCCCCTTTCATATTTCCTATCTAAAAATCCCCCCACCCCTACACAGTATACGTAAAAGTGGAAGGTAAATTTAATAGCATATACTAAAACAAGTCTAGACATCCACATAAAACATGATTTGTGGGTCTACTTACTTTATAAAATGAATCTTAGAAGGATGAGACGTACATAACTGTAAAGTATGAAGGGAAAAACAATATCAAGTAATCGGTTCTTGTATTAACGCGATCTTGAAATGGTCTTCATTCCCCCCCCCCCTCCCTGGGCACCCTAAAATTCTCCCGGGGGGGGGGAATTCCCCACCGGTTGAGAACCACTGATATAAATGATTGGATGACAAGAAAGACTTGCGCGATGTACTGGATTAAAGTGAGGAAGAGTTGCGCAATTCGTCGACCACACTCACTTGCCTGAGTCCATCTGAGTCCAGTGACAAGGCAAGTCAAGACGACGAGACGAATACAGGTGCATTGGATGACGAGGGCGCGCTACATGCCTTGCGGTGCTCATTACGTTCCTCAACGCTTTGCAGGTAAATGCCGCCTCGCCAGTTTAAGCATCAATGTTCTCTTCCACGAAGTCTGCGAAACCTGTCTTCACATGCTGGGTAGGCATACCCTAGATCACCGACACACACACACACACACACACCACACACACACACACACACACACACACACACACACACACACACACACACACACACACACATCGTGATTGTAACTGACTCAGAAAGCATGCTGATGAGGGTGAGGACGGGCAGGCTTCGTGTGGAGTGGCTTGCTTCGCTTCGGAGGTCACGGGTGGCAAGCATCGCCTGGATCTTTTCTCCAGGGCATGCCGGTGTGCTAGGAAATGAACAGGCGGACAGATTGGCTGGCTCTGCAGAACTTGGTGGAGTATTGATACATGACAAGGCAGATGTAGTTGCGGCCTTGTGGGAGCACGTGCACATCTCGGAGGAGCAAATGGATTACCATGGTCTGGCAAGAATGAGACAGCGAGAAGTGACGAGGGGATCTGGCCGACGCTCAACGCTCAGAGGAAAGGCGAGACGGACTTATAATCAGATTGCTACTAGTACTATTAGTGTTGGAACTCTTCGCTGGCTGCTGAGGATGGGGACGGAGCACTTATGGGAATGCCCCGAATGCTGTGATGTAGATTCCTAAATCAATAAATCAATCAAATCCTAGATCACCGATTGGTTTGACGCCGAATCGGTTATCTTCGCCTGGTTAGCCGGCCTGTCACAGCCGTTGCCCGGGAGATGGCCGCTGCCGCTCGCTGACAGCTACTAGGAGCCAGAGGCGTGAGCTGGATTGCAGGCTTGGATCAGTGGGGAATGAGCCCTGAAAGGGCATGAAAGCCATCCCTACCAAAGGTACTACCAATACCTGTTATCCCAGACACCCCCCCCCCCTCTCCGCCCCACCCCGTCACAAGCTATCATCGAGACAAGACTATTAATCTGATCCAAGGCTCTGGTGATCGTGTGAGACGGCAAATCGTGACAGTGCATGCTTGTCAACATGACACGTATTGATGAGAATAATGTTGTGCCCGATGCTCTTGCCTACATTTTGCAGTCCGTGTGTTAGCTTCTGGTTGATCCCAGAAATTACAGATAAATGGCAAATGTCTGTTGTCTGAGTTGATGCCAGAGATGTACAGATGATGGCAAATGTCTGCTGTCTTGGTATATCTCAGAGATGCACAGATGATGGCAAATGTCCGCTGTCTGGGTTTATCTCAGAGATGTACAGATGATGGCAAATGTCTGATGTCTTGGTGTATCTCAGTGATGTACATACGATGGCAAATGTTTGCTGTGTTGGTGTATCTCAGTGATGTACATATGAAGGCAAATGTCTGTTGTCTTGGTGTATCTCAGAGATGTACAGATGATCGCAAATGTCTGTTATCTCTGAAGGGTGATTCTGGAAAATTACAATGAAATATTCCTCGGGTGACAACGGTATCATATTGGTGCTTGTGAGACGCCGATGTATTGTTTAGTTTGTTGTTTGTATATTAACCCTGAATGAAGAAAAATTGTATCTGGACTGCCTAGATCCTGGTACCACTCTCTGTACAAGTAGAAACAAATGTAAAGAACCCCTTTCCGCTCTTCGGCACTGACTAGATAAATATGGTCAGCAAAGTAAGTAAATAGTCAGTGCGTTCACGAAGCTGATGGCCTAAAGCATGTACAACAAAATGTTCTGGGGGAAAAGGCGGCCGGCATGATATTAACCACAGCACCCATCGATTGCTTTCTGGTTTACACATATGAGGTTAGAACCATATACCCTGATTGCCTGATTGCGTGGAGAAGTAGCCTTCACTTAGTTAATTTATGCTGCGCACTTTGTATTACAGAAAGCGGCACTGTTCTGGTACAATTACAAACCATCAGGAGAATTAGATCTGGACACACGTCACGCTGGATGTCCGGTGGTCATTGGTCACAAATGGGGTAAGCACTTTTATCTGATGCAGATTTAGTTGGGTTAACTATTGATAACATTCCATCAGAAAAACGTATAGAGATAACACCGGTACATTAAGATAACCCACCTTACAACGTAAGGTGTGAAGATAACTCGGGTACGTTTAGCCACGTAACAGATACTGTCCTTGGGATGTGAAGTGTTGCGACTTCACATAATATATGTCACGACGTGATGATGTGGTCAGTTCTCTTCCTCGTCATCGTTATTTTCCAGGCAATTCCCATACATTGCCAGAAAATTACCTGGTACCCAATTGTAATGAGGCTACATCTACCCAAAGCCGTGCTATTCGGAAGGAAAAAAAACAATCCTATTAATGCTGAGTATCGGTAGCCGCGGTAGCGAAGTGGCTAGCGCCATTCCCTCCGACCCAGTGGTCGTGGGTTTGATTCCACATCGTTGTGGATTTTTTTTTTAAATAGGCCTAGACACCCAGATCGGCCCAGCTTTAAATGGGTGTGGGCAATGTGCAGGAAAGCCATGGCAGCCGGTGTGATATAAATCGCATGGCTCATGAAGTGCCGACTGATCTATAAAAGTGTGAGCCTAGCACCATGAGCCTACTGTTCCTCTGTGAGTAAATAGGGACGTTTACTTGGGCGCACTCTACTGTAAAAGATTATATTTTAACCAGCGTATGGCCAGGAATGCCTACTAACCTCTGTGTTGTTAAAATACTTATAACATTAATACAGAAATATAAAAATATAGAATTAATTTGTCTGACCAAGGATAGTGAGACTTGCTTGAGATCAGACACTTGAAATATGATCGCAGAGGTTACATGAATTCAGACCCTTGACCTCTGACGACAGAGGTTACATAAGTTCAGGTATTTGACCTCTGACCACGGAAGTTACATTATTTCAGACCCTTGACCTCTGACCACAGAGGTTACGTGAGTTCATCAGACCTTTGACCACAGAGGTTATATGAGTTCAGACCCTTAACCTATGACCTTAGAGGTCACATGAGTTCATATCCTTGATCTCTGACCACAGAGGCTATATAAGATCAGACCCATAACATCATGTCTGCCCAGAATGTCCAACAAAATCATGACTTCCCAGAATGTTCCACATACTCAAGTCTACCCATACGTCCCCACAGACTTGTGTCTTTCGAGAATGTTCCACACACCCGTGTCTTCCCAGAATGTTTCACAGACTGGGTCTTCCTAGAATGTCCCCACAGGCTCATGTCATCCCAGATTGTCCCCACATACTGGTGTCTTCCCAGAATGTTCCACATACTCGTATCTTCCCAGAATGTTCCATACACTTGTGTTTCCCAGAATGTCCCCACATACTTGTGTCTTCCGAATATTCCACATACATGTTTACGTCTGTCCAGAATGCCCCACATACTCGTGTCTGCCCAGAATGTTCTACTAGAAGGTGAAAAGAGATATTGGTTAGTATACGCTTTGATCCTGGCACATGCGAGAGTCTGAACCCCAACATTAAATGTTAAACATCTGAACCAATCTGCACAGAATGGTATGAGCCGAAAACATAAGCCAACAATTTAAATAAGAAAGAGAGAATATAACGAGTTACTTCCATCAAAAAATTAAACACATGACAACAACAGATCCATGACATGTAGACAGTGACAAAGAAATACACAGGCATGGCAAATAACACACATACAGACGAAACATAGTAATCTAGCACACTAGTATATCACGACGACCATTCCTAGATGAGGCCTCCTCATAACTTTTCAGATCCATCACATGAAAAAAAGAAACATCCGAACAAAAGAAATAACGACAAAAGAATTACACTGGAAGCCAGCAGCTAACTTGCAATTCTAATTAATACCTTATTAAAGGTTGTAACTGGTAATTTGAAAATAAAAATACAACATTCATTTGGAACTGCAGTAACCCACGGTAAATAAGGATTATCACTCGATCTTCTGTTGGTAATGTGTAATTGTATCCGTCGTCTGTAGTTAGAACATTCATTGAGTCATGTTTCACAGAAATTATCTGTTATTGCTTATTTTTAATTAGATTAATTAATACTATTCATATGGCATTACAAAGATATTTCTTGTTTTTGCTAACAATAAGTCAATATATTCTTTTTCGTCTCAGTGTCCAACAAATGGATGTGGAATTACGGCAACATGTTCACCCGACGCTGTGGTCTAACACCGGACGCTACACAGCTCGACATTGAACCATACATGAAAACAGGCTGGGTTTAACAGAGGCTGAATTTAGTGGTCACATTGTGCAGTTTCCGTTACCAACATCAGATACTAAAAACTTCACAGATCCACGAATGTTTTTCTTGAAGCACATTGGCTGTTCTCTCCAAGGAGAGATTTTGTCATATTCATTTTGTGGATTGCTCAAAATAAAATAACAGTGAACCAACAATTAAACAAAAGGTTTTCTTTCGTTTGTTTGTCTTTAATGTGTAATTTTACTGTTTAACATCGCATGCGTCTTCCAGTAAAGTAGTAAGAGATTGTGGCACAACACCAGTAAGCAAATTAAAATAAGCATTTGTGAGAACATGCTGCTCTGCTGTTTCAACATACTGGTGATTTGAGTCATTGACTATTCCGCAATGACTAAAGACGACAATCAGAACTTTTGCAACAAATTCTTAGAATATCGTCGATCATGAAGAAGAAATGTACTGTTTGGGAGCTAGCCTACCTGTTATCCCTTACTAGTTTATCAATGGTATCTCTTAATCTCTCCAGATTGACTCGGTTCAATATGTTCCCGGGAAATGACAATAACGTGTTCGTCTATAATGTTCATACTCCTACATGTCCCCTTTCTTTGGTGGCGTCACCATATATCTGCCTGTCAAATCTGCCGGTGTTTCTCTAGTCTTCCAAACTCTGCTACACAATGTTTGTAGTAATTCAGTTCACTGCGTTTATGTCGCCTGAACCTCTGTCTTCTGTTAGACATCGAATCATTGTGATTGTTGTCACTATCATAAAGTTTGTGAATTGTTCGGTACCCCAGAGAGTGACACAGACCCCGTCACAGACGAGCAGACGCATAGATCACACCTCTGTAGCCAGTCATTGATGAGCAACAGAAGAACAACCAGCGGTACTGATGTCAGACGGTTGGAAAGAGTCCGAGTAAATTACTCACGATCCTGAACGAGCCATGTTTGCCCCTCAAGCGATGAAAGCTACTCCATGCAAAACATACCAGTTTTCCATGTTACGTCGCGTGTTCTGCTAGTCCGTTACAATAGAAACATGCCTGGCTCACAACTTTCTAGCGGGATGCAGAGGTGTTTCCAAGACACCAGGACCGGGATCTATACTGGCCAAGACCTGCTGACACGTCCACGCTGTGCGTCCTGGGCAACAGGTCCTTTTGGGGACCTGGCTAACATCAGTAGGATCGATGATTCCTCCGAAGTCGGAGAGTATCTGCCTGCATGGCGAGGAACCACCAGTCTGCACACCAATAAGCCAGACATGGGACAACGGATACATACGCAAACTTCCAAGTCCTGTATGACATCACATTCATGTTGGACATCAGGAAGTATTCATCCGACATACAGGACTTCACGCTTTAGTTCACAGCCAGCGAACACAAGCAAGCAAGCATAACTTTCTAGCAATCGGACCCCCGCAGTTACGGCTTCCACCTGTATTCTTATGCTGGAAGTCCTGTTATCATATGCAAGGCTATCCTTTGTTTTCTAGTGTTCTTCAGTCTTTCCATAAAGCCTCATTCTCTCCGTTTACCTCTCACCATTGAATCATCCGTGTATATTATCAGATCTCTTTCGCATGAGTTGCCACATATCAGTTGCTGCAGGGACGCCTCTTTCTCATCCGCTATCCATTACTAGCATCGTCGGTAAAACTGACTATCACTCTACATATGAGTCGGTCAGCACATGTCCATTAGTCTCCCAACACCAGCTTATCAATATCAGCATCGTGTCTGATCGTATCTTCAGTCTGCTCCATTCATTCATTATGTGTCTCCTGGAGTCAACCAGTCTTGCACTGAGGGTGCTCTTTGTCCGCTATGACCCTAACATAAATCTTTGCCAGGAGCACCATGTACCGATCATATTTAAAGCGTAGAGCAAGCGTATGCTAATTACACATAATATGCTTGTCCCTCGTACAGCACAAAATAGCTCCCAACGCTCATTTTTATGCGTTTCATCTCCTTCAGTTGGCTAAACGATATTGCTTGCAACCGCAGACCATACTAAATTACAGATATAATTAATTGTTCGCAAAGAGTATTTAACACTCTCTGTTCCGTGACTGCCATCACATTCAATGCATCCAGTCGCATCCTACTCATCCCGATATTCGACACCACCTTTCCATCGTGGTTCACTGAAAGATAACTTCCTCAAATGTTATTCAGTAACATTTAATTGGGTTGTCTCTCTTGAGAGACCTGATATTTACAGTGATGTCTAGAGAGATTTGTCAGCAGCAGACGAACAATATCTCCGGCGGGCCTATTTTCGCCGGTCGCGAGATCCGCACAGTGGAAGGATGGGAGATTTGCTCGCAATAGACAAGCAATATCTCCTGCGGTATCTCCGGCGGGCCTATGCCCGCTGGTCACGGGGTCCTCTAAGGTCAGGCGCAGAGTCTGACGATAGTGGACGTTTTACACAGGTCCGGACATTTGTGATTGACAGATGTACGCGTCCTTATGGTCCGGGCGCGTACGAGACCCTCACCTGTGGGACTTGGCTGAACGCCTCTAAGCAGGGTCCCTTGGGTTCCAGGGTCTGGCCATCACTCGCCACCTGCTCGTGGTGGCGAGGTCAAGGAGGTCTGACGCTATGCCGCCAACGTCTGCAGCCTACCTTGTGGCAGACGTATTGGTTACCCATTCCTCTGGAAAACACAAGATTAGGTCGAGAGGGGGAACATGTCGTTTGGGCATCACATGTTTCTCTGAAAGCTCTGCCCAGGCATTGTGATGGAATATTGGCCACATTCCAACTCACATACTTTGGTCTATCAAGACTGCAAGGTGCCACTCACTGTCTAGCCTCCTCCTCCTCCTCCTTCTTCTTCCTCTTCTTCTTCTTCTTCTTCTTCTTCTTCTTCTTCTTCTTCTTCTTCTTCTTCTTCTTACATCAGGCTGAGGTAGTCGTCCGCCCTCCTTTGTCAATGTGTCAGTCCCTTCATTTCCAGCCGTTATTTAAAGAATACATTAACACAGCTGCATCCTCAGGGTTGATGATGAATCATCATTCACCGACTTTACCCACCGCAGCCTGGATTTATCCCGTCTGTGGAGAAGAGGTAGTGAACACGATTCGGAATCCCGCAAACGCATTAAAAATTTTTTTACCCATGGTATGAGCACCGATGGTTCAGAAAGAAATATGAAACTACTGAACGTAAAGTTAGTTGCATATCCTTGACATGACTTAGCACTCAACAAATCCAGCAAGTTCACAGTCAGTAGTTTGCTGTTGTTTTCTGAACGACCGACACTCATACCATTGTATAGAAATCAACGCAAGGCGGTCTGCTTCCTAATCGCCCGCAGCTGTGTTTCGAACTCGGTATGCGGGATTACGAATTGCATTTGTAACCCCTTCGCTACAGAGCATAAATCACAAGATTCACACACAACAAAAAATGCTGGGTTGACTGCTACGTCCTGTAAAGGACATGCAACTAACTTCACTGTACACAAAACCATCCTCAGCAATTGTCAAAACACCTCCTGTACTTACTGCCTTTGTGATCGGTATTCTGACTGTGTCAGTTAAAAAAGCACAGGTGAAAATGGGTGCTGTGATGTCAGTTCTTGACGTAAACCATCTCAACTCTGTTATCTGTTGGGATATCACCCTTGCACCACGGACAAATCCATATGAGCTCAGATCCTCGCCCAGAACAATGCACTTGCGTCTAGCGAGAAGTAATCAGTAAGATGAAAAGCTCCTGACACATCCTAGCCGAAGAATTATGGTTTCCCCTCTTACAGCACATATTGATTATGCTAGTGTAGTGTATACTTAATATTGATTCTCTCAGCTGAGGCATATGCGCGAATATTTCCTTCACACAAAACAGTATTCCCATATGCCACATGTGACCTGTTCTTAATAGACAGCACGAAACTGTCTCAATGTTACCATGCTTAACAATGGCGCCATCTTGCAACAGCACACCTATCTTTCTCTCTCTCTCTCTCTCTCTCTCTCTCTCTCTCTCTCTCTCTCTCTCTCTTAGTTTTAGTGTCTGTGTGATGGAGTATGTGTATGAGTGTATGCTTTTGTGTATGATAGAACATATACAGGCGTGCGAGAGAGTGAGAGAGTATAAATGAGTGAATGATTGAGTGTGTTTGTGAATCAGTGTGTGTGTGTGTGTGTATGTGTGTGTGTGTGTGTGTGTGTGTGTGTGTGTGTGTGTGTGTGTGTGTCGGTCTCCCTGGCGAAAATGATTAACGACTTTCTCCGCAATCCCATATATCCATGTGGGGAACACTGCTGCGCGAGATTCGTTAATGGATTGCGTCACGTTGGTTACTTACGGGGGTATGCGACCCGGTCGCTCAGAAAGCAATGGCAAACTACTGAGCGCAATCTGTCCAAGAACATCAAAAGCAGCTGAAAAATGCTGATGTTGACTGCAACGTCATGTAAGGGATATGCAACTTTTTAAAACAATATGTGAGTGTGTAAGAAAGTGTGAAAGAAAGTGTGTGTGTGTGGGTGTGTGACTGCGTGGATGTACGACAGTGTGAGTATTTGTGTATGTGAGTGTGTGAAAGTATGTGTGTCTATTATGTGTGTGTGTTTCAAGGAGCGAATGTGTGAGCTTTGCTTTATGTGGGAATAATGATATATAGGAGAGAGAGAGAGAGAGAGAGAGAGAGAGAGAGAGAGAGAGAGAGAGAGAGAGAGAGAGGGGGGGGAGAGAGAGTGTGTGTATGTGTGAGAGAGATGGTGAGGGAGAGAAAGAGTGTGCGTATGTGTGAGAGAGATGGGGAGGGAGAGAGAAAAAGATAGTATGTATGTATGTATGAATAAATATATGTTGGTGTGTTTGTGATTGTGAGTGAGAATATGTATACCACCTCATAATATTAAGTGTCGGATAATTACATCATATAACAACGGTACAAGCATTACTCCATTAATGCTTACAGGAACGTGTGAACAGTTGTCAGGTGTCCGATGGATGAAAATTATTACCTTCCACTTTTTTTTGTTTTAATTCGTGTTCTTTCCCTCTTATTTCTTCAGATGTCTAAATTCGTCTCCTTAGCGAGCTCATTTGCGTACCTCTTCTATCTTCCATGATTAGAAATCGAATGCCTGTGCAAATGTCGCTAACCCTGACGCCGTTCGATTTCACTATTGACGTAGACGTAACCTTAGGGTTATCATGCGGCCTTAATACCTCCCCCCACCCCCGGCCATACACCGCAAGGCAGTAAATGGCAGTTAAAATGGCAGAACTAAGTGTGTCATGTATCTTAACGACCAAAGGAACGAACTAATTTCGTTTGAAAACTTAAAACTTAACAACAATAGAATATAAATGTTTTTTGTTTCTGTTTGATCATGTAACTTTATGATCGAAGTAACGAAGTATTTTTTTTTTTTTGGGGGGGGGGGGGGGGGGGGGAGTAACTTAACGACTAAAGAAAGATGTTCCTAATATTATGTATTGTCCTAAGAAACGAAGTAATTCTGCTATGTAACTACTTAACGACTAAAGAAAGTATTTTTGATATGTTATGTATTGTTCGCACAAATAATTTTGTCTTGTAAAGAATAACTTCTGGATATGTGGCGGACTGATATGAATAGAAGTAGTAAAAGTTCTTATCATTGTAACTTTTTTTTTTTCTAAATTCATCTGATCGTATGTTGAAAAAACATCGTCCTTTCAATGCTTCTGATTATGCGCTGTTATTCAATACATACGCGAGACATTTGAAAAACATGCGGTTATTTGTTAGCAGGGACCGACGTTTCATTCAGGGAAAACCCACTGACGATTCGCCGGAATTACACAATAACAGGTATGTTGTTGATCTATATACGGGCACAGAATAGGCCAAATAAACAGCACAGAAAGGTTTCTTTTTAAATGTATTCTCGTGATCCTGGTTACATTGTTCACTGACCTATTTTCATTTCCATGTTATCACTTTGCTGTACACCACATCTCCCATCGTTGCTGTTATTGCTGTAGATCTTAATCCTCTTACATTTCATCGCCGTCTTTACGTATACATGTATTAACACTTGTATTGTTTTTGTTGTTGTATTTTTACTATTATTTGTATATTGTTTACGTGTTTACATCATTGTTTGTTGGATATTACGTTTACATTCCAGTGTCAGGTATCTACGTTATTAACATTGCTGTTTCGCAGATGTCTTTTTCTTTTATTTAGTAGCGACTCTATGGTCGAATGTCTAATTTCTGTGTCTGTTTATCTTGTTGAATCACAAAGCATATGTGTTATTGCGCTCTGTGAGCTGTCATTTTGCTGCTGCAATACTGTATAGTAAATGGTCGTCCTAGTAGAGAAATCTACCAGGTAAGAGGAAGGGTAGGTCCCAGAGGAAATCCTTATGTCCATTCATTCAAAAGACGTCCTGTATACATGGTTGCTCCTACAAGAGCCATTTAGTTTCATGCCGCATAACTAACCAAAGACTCGGGGTCTTGTAACCCGTCACTGGGAGTGGGTTGATGGATGTCAGAGCATACATCTCTCGAAGATGGGTTCTGCATGGGTTCTCCGGGGCTAAACTTTCTATGAGATTATCTGTCAACTCAGTTGATGTCCCGCGATGGAACATTTATCCACTGCTCACTACCAGTAGGTATGAAATAAATGTTGCCTGTCGTTCTGGAAAGCTAGCTGGAAAGGTTTTACAATGAATTTCAATATTTTCACATGAAGAATAGTCGGCGCTCACAGTGACAAGTAACGGCTGGTCTTTACAGCAATCAATGAAAGCTACGTGCCTACATATTATTATGCCTATTGACAATCGGACACTAACATTGCTTCAAGGTAAGACAGAAGTTATAAACACTTCATAGAAGACACAAAATTAGTTGCATATCCTTTTACAGAACATAACAGTCTCCAGCATTTGTGGCTGTTTGAGATTCCTCGGCTAGTTTATGTTCAGTAGTTTGCCACTGTTTATGTTTATAGTTGTTTTCTGAACGATCAGCACTCATAGCATTGTATGGAAACCAACGTAACGCTGTCTGCTTCCAAATAGACCGCAGCTGTATTTCGAACGCAGTATGCGGGATTACGACCTGCATTTGTAACTCATACGTCACAGAACCAGAGGACAAAAGCGAGGGCACCATTATGAGGCCTTTGTTAATGTTACTGCATCCAATCTCAGCACGGATGCACGAACTCCGTAGCCCGGCGATGCCTGAGTTGATCAAATACATCACCCATGTTGATTGCATTTAGTATCCCAACTTTATTAACAGTCACTCCAGTAACTGCTCCCCATGGGATTGGTGAGCAGAACTAATTTGGGCTGATTGCAGCATGCGACTGGGCATGCACGGGAATACCCAATAAGCAGTGAGGTCGTTCGACATAATTAACATAACATAACATAACCAGCCACAGTAGAATTCATTTATTCATTTCATATGATATGCAACCCTGTAGTATGTATCTGACGAGATACAGTGAAATATACCAGGCAATAAATTGCAAAAAAATATTGTTTGCGGCGTCTGTGTTTACATTTGCTAATGGTAGAAGTTGTAATCTGATCGCAATTCAAATAAGAAATGCATGCTCGTTTCCTTTTAAATTTAGAAATGTAGAAGATATGAGAGGGAATCAACATTTGGAGACATACCATCAGTAACATTAGATATCTGGATGATACAGTATTGATCGCAGACAATGACAGGATCTGCAACATTATGTAAATGCGGTTGTTGTACACAGTGAACAATTAATGATGGAATAAAACTGTAAGAAGACACAGATTGTGGTCGTTACTATGGAGAAGGAAACACCACTATGTAATATAGGATAAATGGGAATATTCTTAAACAAGTGAATAGGTACAACTATCTCGGAACAGTCATAACAAATGATGGGAGGTGCTTGAAGAGATTAGAACTAGAATCGCTTTGACGAAGGTACCCTTTTGCAAGATGGACAACATGTTTATCTATAAATTGATGTCGATTGCAACGAGAAATAGAGTGTTGAAGTGCTACACAGAACAGAACCTGTACTTGTGCGTGAATGTGAAACGTGGACAATGAGCAGACAAGCTGACAAAACTTCTAAGGCAGTGTAGATGTGGTTTTTGAGGAAGATGCAAAGAATATCATGGACAGACAGAAAAACCAATGAGCAAGTCCAACAAGAAGCAAATTAAAACCGTAAACTGATTAGAGAGATTAAATGTAAACAGTCAAAATTGTTTGGACACGTTATAAGACGAAATAATTAGAGAACTTTGAGACAACCGGCAAGATTGAGGAGAAAATAATGAAGGGCAGACAGAGAATTAAATACCTGGATGGTTTGGCTACGTGGCATGGTGATCGTGTTTAAATCATTTATTCATTGCATATTCTCAGTCACAGTCATGAGAGATTTGGTCGCAACAGATGAAAAATATCTCCGGAGGGCCTACTCTCGCTGGTCGCGGGATCCGCAGAGTCAGGCAGGGAGTCTGACGGTAGCTCACGCTTACAATTGGTCAGGACACGTACGATTGAGAGATATATACGCTCATACAGGTCCAGACACTTGCTTCAAGGCCCTCTTCTGTGGGATATGGCTGAACGCCTCTAAGCCAAGTCCCACGGTTGTGAGGGTCTGGCCACCACTCACCTCCTGCTCTTGGAGGTGAGACTCACCTCTGGCTCTTGGAGGTTTGACTGTGAGCCGCCAGTGTCTGCAGCCTACCTTGTTTCAGACGTACTGGTTATTCTTTCCTCAGCAGTAAACAATGCAAGGCCGAGAGAGAGAAAAGGCTGCATGGGCAACACATGCTCTCTGAATCCATGCCTAAGCATTGTGTGGTGGTATTTTGGCCAAATTCCAATCCACATACTTTAGTCAGTGCCACTCACATTCACATCTGTATCGCGTGTAACTCCACTTCCTTTATACATTCTGTTTTTACCACTTTTAGCTTCACTGTCAACAATGCAAAACATGGACACTGTAAACCTCAAGAAGCTTATTACATGCGGAATATAACTATTGAGACAGGGTGGTGACTTCACAAGAGCACATAAAATTAGAAAGTATATCCTGAGAAATAGTGTACGCACAACTCCTTGGGCGAAATATGTAGCGATACAACAATTAAAGATGTAACAGTCTAATGAGCATGAAGTTCTGTTAGCTTCCGCTTGTGCCTACGAGAATAATGTGTGGATATAGAGCTACAGGAAGACTAAAAATTATGTTGATCGAGAGTATCAATGGTAAACCGTTGTAACAGAACGCCCGCACTTTCTAACAACCTAGACAGACTTGATGTATACAAAGATGTTAACTTAAGAGAAAAAGGCGAATAAAGTAACTCGCAAATGGCAACAGAAGAAGGTAGTGAAGATTCTGTGTTCATGCCATCATTAGAGAACAACTGAAATAGGTTGTGAAAACTGGTAAGATCAATTAAAATTGAAACAATTATTGAAGAGAGAGTAAAGAGTAGTTTTTTCGTCATGTAACGGAACGATATTACAGCACGAACTGATCAACAGTTCAAGAGAGCAATCGTTCTGGTTAAACGCGTCACTCGGTAAGTGGTATTCTTGATAATAATAATCATCACGTGCACCCCAGCTGGCGAAGACGTTCATGACTCTCCACAAATCTTGGTCTTTGGTGTTCCATATCAACTATTTTGATGATATTCCTCCATGCCACCGCCTCAATCCATACAGCATCATTTCTTTTGATCTTTACAGTTGTCGCGATGTTCTCCAATGCATTTCTTCTCATCACATGACCAAATAAATGTGTTTGTCTTTTTCATATTGTATAATTACTCTGCCAGTCCTAGGAATTCGCAACATTCGTCCCTGGAACCACGTCTCTGTTGCCTTTAAGTTCTTCCTAAATTGTCCTTTTACGTCCCAAGATTCACTGCCATACAGCAAAGCAGATTATATATAGCATTTCACCATTCTCTTTCTTACACTCAATAATAGTGACTTATTGCATAATATACTACTCATTTTCTGAAATGCAGCTTTTGCTTGCTATATTCTGTTCCTAATGGCTGTTGCGCATCTTCCATCTGATGTTGTAATTGCCCATAGGTATTCAAATGTATCCACTTGTTTTCCTTCTATCGTTATTTCAAATTTTAGCGTCACTTTTCCTTTGATATAACCATTTGTTTCTGTTTTCTGTATATTCAAAAAGAATCCTTTCTTTGCACTCTCTGTTACTACAATGTCCGACAATTGTTGCAGATTTTTAGCATTTCCCGCCATCAGTTCTCTGTCATCTGCATAGCTGAGACTGTTTATATATATATATATATATATATATATATAATATATATATATATATTATATATATATTATATATTGTGCTCGCTCGCTTTGAACTCAAGCGTAGTCCATATACACACTATTTATAGTAGTGATGGACTGAATTTTCCGTGTGGATTAGCTTTCCTTATTAAATGTCCCTCGCCAACAGGCAACCCCACTCCGACTTCAGAGGTACTTGTAATTTACAGCCCCAAATCAAGGACGACAGGTCAACATTTTAGTCCAGCTGTCCGGTGTAGGTGTTGAACCCCTAATCTCGGCATCAGCACAACGGATGTTTAAGAACACGCGTTCTTACCCATTCGACCATGCTGATCTGCAGACTGTTTATATTATAACCCACGATTTGTATTCCCTGCTTTTTTTTTATTTCTCTCATTATTAGTTCGCTATATAAAGAGAAGAGACCCGGTGACAAAACACATCCCTGTCTTACTCCTAGTTTTATTCGTTCATAATTGCCCTCTTTATTTCATATTTTAATTACTGCTACTTCTTCCAGTAAATATTCTTTACTATTCTGCTATCTTTCCCATCAATGTTGGTATCTTCTAAAATTTTAATCACTTCATGTTTAGCTTTATCAAATGCCTTGGTATAATCTATGAATCACAACTATATATCTTTATGTGTGCCCCTTTATCTTTCTATTAGTTTTGGTAACGTATATATAGCGTTGTATGTTCCCTTTCCTTCCACAAATCCATGCTGTTCTTCACAGATTTTCGACTTCATTTTCTTTCTTGTTCCTCTCATTCTATTTCTGAGTATAAGCTTACTGATGATGATGATGATGATTATGATGATTATGATGTCGAGATGATGATGATGATGATGATGATTGATGATTGATGATGATGATGATGATGATGATGATGATGATGATGATGATGATGATGATGATGATGATGATGATGATGATGATGATGATGATGATGATGATGATGATGATGATGATGATGATGATGATGATGATGATGATGATGATTGTGATATAATAAAATGTCCTCACCTTTTCCTAGCATTGACTCCCTTAAAAATAAACAATCCCTAACCATTACTGTTTAAGTAACTTACTCAATGTAGGAGAGAATAAAACAGTGATAGACTGAACGTGGCACAGCTTAATTTATTTGGCTTTATTTTGGCTCACGCACCTGGCCAACAGTCGTCGACTGATTGAAAAACAAAGACTAAAGTAGCCATTTTAGTTCAGACAATCAAAGGAAGCAGACATGTTTAAGTTTCCCAGGGTGGGGAAAGGTATTTTTGCCTTTTAAAACCATACCTCTCTGAAGATATTGGTATGTTATATCTACATTATTAAGATGTATTTATGTATTACATAGACCAGTATGTTTAATTAAGAATTAGTTAGAATAATAAGTCAACAATTCTCTTAAACCAGGCTGGATGATGTTTACCAATGAAACACAGGTGGGCGCCACGCTGTAATTTTTCCTGTTTACAATTTCAAATCCCTATGTTAAAACCTTTTATAGGCATTATGAACTTATATCTAACTAGTAGTGCTTATAACCTAGAAATATTATGTGTACCGTAGAGTATCAAACTCAGGTCAAAAACACATTCTAGGAATTATCTCAATGTAGTAGCAGACTCCTGATTCATATTTCAGTAGAGAACTTGTGTCTGTCAATTTCATATTCCTATGTTAAAACTTCTATGCACTGTGAACAATATCTCACTATTTATGCTTAGAAATCTGCAAATAATCTATGTACTGTAGAGATTGAACTCTAAAGAACAGTTTCAAAGGAGTTTTATCCATGCGGGGACATACAAATGATTACGCATATTCCTGACTCTTAATCAGGTGATAAAATACTTCGCCACATCATAATCTGTAACTTTGGAACTATAGTGCTAAATGTTAGTACCATCCTTTTGTTAACAGATTAGTAACCACTCCACTATGAGGAGGGACATGTAATCATTTCATAAAATATTGCTAGGGAATGCCATGTTTGAGAATATAAATTCAAGAACAAAGGAAGTAAACGGCTGATAGAAATGAATGTTCGGATAGGATGTACCTTCAATCCGCATGACCTCACTGTAGTAGGAACAGAAGCGAAGATTGATGTGAATAAATTGCTTGCAATATTCAGAATACTGGACCATGCGGCATAAGTTATTCTAATAAATACACTCCGAATAATAGCAGTCATTGGCAAAATATATCACAGCGGTTACTATCCCCATGTGCTGTACGCAGTGGGGGAAAACAATGATGTTTTAGTTTATGGATTAACTCCTGAAGAAAATTCCAAAACCTAGGCTGCCTGCATCATCATTATGATTAATTATTATGTATGATTATCATGTACTTAATATCCAGAGAAATGTACATGTATGTTTTTTTCTGTATGAGAATTTTCTCTGTTCTGATTGTTACTTTTTCCTGGGGAATATACATTTTAATGTTACCCTTGGGGACATGAGGATGTTGATAGAAGAATCCATGTGTATGTCAGTACTTAAGAAGCCAATGTTGAATAGTCTTGACCTAAGGATGATTATAGTGCCGAAAGGAAGACGCGGCATTAGAAACCACAGAGATTCTGTATAGGCTATTCTCTTCAAGTAATGAGAGAGACAATATCAACATGTTGGATGGACAGAATGACTTTACCTCATCTAATAGTCCCAGTAACAACAGAACAAAATATAAGTGAGAAAATACCTTACTCACTATTAAGAGTCAGAATGGCTCTACTCAGCAATGAGGGACAGTGGAACGTGGACACCCACTCCTTTCCCCTTCTCCCCTTGTTGTTTTCTATTTTTGTTTGTAATTGTGTTGTAACATTTTTACATAACACAGTAGGTTAATGCTCGTGTTGTATTCTTGTCATCCCTTTTCTATAGAGAGAAGCAAGTGGTGGTTGAATGTGGTGGGACTATATCACTAAACCTGGATCCTGGGTCAACAGCCAGAAAGTGAATGTCCTACACCATAGTCTGGATCTAGCCAATACCTCAATGTTTACTGCTGCGCTCAATAGCTTCATAGCAAGCAACAGAGAAATTCGAAGACAACTGATCTGGGTGAAGTGATTAAGTCCTATTTCAGTAGGAATATCCCGGATGGACTTCAAGATAAACAGAGTAACTAACAACGTGTAGCGTCTGCTTTACTCTGAGAAGTACACCTGAAGCCTTATCACTCAGCAAAATCAGTGAAACTATGGACAATCCTACTACAAGTTACTAAAACTAGCCACAGTGAAAGCCCTCAACTGTTGGTGGATTACCAAGTTAATATTCCAACAATGGATAAGTCTTCGAAAGAATGTCTCACGATGCAGCAATACACAACATGGATTCAGCCATTCAGCCATTCAACACCAAGTTCTGATATGAACACCAACTCAAACAAATGGGAAGAGACACTGAAACAACTAATAAGCCAAAACAACCAATACAAGCAACTTCAGAACCTCTGAACCATAACTACACCAGATTACCTCAGGTTCCAAAAACCTGAACACATAAAAAAGACCATATGAAAGCAGCTAGCGGAGTAAATTGCCTTACGCCTGCAACCACAGGAATCACCTGATGGCCTGCAACCCTGGAATGTGGTGGAATAATATTCTTCAGTCTCATGCCTGCAGCAGAATCCTGGAATTAATTCAGATGAACCAAATGAATAACAAGCAGAATTGTATGTCTACACTCAAAGTAAATAATGAATCAGACCTCTGTGCTGGTCCCATGTCAGCCTAAATGCCATCAACTGTGGAATAGGTTATAGACTGACGACTAGGTGCGTGAAAAATCTGTGGGAACAAAATTGAGATTCGGATATTGTAAGCCGAGAAGCTGAAAGGTAGGCATCCTTTTCATCGGATATGGTGATATAGGGAAGAACCTTAGTCCAAGACTCAAGATGCATCTCCTGAAGGTATGACCAACCCAGGCCTCAATTTCACACTGACACCGAGCCGTTCGCAACAGAAGATTCGTGAATTCAGCCCCAATGGAGGGGATATGTATATGTGGTGAATTTATTTCCTAGTAGGGATTATAAGTATTTCCCACAACAAACTTCAGTGGACATTAAAACATGACTGTGAGTATTTATTGCTGTCCCGGATAATTATGGACATTAACAGCTTAGCACTGGAGAGGAATATCCACCCACAATGCCTAAATGAACACTATAATTAATTAATTTAATTATTAGTATCAACTGTTTTCATGTGTGTTTTTTTTTTCTTCTATGACATGTAAAAGGTAAAGAGTGTGTTATTTGGTCATGAAGTATAACTAAAGGGTTATGTTATGGTATATATGTATAGTATTTGACACCAACTCATTATTTTTAAAAATGAGAAATTGTAAAAGGTGTCAGAAACAAATGTTATATGTTGGGGTTCTATGTACTTGATCGATTATTTGCCTTAATTATGAGGGTAAAATGAAAGTAGACCCAATTTGTGGTTTGTTGTGTTGGTTGTAATAACCTGTTTTTTTCTGGGGTCACTGGGTACTATATTGTAACAATGCAAATAATTCCATGCCTGTCTGAAAATGCATAGTGTTCATTACACATATATATGTAACTGCAGATCTTGATTCATACTTGAACTGTTGTCCAAAATTTGTTGATGTGTACATCAAGTAAATGTGGTGTTCAATCAGGTGGTTTTATATGTTGTGAACAATCAATGTCCTTCTAGCACTATAGTAAATTTTAAAGGGTGATAAGTGGGAATGGAGAAGTACTCATAAATACAGCTATGAACAGGAGTGAACTATTTTCCTCCTTGTGTTTATGGTAGAATTCCATGATCACCTCAAGTGGCTAATAATAGAGAATCAAATAAATCCCCCTAGACACTTAACATAATATTCTCATAAATTAAAATCCACATCCCACAATGATGATGATGATGATGATGATGATGATGATGATGATGATGATGATTGATGATGATGATGATGATGATGATGATGATGATGGATGATGATGATGATGATGTGATGATGATGATGATGATGATGATGATGAGATGATGATGATGATGATGATGATGATGATGATGATGATGATGATGATGATGATGATGATGATGATGATGATGATGATGATGATGATGATGATGATGATGATGATGATGATGATGATGATGATGATGATGATGATGATGATGATGATGATGATGATAGTCCTGTTCAGCCAGGTTAGAGACAGATTTTCACACAGCTATCCTTTATAACTATATATATGACTTGATGATTATGCTCAGGACGATCGATATGGGCTAAGCTCGAAGCCAGTGGACGGAATCTCCGAGGAGATCAAGGCTGACCAAAATCATCTTCATGTTTGGGCCAGGCCATGCGAGTGTAACATAATTGTTACTTTAACTCCTTCTGTCCCATGGTGTTATTAATGTGACTATTTTCCTCCAAAGATGTGTTAGTTCACGTAACGATGCTTTGAGATCAGAAGTATTTCAGCAACAACTATGAGAGGGGCAATAAGTTAATATCTCAAGCAAAGATAGCAGTCTGTTCAATGGCTCCCAACTTGTCTATAGATTATGCATGAGAACGAACGAACTTTATTTTCAAATGGTCACAAATTAAAATAAAATTACTGGTATTGATTGGCATCTAAAGAAGTGAAGGAAAGAAACAGAGATTAGAAGACACAATAGACAATTTCAAATTTGTTAACAAAAGTAAAAGTGCTAACATCATGCAGCTTCGTCCATGTCCTCCCCACGTTATTACTTTCTGTCTGGACACTGCCATTTCCTCTGTGAGCCACGCCTTTATCACTGTTCTGTACTGCCCACGTGACGTTTGATGTGGCCAAAGTATTTCTGTTTCCGAATGATGATGCTGTTTATGAGTCAGTTGTCTTGGGTGTTCACACCTTGTAGAATATCATTTTCTTCGTAAGTTCAAAGATCTCGATTTTCTTTTTGACTGATTGCGAATTGGTCCATGACTTTACATGTGAGTATTGCCATAGGAAAGATTCATGTACTGAAACATTGCACCTAATTTGTTTGTTGTGTTGTGCCCAAAGATCATTATAGCGCCCAACCTCTGCATTGCTTTGGCCAATCAACGTCTGATCTCACTCAAAGAACCGCCTTTGTTGCTGACCACGGAACCAAAACATTCAAAGCACCTGATACCCTCACATATTTCTTCAAATAAACAAAGGGCTGAATACTTTGACAAACATAAAAATGGGCAGTCCCAAAAGATCCCTCAGACATCCAGCCTGTAGAAGTAGAGATGGATGTCAACTGTGAGAAACTAACGACAGAAAGAAATAGTAAATACAAAACGTTCAGGCTCCTGGTCAGGATGTTATCACAATCAATTAATCAATCAGGTGTCGTCTCCACAATGAAGGTTGGCTGCAATGGATCTCCAGTACTGTCTGCCTCTCGCCTTGACTGTACATTCTCTCAGGTTGATGTTCGTCTATCTCTTGATGTTATCTGCCCACTTGTGTCGTGGTCTGCCTCTTTCTCGCTTGCCCTCAACCTTGCCCTCCAGTATGGTTGCTATAAGAGTATCATGTCTTTTAACGCGGTCGAAATATTTCACTTGCCTCTCCTCTTTATTTCTGTCAACTCTCTCTTCATTCCCAGTGTGTCTTAGAACCTCTGCGTTTGATTGTTTTTGTTTCCATGAAATACGACATATTCGTCTGTATATCCACATCCCCAGGGCTTCTATGCAACTTTCAAGTTGCTTGTTCAATGTCCAGGCTTCCGCGCCATACAGTAGCGTTGAATATACGTAGCATTTGACCAATTCTCATGTTTAATGCGTTATTAATCTCTCTAGATATTAATACTGATTTCATGCTGTGAAATCATTTTTGGCCCATCATTCCTATTCTCTTTTTCATTTTCTATTTCACTTCTGCCATCATCAGTTATTATATGTCCAAGAGAGGAGAAACTTGTCACTTGTTCTAGTATCTCCCCGTTTACTGTGATGTTCATTTAATTCCAACATCAACATTCAGAGGAAGAGGCCGACCACGTAAACGTTGGACGGAGGGAATAGCAGAATCCATGGGAATGTCGATATATGAAGCCCATAAGCGGGCACTCTCACGAAGTTTATACTTCACCTCGACACCGCAAAGTACAAGAGGAACATGATGAGATGAGATGAGATCAACATTTCAACTGCATTGCTGAACCAATTATTTAATGGCCTGGAAAGTCGAAAAAGAAACATAAGCAGACTGGAAAGATGGATTTGGTGTACTTGCTAATGTAAGAAGACTTGCAGGAGTGTGGGAGTTAAGGAGAAAACAAGGATTAGTTCCTGGGAGCAGGATAATTCTATAGAGATTAAGATATTCCATTGACAAACGATTAATGGGTGAACAGGAAGTCTTCCGATCAAATAGATACTGCACTGGTCAGATAGCCACATGACTTATAATAATAGAGCAAAACAGTGAAATGAATTTTCACTTTATATTCGATTTGTGGATTATAAGAATGCCTCAAACAGCATTTATTTGGAATGTCCTGAGACATTTATGAGGAAGTATGGGAACCCATAGTAGATCATTAAGTAATTACAGACAACATATGGGCACTTAGAATGCAGAGTTCTTTATAAGGAGAAGTTAATGAATACCATCGAAATATGAAGAGAAGTGTGGCAAGAATGTCTTTGTCAGCTGTGGTATTCTTAATGACAATAGGTTGAATTATTAAGACAGCCGCTAGAAATACAATTCTGTGCACTCTGACAGAGCAGCTTGATGATCTGTCTCGTGCAAACATGGTTCAATTCCCTGTGTATATTCTTACAATGAGCACTTCCCTTGATCCTAATGTCTTGGATCCGATATCTTGGCTGCTCGGACAAGAGCGAAAAAAAAAAAACAACAACAGTTGGTTATCAAAGAAAACAGGCCAGAAAGGCCGCTGTCCGGGTTAAGTTTCAAGATTCGAAAAACTACACATCGAATATTTATGGCTTGTGGAATGCCTGTGTATGTATATTTGAGTCCTCGTCGGTGCTTCGGAGTTCGTTAGCTGCGTTGAGATTCTCTTTGTATGATTTTGGAGAGGAGATTGAAACACTTATGGAAATATTCGTGTGCGATGAATATGGTGTTTTTTTTTACCAACACCAAACCAAATAGGACACTGTACTCCAAAGTATATCATTTTATAACACTGACTGAGTGGTGGTTTCCGGTTCTTTGACTTTATAGACCATATGTGGAAAAGGACCACCTTACAAAACCTACGTGCTACATGTTCTTTGCAGGAAGTTGCGGTCAATCCCAACAGCGGGTTATTACAAGGCAATTTTACGTTCAGTTGTTAGTTATTGCTTTGAGTTGAGTTAAGTTTGCATTGAGTTGAGTTGAATCAAGGACCGACAGCATTGCACTCGGAGCATTTCCATAAGCCCTCAGTCTTCATCTTCAATAGCCAGCGAAGAGTTCCAATGCTAAGGGTTCCCTTGCAATCGCATTATATGTCCGTCTTGCTTTACCTCTGCATGACGATTGTCGACCAGATCCTCTGACCACCCCTTACAGCCGCATTCTCTCTAGACCAGTGTTTCCCAACGTGGGGCCCACGCCCCACAGGGGGGGGGGGGGGGGGGGCGCAATTCGATTGTTAAGAGGGGCAATTCGATTGTTAAGGGGGGGCAATTCGAAAATGGAAGAAATCGGCTGGATATAACAAACCGGGGAGACTTGAGACTGAAGTTAACTAAATTGGAACCTGACATAAAATCTCTTTGCAGCAAGCATCAAGCGCAAGGATCTCACTAAATTTAAATAATAAATAATTACTAATAATTAAATAATATAAATAATCTTTCATTAAAATTATTGTGTACTTGAATTGCAGTTCTCCATTATCTTCTTATTTTTCAGTATTCCGAGCCATTGAGGTTCTTTGCTGCAGATACAAGCCGTCTCTATTCGTCTCTCTGGTTGACCTTCTCTTGCCAGTCCTTGATTCCAAGTGATTGTAGGTCTATATGTATATTATCTCTCCACCGTCTTCTTGGTCTACCTCGGGGTCTACGGTCATTTATTTCCTGAGTGTAAGCGAGTTTTGTTTCCCTATTATCTTCCATTCTTTCTATATGCCCCAGCCATTGCAGTCTATTAGCCTTCATGATACCAGTGATTAGCGGGGACTTAAACAGATCATAAATGTCTTTGTTGCTTCTTCTTTTCCACTCTCCACTTTGTGTATCCCTAATGGGCCCAAAGATGCGTCTTAAGACTTTGTTCTCAGAAGGTTTGTAACAAGGCTTCATCTCCTTTAGTTGTACTCCAGGTTTCAGAGCCATACAGCACAACTGGTCTGATCAGTGTTTTGTATATGAGTGTAGTTTCCATTACATGTTTTGAAACTTTACTTACTGTGTTTGCTCAATAATGTCCTAGTGATTTCTTCCTAAAACCTATCATTCAAGTTTCTTTAGTGCACATTTCAATTTTTGAATATTAAAAATAATGTATATGTTGGGGGAGGGGGGAGGCATAAGAATTTTAGAATAGGCTTGGGTGGGGCATAGCACAAAAAAAGGTTGGGAAACACTGCTCTAGACCATAATAGTCCATCTGTTCTACGGCATTATTCACTTGCTCCAAGAGGGCCTTCACCACATCTGCCTTATCATGCATCTGTGGTAAGTTAAAAAGAAATGAGGATGGGATCCCCAAATTCTAATAGCCAACTGTTTGAGAAACCTGAAAATGGCTCGTTAAGAATCCCAAGGGGTAGATAGTGATCAATCTCTGAAGTTTCTTCACAGAGGGCCAGTGGATCCCCGGAAGTCACAGTACTCCGATAAGGGAAATTTCCCCTGGTAAAATCTGAGATACTTGTAGTTTCCGGACACACTTGGCTCCACTCTTCTGTAGTAACTAATGTATTCTAATTAATATTACACAACGCCAAGTAAAACACAAAACACTAAGTGCATCGTCAAAACACTGTAATGAGGTAATATAGTGGTGTGCTTCTGTGTTGTGTGTGGGTGTTAACGTGGTATATGATGTCAGATACATACATTAGAACAATACCATCAATGAGGTAGTAAACAAATCATCAGCACAAGTACGGACTTAAAGTTCCACTCTAACTAATGTTCGGGTACACCGTGGTTGAGTCATTAATGGCACTAAACCAAATGTATGTCACCGTTCACTTGCCTAACATCAATGTATATATAAAATGTTCAGAATGTCCCCTTAAGGCTACGCTACATGTTCCTGAGGCACCCTGAACTATACCAAGGTGATGTTCTTGAGATCTTGCGTTTAAAGAAGTAAGTACTCTCGGGTAGGTCCTACGTGGGATGATGTGACAGGGGTATCGTGGTTCTAGCGTCAAGGACAACACAAACTGTACTGACATGTACTTAGCTGTTCATTCCTGGGCTTCAGGGTTGTGGTATAGGAGAAGCAGCTGAGGTAAAATGATGCTGTTCCTCCAGAATGACCATCATTAACTTACAGGTCTCTGCCCAGTTTTAGCACTCACATAACCACCACCCTTGAGAAATAGGACCAAAAACCATATATCTATCTCTCCTAAAAGCTGGGTTAGGGGAAAAATATAAGCAAAGGGAGAAGGAATCCTTTTCTTAGCTCAGGGTAGTCCATCCTGGCTATTCTGTGTGCCTGTGTCCACCTCACCTACTGGCACGACAATTCCTCTTCCGTCAGGCGTTCTGCAGGCTAGTCCTTCTCTTGTCCGTAGAACAATATGAGCCCACTGCCTGTTCCATGCTTTCCTTCCTCCGGGAAAGCACCCGCCTAACCCTTCATCTTTTGTTTCCATATTCCCATATTTTTTAATACACATCTAAAATCTCACAAGGTAGGTTTTAGAAAAGCATCATTCACAAATAAAACATATGAATTATTGTAACACAAAATCATATAGAGTCAGAACATGCAATACACTTTAGAACATCATTTTCCAGACATAGAATATAATGACCATCCCTGAGAAAGTCTCATGGCAGTTCTGCTATAAAGTATAGATCGTCTCTGCAGACTCTGAGAAAGTGTATCATTCATCAAACACAGGAACAACGCCTCAAAAGATTCATTAAGAATTCTTCTTGCCGAAGGATGACATATCTACTCATCAGAATAGTTTCTCTAAGTCAAGGAAATCTTCTCTATCTTCTAAGATTGTCTCTAGATTGATAGATATATTCCTTATCATAAAGAACAAGTGATCTCTATAGAGCTCAAGCCAACGAACACAAGCAAGCAAGCAAGCAATCTCTATAGAAGACATCTATCTGTTAACTTTACAGAGGCATATTAATTATTTCTTACCTTCACTCCCAAGAGAAGTATTATATTGACACTAAATAGAACACGCCTGCTGTCTGTCTCACATTGTAACTAAACTGGCCCTAAGTTGCCGATTGCAACTTATATATATATCTCCTCCAACACACCTTTATTAGTCTTCCACAATAATTTAAAATTCCCTCGACGTGACAATTACATTCTACCAACATCCTTCCAATTACCGTCCAAAGTTACTGATAAAAATACCTGTTATTCTTCCTGTCTTTGTTTTCTAGTTTCTTTGTTGCCAGGCACCTACTTTCTCCCGTTAATGGAACATCAACAGTACGCTCTTGACCTATGCAATTGTATGCTAATGAGGAAATTCCCTCACGCGCTTGTACTATCTTATCCGATGTAGGTCTCAGTTGACAGGGGACAGGTAATAGATTATGTTTTGGGAAAATTCTTTGTTCCCGGTGAATCACTCTGCATTTCCTTGGTTTGGCTGAAGTTTGTAAACTTAAGAAACTGCTTGTCGTCAGTCCTTTCCCTTGTAAACACTTGTCTATCTCTATACTTGTCCTTGTATATGGTGGGTTAATTCGTATGAAGACGGGCCTGAGTCATGTCACGGCATAAAATCACCCCTTAAATGATGCGGCACCAGCCAACCTGTCTGCTTGTTCATTTCCAACCACACCAGAGAATCCTGGAGAAAAGATCCAGTTAATGCTCACAACCCGCGATCTCTGGATTGATGTATGTCATTCTGCACTAAGCATACCAGTCTTTACCTTTGTCAGCATGCTTTGTGAATCAGTTACAGCTTTAAGAATCAGGTCACAATCACAATATGCTTTCTGAACTACAAGACAACGTTTAAGTCAAAAGGACCGGTGCAGGGGACGATACTATAAAAACACAAGAACAAAGAAACGAGTGGCTGTTGCGCTTATAAATACTTCATCAGTTAACAAAAACAAAGACAAACTACGTATATAGCAACATGTGATGTGCAAACAGGTTCCATGAAAATTATTAAATGAAAGTAAACCAGGGTATTATTCTGATTATTCAATGTTTTCCTAGGTATATTTTTCACTACAGTATATCGTAGTGTAGTTATATTAGTTTTCGTGTTATGTGTTATTATTTGCTGATGAAAGCTTTGCAGTCGGAACACCCACTTAGGTACGTGTGATCATATTAACCTGACATCTTAAACTTCCCGACTTGTCTTTTGTTGATTACATTTTCACAGCTTCATAAAAAGAAATTTCCCCGAAGTAGTTTTCTGCTATGGGTCTGTGATATTATAGCGTAATTACATTTTGTTAACCTGACAACAAAGGGGAACCTGTGGTCACTGTTTCCTTCACATTGACAAGCGATCTTTTTTTTTTTTTATTTTTTTTTTTATTTTAGTAAAATATGCAATATTATCATTATGTACACTCGAGTGCACCTTTTTTTTGTTCATCATTATCATTAAGTGCCCCGCCAGCTGGCGTAGGCGTTCCTGGCTCTCCACAGATCTCGGTTTTTGGTGCTCTGGATCAAACTCTGCTGATGATGTTCCTCCATGCCACCGTTCAATCCATCCAGCATCATTTCTCTTGGTCTGCCTCTGCCTCTCTTCCCCTTGATCTTTCCAGTTGTCACGATGTTCTCCAAGGTCTCTCTTCTCATCACATGACCGAAGAAAGCTGTTTGTCTCTTTCTTATTGTTGAATATAGTGTTCTAGTTTCATTAGCCTCTTTCGGGCAATTGTTATTAGTTACTCTGGCAGTCCAAGGAATTCGCAACATTCTACTCAAAAACCACATTTCTATTGCTTTTAAGTTCTTCCTAATTTTTTCATTTACATTCCAAGATTCACTGCCATACAGCAAAACTAGTTCTATATAGCATTTAGCACTCTCTTTCTTACATACATTGATAGCGACTTATTGAAAAAGATACTCTTCATTTTCTGAAATGCGGCTTTATCCTGCCCTATTCTGCTCTTAATCTCTCTTGTACATCTTCCACCTGATGTCATAAATGTCCCTAGATATTTAAAATTATCCACTTGGTTAAGAATGTTCCCTTCTATTTCTATGTCACATCTTGGTGTCACCATTTTCTTTGATATCGCCGTTACTGTTTTCTTAATATTCAAGGAGAGTCCTTTCTTTGCACTCTCTGTTACTACAATGTCCAAACTTTTATTTCGTAGCAAACGGTGTGTATTTACAAGATGCAGTCGTGTGTAGTAATAGGAAATCAATTGTGTAATACGTGTAAAACATTGGAACCGATCAATCATTTCTCTACTTTAAATGTTTGTGAATACATCGGACACAGCATTTTCGGCCCGATGTATTTGTATGTTCGTTATTTGACCTATGCTGGTTTAATATAAAATTATAAGACTTATGGCGCTATGTGGATGGTTTGATACGAATTCTGTAGTTATAAGTCAATCAGTATGATAGACCTGGCTAACGAAGACACCTTTTTTGGGTGTCTAGTTGTTCACACGTCGAAGTACACTTGTTCCTGCAGCGAGGCACCATCGTCATTTGGAGGTGACAGGTTCGTATCCCGGTCGGTAACTAAAGCTTTCAAATTGTATGTCTAGTGAGTCCTCTAATATCTACTTCCTTCTTCTCCTTCTATGATCGCCAAACAATACTACGTGTGTTTATTTATGAACTGTCTTAGTGGCCCCAAAGCATTCCCCTATTGATTTCCTGTCTAATAGAGGGCAGGGTCCTACCCGAGACACATTCATATACACATATGATAATATTACATTCATGACAAGGTGCAGATACCTACACATTGCTTGATGATGAAGATGATGATGATGATGATGATGATGATGATGATGATGATGATGATGATGATGATGATGATGATGATGGTGGTGGTGGTGGTGGTGCTAATGTTGGAGTAACCATCTGCTCATGCATTTTAGTCTTCAATACAAATTCTGCCACACTAAGCGACGAACCCTAGCATCTAACCCACGCCCTTCTGTGGCCATTTTCTCAGCCTTATTGAGGTTAATCTGCTGTTTTATGTATTTGAACGTGACAAAGAGCACATGTGAAACAGCAACAGCAGAGATAGCGTATATATAACTTCTTGTTGTTCTGTTTTGTTTCTTTACATCCTGGGCAACTGAAGCAGATGATGTGTCCTGCTGAATTACACTTGCTGTCATGACAAACGGTGTGCTGTTGTCGCCGTGACGAGCCGGCGAGCCTCGTCAATACAGCAAGCCCACCGTGTGACTGACACATATATGGGGTGATGCTGTCGTCACGTGACAACCGGCAACCCAGGTAACCTATAAATACTCGATTCCTCATAATCGACTACATAATTCCTGACACGACCCTCCCTTTATATTTCATTGAAGACCAGGGGAGAAATTAACTTCATTCTTAAGGACAATTCTTTAGAAGCATACATCATGTCACATTTAACATTACGTCTGTAAGGTGGCTTACAGTTATTTACGACCTGATTTATCCTACCGAGTACTCAGTAATCGGGATGAATGTGTAGGTGTCTATCACCTGTAAAAACCACAAACAGGACACATAATATAGGTCAAAATAGGTGGCTTTATAAAGCACTACCTGGTTAGCGGGCTGGCCTGTCAAGCAAAACAGTCATGGACCTTTGTGTATTACATGCTGTGCCATTTATTTAATAGTGACATTTATCTCTCGTGTGTTTCAATTTGGATAGAGTAAAACGCCATGCTGTGATAGCTTTACAAATTTGATAATATTAATTTATTACTACAATTTCGTGACATGGCTAAAGTATAACTCGACAAGCAAACACACGATGAATCTTATTCGTCTTTTGGCCGATCCTGGCCCTGTGGCTAAAATTCAACGTTTTTGTGGTGTTGAATATGAAACACCCATTACCTGTGACCAGCATACACAAACCAGACGAGAGTCATCCGACTCAAGCAACAGCGAAAAAGAAGCGATTGCGTCGGCAGTGACGCCGGAAAGCTGGGATGAAGACAGTTCTAAAGTTCGCGATGTTGATATTGATCGCGTGAATATGCACGAAGACAGTGCTGATAAAGCGCTGACGGCTGTATTTTACAGGCGCGGCAAAGAAACGTTTCGAGTAGTAATTTCCAGGAACAGAATAATAACTTGAATAAAAACATTATATGTAGTTATTCAACTTCCGAAGACGAGAAAACAAAGTGCAAATCAAGGAACTTCGCCCAAACAAACGGCTACCATGCTATTGATCAGAACGGCAAATATTGTAATAATGTTAGCATCTCGAAGTACAGTAGCACAGCCGAAGATGGGCTTTCTAAAGACACACTCGAGAATATACCAGAGGATACTGGTGTCCCGATGGATTCAATCAACAGTCCAACAATTCGAATCAAGCACAAGTCGTTACTTTACCTGGCGCGTTTTGGGGCATTTCTTGGCCATGAGTTGTTTTATTTGACCTTCTTCCCGTTCTTGCTATGGAACTTGGATTCCCTGATTGTCAGACAGGTAAAACTAGTTTCAGTCATCTTCATTATTTCAGCTGGTGCCAGATCTTAGTCAGATGTCATTGAGCAGGAGACGGTAATACCTGCTTTCTGTTAGCGGTGAATATTTTGCGGCGCTCACCAAACCCGACACCCCCACTTTATGCCACCACCTTTGGGCGGAGGAACACAGCTGGGAGAGTACAAGCCTTATCCTTTTTTTTTAATTCGCATATCCTTTTACAGGACATCGCTGTCAACAGCAGCATCTTTCAGCTGTCTGTTGATTTCTTGGCAAGATTACGCTCAGTAGTTTGCCATTGCTTTCTGAGCGGCTGGCTCAGTTATCCCGCAAGTCACCAGCGGGGGACGAACCGCTCCCAGTTCTCGTCCGCTACGAGACTCTGCGTGATAAACGTGATTACGGAGAAAGTGGTGTAACTCCTCGGCCAGAGAGACCGGTAGCCTTATCCTAGTGCGAGGAAATGCAATAAGACTAAATGACAGGGCAGATCAGACCCTAAGTCTTGGTCGGCAGCTGGTCTAGGATCGAAGCTCCGACAGGTGGATAGTAAGAGCATTGCCTTGCTGATCTGGTGGTTTCTACACCTTGTCTTGTTCCAGATATATTGGTGTTACCTTTCCTATGCAGTAAGCTAGGAAGGCCGACGGAGGGATCATGCTGCGTGGGCAACACGTGATCTTTGCAATTCATCCCAGGCTTTGTGCTATGGAGAGGTATAACTCCATCCTTGGTCCCCACGATGGGCTGTAGTGACTATGCCTTTTTTTAGGGCAATGTACGAAACTATCGTCTGCCAAGACGGCAAGGTGCCACTGCAATTTCAGCATTTTGGCTACTTGTATGCGTGTGTCCTCAATCATCATCAGCACCTTCCACTGTTGCCGTGGGGAGGAATAGTTGACGGTCCAGTGCCCGATGGGTGGCACCGTCTCCACAATGAAGGTTGGCTGCAATGGATCTCCAACACTGTCTGTCTCTTGCCCTGGCTGTACATTCCGTCAGGCTGATGTTCGTCCATCTCTTGATGTTATCTTCCCACATGTATCGTTGTCTACCTCTTGCTCGCTTGCCCTCAACCTTGCCTTCCAGTATGGTTTTTATAAGAGTATCATGTCTTTTAACGTGGCCGAAATATTTCACTTGCCTCCTCTTTATTCCTTTCATCAACTCTCACTTCATTCCCAGTGTTTCTAGAACCTCTGCATTTGATTGTTTTTGTTTCCATGAAATACGACATATTCGTCTGTATATCCTCATCTACCAGGGCCTCTATTCGACTTTCTGGTTGCTTGTTCAATGTCCATGCTTCCGCGCCATACAGTAGCGTTGAATATAAGTAGCATTTGACAATTCTCATTTTTAATGCGTTGTTAATCTCTCTAGATGTTAATGACTGATTTCATGCCGTTGAAAGCATTTTGGTCATTCCTATTCTCTGTTTGATTTCTATTTCACTTCTGCCATCATCTGTTATTATATGTCCAAGATAGGAGAAACTTGTTACTTGTTCTAGTATCTCCCCGTTTACTGTGATGTTCATTGATGAACTTTCCTTTCACTGCTAATTATCATAGTTTACGGTTTTTTTTAAATGTTAATATCTAAGCCACATTCTGCACTGTGCCTGTTTACTTGTTCCACTAGGTCTTGTAACTCTTGCTCGCTTTCTGTTAGTAACACAGTATCGTCAGCATACCTAAGATTTTTTATGATTCTCCATTGATGTTAAGTCCATGTAGTTCAATTTGTTTAAAAATGCTTTCTGTGTATAAGTTGAAGAGGCTTGGGGACTGCCGTACACCTCTTTTCATCTCTATAGGCGACGAATAGTTATGTCCGCATCAATATCTATTTACCGTAAAGCGTATACGTAGTCCACACATATATGGTGTCAGATACACAGAGTTCACATAGTCCACACGTGTGTCATGGTGACACAAAGACACATTTACATAGTCCACGCGTGTATAGTGATGGTGATACACATATTTCCCATAGTTCACAAGTGTATAGTGATGGTGATACACAAAGTTCACATAGTCCACACGTGTATTGTGGTAGCGATAGATATATTTCCCATAGTTCACATGTGTATAATGATGGTGATACACAAAATTCATACAGTCCACACGTGTATAGTGATGGTGACACATACAGTTCCCATAGTCCACATGTGTATAGTGATGATGATATACAGAGTTCACATAGTTCACACGTGTATCATGGTGAAACACACGTTTACCGAGCCCACAAGTGTATAGTGATGACGCACGCAAGCGAGTGGTGATGAAACAGACTTGTACCCAGTCCACATACATGCAGAAAGGTTCACCTGGTTCAACGTGCTGAGTGGTGAAGTCAGGCGTGGCGAATGTATCTGCCTATCTAGTCAGGCGTGTCTAGTGATGAAGCAGAGATGTTGACCTTGTCCAAGCGTGTATAATTGTGATGTCAAGAGAGGTTTCATAGTCACAAGCGTATAGTGATGAAGCCGAGAGATCTTTACCTAGTCCACATGTGATAGTGATGACATAGAGATAAATGTACCTAGTCCAAAAGTGTATAATCGTGATGCCAAGAGAGGTTTCATAGTGACAAGTGTATTACTGATGAATCCGAGAGATCTGTACCTAGTCCACATATGCATAGTGATGAAACAAAGATGTTTACCTAGTCCACTCGTGTGTAGTGGCGAAACAGAGAGATTTTTACCGAGTCCACATGTGTGTAGTGGTGAGACAGAGGCATGTTTATCTAGTCCACGCGTGTGTAGTAGTGAGACAGAGGCATGTTTATCTAGTCCACGCGTGTGTAGTTGTGAAATAGAGATGTTTACCTAGTCCACACGTATACTAGTGAAGCAGGGAAATTTTACCTGGTCCACACGCGAAGTAGTGGTGAGACAGAGGCATGTTTACCTAGTTCACGCGTGTGTAGTTGTGAAACAGAGATGTTTACCTAGTCCACACGTATACTAGTGAAGCAGGGAAATTTTTACCTGGTCCCCGTAGTAGTGAGACAGAGGCATGTTTATCTAGTCCACACGCGTGTAGTAGTGAGACAGAGGCATGTTTATCTAGTCCACGCGTGTGTAGTTGTGAAACAGAGATGTTTACCTAGTCCACACGTATACTAGTGAAGCAGGGAAATTTTTACCTAGTCCACACGCGAGTAGTGGTGAGACAGAGGCATGTTTACCTAGTCCACACGTGTGTAGTGGTGAGACAGAGATGTTTACCTAGTCCACACGTGTGTAGTTGTAAGACAGAGATGTTTACCTAGTCCACACGTGTGTAGTGGTGAAACAGAGGCATGTTTACCTAATCCACACGTGTGTACTGGTGAAACAGAGGCATGTTTACCTAATCCATTCTTGCATTGCTGTGAAGTGAGCAGACGAAGCTTATGCATGAGTTTATTCTGTCCGTTATGCCACATCCTAGAGAGAATAACGGTGATCTTTCCACACAGAAATTTTGAAGTTGGACATTTGTTTGTAATCCAGCTTCCCGCATTGGCAGTCTTATTTCAGAAAGCTAGTAAGTGAGTTGTATTCGTTCAGTCGAGTCAAGAACCATCACAGCACTCAAGGACATTCCCATACCTGCTCCGTCCTCATCTTCAACAACACGAGAAGAGTCCCTATACCAATGGTACCAGCCTCTATGTGACCATCATGCCGTTTACCCCCGACGCACCGCGTGAAGACTAGGTCATCTGGCCAGTCCCGCCTCACCACACTCAGGGAACGATGGGACATCCGCTCTTCCACACACCATACACACAATCCCGACTGTGGACCAACACCCCAACAAGCGGGGCAGAACAAGGCATCGCGTCCGCCCGCTTTTCAACACATCAGCACGACCCAGGACCCAGTACACACAGTGGGTACATGAAAATTTGAGAGGTGTTGAGTTGAGCTAAGAACCGACATCACTGCACTCATGTCATTCCCACATGTGCTCCATCCCCTCGTTTAACAGCCAGCGAAGAGTCATACTTTTAAATCGTTGCGGACTGCATCTGATTGAAAGTTCTCCTGGTCTTCACTCTCAGTTTTGAAATCCGTCCAGAACCCCTGTTGACCCCCCCCCCCCCCCCCCCCCCCCACCATAACATTCTCTCCACATACGGGTTCTCAGTCTGTTCCACCACTTTCTCCACCTGGTCTCACAGGCGCCCCATTACTTCTCCCTTGTCCATAGGTAAGTTACAACAGAGAGGTGCATTCCCTGCCAGCCTATCAGTATTCATTTCCCCGCACTCCTGCATGACAAGGGTCGAAAATCCATACAGATCTCACAATATGTGACCTCTGAAGCGAGGTAAGTCATTCTACAAAAAAACATTCCTTTTTCCACCTCACTAAGCATACTCATTCAGGCCATAATAATACAATGTGTGTTGCAGCGGTCTCCTCCAACCATTGGAAGGCTGATGATACTGCTCCCACCTCCATTCTCATGCTCGAGTTTGTAGTCTCATATGCCATAATCTCCTTTTTCAAGCATCATCCATTAGCCTTAGCAATGAAATCCCAACCACTACGTCTGTTTCTCACCACAGACCCATGGGTGTAGTTCACTATGTCACCTCGGTGTGTGTTTCCCTGGATAATGTGTTACACCTCAAACTCTGTGCGGTCCGCTCCCCATTCTCTGCATTGACGACCCAGTTTTGCTGTTACATTGTGCCAGTACGACATGTCTTCTGGTACTTTTACCCACTCTTTATTCAAGATTGATGTTCTCTATTTCACACACCTGGCTGATAGATATTTCTACATGTGCCACCCAGGGCTTGCATCAGGGCATGAGAATGTGCAATTTCCTAACCAAATATCCCATGGTTACATTCACCTGTATCGATTGTACTATGCGGTTACTCAAACTGTGTACTTGGCAAATAACGTTCCAATATGTCCTTAATTTTCAAGATCGAAGGATAACTTATTCGTTCATATCTGTGAACAACTCAAAACACGGTGTTATACTCGTCCTCAGAACATGCTATACAGGTCTCCCTGGTCTAGATATTAAACTACTTTCTCAATAATCCCGTTTATCCACGTAGGGTAACGCAGCGCGAGAACTGGAAGCGGTTCTCTTCGCGTTGGTAACTTATGGGATAAGTGAGCTGGCCGCTCAGAAAGCCATGGCAAACTACTGAGCGTAATCTTGCCAAGAAATCAACGACAGCAGTAAAATGCTGGTGTTGACAGCGATGTCCTGTAACGGATATGCGAAAAAAAGAACATGCTATGCTGCACATTTCTGTCAGCCAGTAATTGTTCAGTATTTCAAAATATAGTCAAGCTGCTTCTCCAGTTTCCTTTGAGTATATACCTACTTTAACTGATTCAGTGTCAAAACAAAAAGTAGTTTTGAAGCAAACTGGTACACAATCAAGTGGACAAGTATTATAATGTATATTTCCGTTTACTGTGCATTGAAATTGTGGAAGATACCACGAAACAAAACAAATAACACGATGTCCCTAGTACGTCGATATATCGTCCTTCTATCCAAATAAGAGGTCATATTTGGCGATCCATCTGCACTAGATCAGTGAATCAGTGGTGATGGACACTCCCGTCTAGCTCCCAATATAAGAAGTATAAGCTATACTTTAGTATAAATCATCGAGGGGTGCATGTGTATGAATCCGTGGTTCGTGCCATCAATTCATATGATGACATCAACATTTTCGATTATGACTGACATACCATAGTTATGTGTTTGTCCCATTGTGTGCGTGTAGGAAAACCTAGGCCCATTCGGCCACAATGAATTAACTTAACTAGCATTTATTTGTGTCTGAATAGCCTAGAAATTGTCATTGCACATTTTCGTTTCTGATTTTTAAACAAGGTACGCAGAACATGCTGTTATAATGGATATAAAAATAGCCTATTATTAGTGCTCGTAAGTGCAAACTGACATTTTTAGTATCGTGAACTACCTGTAGAAACTAGATGTGCTGTCCACAGATAAAAACCTCACACGGTGTTTGTGTAGAATTCAACAGTATGTGTTGTACAGGCCAACAATCACAAATCTGAACACTACTGTGTAGTTTGCTTGTGGATTAGCTTTCCCTATTACCAGTTCTTCTCGCCATCAGACGAACCAGCTCCGACTTTTGAGGTACATATAATTAACGTCACCAAGTCAAGGAAGAGAAGTCAACATTTTATTCCAACTAACCCTAGTAGGGTTGAACTTACCTCAATATGAGGCCACTGGAAGTGTAAAAGCGAGTGCTCTTATCTATTCGGGCAGGCTGACATCAGTCGGTTTCTTTGATGTTACCATTTTTTGTCACTTTCCGCAACAGTTGTATCAAACATCATCATCTGCAGTTTCTCCTCACTTGTTGCTTTGATATTACCAGTTTTGTCACTTACGGCAACATTTATATCCATCATCATCTGCAGTTTCTCCTCACTTGTTGCTTTGATATTACCAGTTTTGTCACTTCCGGCAACATTTATATCCATCATCATCTGCAGTTTCCCCTCTCTTGTTGCTTTGATGTTAACATTTTTGTCACTTCCGGCAACATTTATATCCATCATCATCTGCAGTTTCTCCTCACTTGTTGCTTTGATGTTAACATTTTTGTCACTTCCGGCAACATTTATATCCATCATCATCTGCAGTTTCTCCTCACTTTTTGCTTTGATATTACCAGTTTTGTCACTTCCGGCAACATTTATATCCATCCATCATCTGCAGTTTCTCCTCACTTGTTGCTTTGATGTTACAATTTTTGTCACTTCCCGCAACAGTTGTATCCATCATTATCTGCAGTTTCTCCTCAATTGTTGCTTTGATGGTACAATTTGTGTCACTTTCCGCAACAGTTGTATCACACCTTCTGAATTATGTAATTCTGTATTTATTGCAATCCCAAAGAAATCAGGAACCTTGGAATGTGATCAACATAGAACAATTAGTATAATGAGTCACATCACAAAGATTTTGTTACGAATTATCATGCAAAGAGTGAGGAAGTAAATACAACCTGAAATAGGGGAAGAAAAATGTGGGTTTGTAGAAGGAAAGGGTACAGTAAATGCTGTGTATATGCTGCGAACAGTTATTGAACGTGCTATAGAAGTAAACAAGGATATACATCTTTGCTTTATTGACTACACAAAGGCTTTTGATAGAGTTAGACATGTCAACATGGTGGATATGCTTGCAGATCTACAAATTGATGGGAAAGACATTAGACTTATAAAAAACATATATTGGAAACAACAAGCTGCCATAAGGATTGATAATGAAGTGGGACAATATCAACCTATTAAGAGAGGTGTTAGGCAGGGATGTGTAATGTCTCTAGATCTTTTTTTCCCTATACAGTGAAAATATTTTCAGAAATGTAGAAGACATAAATGGAATCAGCATTGGAGGACGAAACATAAATAACATTACATATGCAAATGATACAGTATTGATTGCAGACAATGCACATGATCTGCAACAATTAGTAGACGCGGTTGTTGTCCACAGTGAGCAGCTGGGGTTGGAATTAAATTGTAAGAAGACACAGGTTATGGTCGTCACTAGGAAGAACGAAGTACCACAATGTAATATACAAGTAAATGGGAACATTCTTCAACAAGTGAATCGGTACAATTATCTCGGAACAGTCATAACATCTGATGGGAGATGCATTGAAGAGATTAGAACAAGAATCGCCATGGCGAAGGTAGCCTTTAGCAAGATGAAAAATCATTCTGACCAATAAAAAGATGTCAATTGAAACGAGAAAAAGAGTGTTGAGGGGATACATAGAGCCTGTTCTTTTGTATGGATGTGAAACTTGGACAATGTGCAGTCAAGTTGAAAAACATCTGATGGCTGCAGAAATGTGGTTTCTGAGTAAAATGCAAAGAATACCATGGACAGATAGAAAAACCAATGACCAAGTACTACAGGAGACAAATGAAAATCGTAGATTGCCTAGAGAAATTAGATGTAGACAGTCTAAATTTTTTGGACATGTTATGAGAAGAAATGGACTGGAGAACTTAGTGACATCTGGCAAGATCGAAGGGAACAGACCAAGAGGAAGACCGAGAGGAAAATATCTGGATGGCTTGGCCACATGGCATGGACGAGCCAGAACACTGAGCTGATCCACGACTCTGGTGAATCATGACCGCCCACGCTTTCCGGCATGGCACATGATTGATTGTATCAAACATCATCATCTGTAGTTTCTCCTGACTTGTTGCTTTTAAAAGTATAAGTTGCTTAAATTATAACTACTAACCATAATCCATGGAGATGGGGGATGAAGGGGAAAAGGGGGAGGGGCTTGTAACAAGAACTGCCTTGGGAATGTGACCTGTTAGGACCACCACAGCTTATAGGCTTGCGTGCACGACGAGACAGATAGGTGGCCATTCTGTCCTCCCCGCTTCTCACGTTGAGCACACACACTGAAGCTCCTGCCGAAACTACTCCTCCAATGGACAACCTAACTTCCTAAACACAACACCAATCTGAAGCGGTCGGTCTGTCGCTTGGAATTGCCTTTTCGGTTCACGGGTGCATTTTTCTCTAAGACTCCTAGGGGTCGTCGCTGGAGCTACGGTGTTCATGCTTCGTGCGATGCTTTCAGCGGGTGGCCCTGCCGAAAGGGACCGTGCCATATGGGATAAATCCCAGGGCAATGAAATCGATTCTCTCGACTTGTAATGCAGTAATGTGTGGCTGCTGGTTTTCTAGTGAATGTCGCTTCCATCGACGATGAACTGTATTTTCCGTGAAGGACTTTTGTATTGGCATTCTGACTGTGGCATAATGCACAGTGTACCTGTGCGGGCTGTTGGCTTTGTCGAGACTCCTGCCTGTTCCACTTTTCAGATAGGGCAGTGAGGAGCATTTCGTGTGATATTCACTGGCACAGGAACGGAGTATAATGGGGACGACCCGATGCCATGAAGTTAGAACCGCGACTAACTAACCAATACCAACGCGCCCGCTTTCTCATATATGCCCACTATAACATGACAAGAAATCATCGGAAAGTAAAACTCTGCTATTTGCTGTCAATATATGTCTACTATATTATTAGCAGGTGTTTGCCACCCCATGCTTAATTGTTCTATGATTCTATGCATCTATCAATACCCGTGGATTTATTTCTCACGTTGCGCGCTGTTTGAGCACCTTTACTTAAAAAAAATAAAACACATACGCCTTTGTTGACCTAATTGTCACATGGGCTTATTTCTGTTGACCCACATCGATTTTTGGGTCATGTGATCCCACCGTTAGACCTGACAGAAAAGAAATCAAATGGGCGGGCGTAGGCCATGTTTTCAAAACCAGATCATGTTATAATGCACTAATAGATAATTCGTTGAATATGTACCTACTTCACCGATTGGTTGGTTAGTGAATGCTCACTTAGAATGAGTTATAATAACCCCTTTGTCCAGTGCTCAGTTAGAATGAGTTATAATAACCATGTTGTCCAATGTATTTCCGTTTATCTCGTTTGAGCTCAGGAAAATGGTTTTTAAAGATAAGTGGAGTGACTTCTTTGCACCGGCTTTTATCCTATCCGGCTCCTCCATCGGCTAATCAGGCGTCATCTTCGCATTTAAGGAGGTAGTGGGTCTCCAACACCATGAATCTTGCGTTTTCATGGTGCATTCACACAGGCTTCTTTCAATCCATCGTGGGTGTTCACTCACCCGTAACGTTGTCTTCGTTTGCGCGCTTCCGCTCGACGTTTTTCCGCCATGCCATTCTTTAACAGACTGTTGTGTCTCTTTATATGGCCTATTTACCTGAATTGTCTACCTTGATATTAAACAAGTAATGTTTTGCTTCACGGCCGGCTGTTTGTAATATGTTACAGTAGACTTGTTTGCTTGTGTTCTTCGTCTGCTAAGTAAACAAAAAAAGTGTTTGTGTGTCCTTTTACATGACGTTGCAGTCAATACCAGAATGTATTGGCTGCATGTGATTTGCTGAGTGATTTTTATATTCAGTAGTTTGCCATTGATTTCTGAACTGCCGACGCTCACACCATCAAAATCAATTCAAAGCGATCTGATTCTAAATCGCAGACTGCTGATCTGAAACCCACGACTAGTGTGTCGGGGATTGTGAAACGGCGTTCACAAACCCTAAAGCCACAGACGCTGACATCCCTGCGATACTCTTGATATCTTGCCGTGTCTCTGGTCACACTGCGTCAATATTACCCTCACACTGTTGACTCAGTGTCCACTTGTCTGCGCCATAAGGTAACATCATCATCATCATCATCAAGCGCCCTGCCTGCTGGCGTAGGCGTTCATGTTCTCCATTAAAAAACTAGAAACAATGAAAGTAAACTTTAATATAGTGACATTAATAAACTCATTTTTATTAGACAGAAAACAAGTCGTATCACACAATAAATCTCTATCCCGAGCCATTACCATTAATACTGGAGACCACAGGGGTCTATACTTGGCCCTCTGTTATTTGCCATTTATATAAATGATCTTCCCTTATATCTGTCATCGTCCTGCGATCTATTTGCAGACGACTGCACAGTATATACAAACGCTGTTGATCGTAATGTGCTAGAATTATCCTTGCAACAGGAAATAAATAGTGTAGTTAACTGGAGTCATGCAAATCGCATGCAAATTAACATTTCTAAAACAAAATCTATGTTAATAGGAACCAGGCAAAGACTTCACACTCTAAACTCGCAGAGAACTCTTCAGCTGCACATTGGTAGCACGCCTATAGAAAGTGTAACCGAGCACACGGCACTGGGTCTTATCATAGATCAAAATCTGTCCTTCAATTCCCATGTTCATGCTCTAGTTAAACAAACAGCCAAAAAAGGTATACCAACTTGCCAAAATTAAAAACTTCCTCGACGAAAACACAAGAAAGATATTCTATACTTCCCACATACAAACACATATTGGTTATTGCTCCACAATCTGGGATGGATGCTCCAAATCAATAATAAAACGCCTTTATTCACTCCAGAAAATGGTAGTGCGTCTATCAATGGTGATAAGCTTACAGACAATTCTAACCTACATGAACGTCTTCAGTTACTGCGACTCCACAAACGCCTACTTTTTAATAAGGCTAAACTAATTCATAAAATCCTATTTCAAAATGCCCCAAGCTACCTTTGGCCATTGTTTAAATATAATGCAAGACATAGCGAACAACTAAATATACTCCATGTCCCTAAACCTAGGATAGACTTATTTAAAACAAGCTTAGCGTACTCTGCCACTCAGTTGTGGAACAATCTTCCACAAGAAATCAAAGACACCACCAATCATTACACATACAGTCGCAACCTGTTTGAACACTACCTCAGGACAGACAGAAAAAAAAACAGCAACAAAGACAATAATAATGGTAAATTATCTCGATCAACAACTAGCCAAAAAAAAAACAACAACAACAACATTCCCATATGTATGGCACGTTACACCCACCTTGGGTATTCATGATGCCCATTTTATACATTGCCTCAACGAGTTATGTATTATTGATTATTTTTCATGCGTTTTAATGCTTATTGTTCTTTTCCTGTCAAAGAATTGCTACATAAGAGATGTTGAATGAAAGAATGGATGAGAGGAAATAGAGAAGAAGGGCATAATGTCAGACGGGCCTGCGTGCCCAATTCTTAACCCTTTGAAAATAAAGATTTTTCGTTCGTTCGTTTGTTCGTTCGTTCGTTCGGTCTTTGGTGTCCTAGCTCAACTTTGCTGATGATATTTCGCCATGCCACCGTCTCAACTCTTCCAGCATAATGTGTTTTGTTCGGCCTCTGCCTCTCTTCCCATTGATCTTTCCAGTTATCACGATGTTCTTCATCAATGTCTCTCTTCTCATCACATAGCCAAAGAAAGCCGCTTGTCTCTTTCTTATTGTTGAATATGTTTTAGTTTCATTAACTTCTTTCAGTCAATCGTTGTTAATTACTCCGGCAGTCCAAAGAATTCGCAACATTCGTCTCAGGAACCTCATTTCTGTGGCTTTCTAATTTGTTCATTTACATTCCAAGATTCACTGTCATACAGCAAAACTTGTACTTCATAGCATTTCAGGACTGTCTTTCTTACATTCAACGATAGTGACTTATTGCATAACATACTCTTCATTTTCTGAAATGCAGCTTTTGCTAGTCCTGTTCTGTTCTTCATACAACATCACATAACTGGGGACAATCCCATACGTGCTTCGTCCACATCTGCAACAGCCAGTGAAGAGTCCCAATTTTAATGGTACCAGTAGCAGTCTGATTATGTGTCAAGCAATCTGGCCTTTCTTCAGAGTCCTGAGAGTCGACCAGATCCTCTGGTCATTCCTCACAGCATCATTATCTCCAGGGCGGCTCTTTGCATTCTAATAACAACTGATATTGCCTTACAGTTGGTTGTTATTGGGCCGAAGGAAGAGGATTACATTTATATTAATCAATGCCATAAACGAAAGTATCTTTAACGTTGCTCTATCACCAGCAAAGTCGCAGCTATTGAGACACCAGGTGTTGGTAGAATCTTGACATTTGCATATGATGTGCTGGTGTACAGACAGGGAAGAGACAGCCGAAGTTTGACTGAAGACTTGCAGATGGCAGTAAATATCGTGGCGGAGTGGTGCAGGGACGAAGGGGCTGTTATAAACCCAGACAAGGCATTGGTTGTGTGGTACTCCCTAGACAACCAGATCGTGAAGGCAGATGTCCCACGTATTATACCGAATGGATATCCTCTTGGTAGAGAGAGTAAATTTGCTTGCTTGCTTGCTTGTGTTCGCTGGCTTTGATCTCCAGCGCGAAGTCCTGTAGGTCGGATGAAGACATCCTGTTGTCCAACATCAGTGTGATGTCATACAGGACATGAGGTTTGCGTGAGTATCCGTTGTCCCATGTCTGGCTTATTGGTGTGCAGACTGGTGGTTCCTCGCCGTGCAGGCAGACACTCTCCGATTTCGGAGGAATCAACGATCCTACTGAATTTAGCCAGGACCCCAAAGGAACCTGTTGCCCAGGACGCACGACTAGGGTTGTTAGTAGGTCTTGGCCAGTATAGAACCCAGCCCTGGTGCCTTGGAAACACCTCTGCGTCCCGAGAGTAAATTTAAGTACATGGAAATCACCTTTGACAGATGTATGTATTTTAAGGATATGTGGGGGTTTTGGGAGGAGCGACTGGCCGAGTGGCTAGAACACCGGACTCCCTTTCGGGAGACCTGGGTTCGATCCCTCGGTAAGGTGTGGGATTTTTTTCTGTCGGGGGCTAAAAGAAAATTCTAACCTGCACAGTTCGCGGCGACTGCACCAGCCAGGCGGCCTTAATTCCTCAGGCTCAAAGACCCCTCTGCCATACACCGCAAGGTACTATGTTGGCAGTAAATGACAGTTAATGACAGTGGATGATTTGGTGGTGACGGCTAGTAAGGGACTTAATGCATTGAGGGCGATGACAAAAACCTGGGTTGAGCAGAGGATTCTTTACAAGCTCTTTCAGCAGTTGATAATCTTTGTAATTAAATCTGGTTTGGGGCTGCTGACAGTATCAGAGAGCCAGCTTGAAAGGTTGGAGCGCATACAGAATGCGACCATGCGGGTGATCCTGGGGTGCACAAAAGACACACCAATTATATGCATGAGGCATATCCTGGCGCTACCAACAATGGCGGGCAGGCATAGGGTTCTTCAAGCCAAATGGAACCTGAGAGTTTCTGCAGATACCATTCACCCCCTGCATGAAGCCATGGATATGGTCAAAGGTCATATGATAATACGAAGCAGGTCCTGGATGGCACAGACGGAAATATCTATACGTAAGGTGTGTGATCTAGAGACCATCAATCATGATAAAACGTGTTTTAAAGTACCGGAAGACATGACCAACTGCAACAATGTAAAAGTAACGCTGGGTCATGAGTGCAGAGAATTGGCAGGGAACCGCAGCAGAGTAACACACGTCGAGGTGACATGGTGATCCACACCGATGAGTCAGTAGTGAGAAACGGATGTAGTGGCTGGGGTTTCATTGCTAAGGCTAATGGGCGATGGTTGAAAAAGGAGAGCCAGGAATATTAGACTACGACCTCCAGCATGAGAATGGAGGTGGAAGCAGTAATAGCGACATTCTGTTGGTTAGAGGAGACCACTGCAGCACACATTGTCTTCATCACGGATTCAAGGAGTATGCTTATTAACGTTGAGAAAGGAATGTTTCATGTGGAGTGGCTATGCTCTCTTCAGAAGTAACAGATTGTGATAACTGTGTGATTTTTTCCCCTAGCCATGCGGGATTGCGGGGAATGAACAGGCCGATAGGCTACCAGAGAATGCACCTTTTGGCGGTAGATTACTTATGGACAGGGGAGAGGTGGTCATGCACCTGTGGGACAAGGTGGAGAAGGCAGGGGAACAGATTGAGAACTTGTATGTGGAAAGAATGAGATTGCAGGGGATCGACAGGGGTTCTGGAAGAATCTCAAAACTGAGAGGGAAGACCTACAGAACTTTCAATCAGATGGCTGTGGGAATGGTTAGTAGTATGACTCTTCGCTAGCTGTTGAACGAGGGGACGTAGCGCATGTGCAAATATCCTGAGTGCAGTGATGTCAGTTCTGAGCTCAACTCAACTCAACTCTAGAAGGTCGCAAAATGTTGACCAGTGAGAACAATTGGAAAACATGAAGTGTAGGCCAGCTGAACAATATGGCCATTGCTATGATGATGATAACAGAATCACAAGCATAATGCTTTCATAGAGACCTCATATACACCTGAAATATATGGATATATTGTTTAGTGTTGTCTGATAAATGTATGAGGTACATTCACACATGACAGGTTAACAAGTACAAATATACAGGACAGTTGAACGTGCCTTCATGTGTTGGGTATATGGTGCTAGAGATATGTGTTAAACATCACTTGCTGGGTGATGAGGTCAGTATCACACCAGCCTCTTCACTTCCAAGAACATTTCTTGGTTGCCATTTTAGACTGATTCAACAAGATGTCCGGGTCTATTCAAACAATCTGCCTTGATGGTGGTTTAAAGTCACTGTGCTGCTTGCTTGCTTGCTTGCTTGTGTTCGTTGGCTGTGAACTCTAGCATGAAGTCCTGTATGTCGGATGAAGACATCCTATTATCCAACATCAATGTGATGTTATACAGGACCTCAGGTTTGCGTGAGTATCCGTTGCCCCATGCCTGGCTTATTGGTGTGCAGACTGGTGGTTCCTCGCCATGCAGGCAGATACTCTCCGACTTCGGAAGAATCAGCGCTCCTATTACGTTAGCCAGGACCCCGAAGGTACCTGTTGCCCAGGTCGCACGACTAGGACGTGTTAGTAGGTCTTGGCCAGTATAAAACCTGGCCCTGGTGCCTTGGAAAAACCTCTGCGTCCCAATTAATTGTGGTGATTAACGATCAAAGTATCCTATCTCTGTTTATGAGAAATTAGTCTATTTATCAGCCAGTTATATTTGATAAAATAAAAGCGACTTTTTTATGAGCCAGTTTTATTTGTTATAGAATGGAAGTATTTTTCATCTTCATCGTCCACAATTTTCTAAGAATTGTTCTGCAACATTTAAGCTCAAAAGCCCACATTTTCTGCTTTTGCAATTGTAAATATGCACCAGAATTGCATCCATACATTACACAGGGAAGATGCGTGTCCAGTTTCTTGTAACTTATTTCTTGGTGTTGGGTCATAGGTTCTTAATGCTGTTAACCTTCACATTGCTGTGGCCAGACTGCATCTAACATTTTTTTTCACATCCCCCATTGTTGATTGGGGAACCGAGATAATCAAAGTGTGCGACATTTCCAATTTCTTCAGGAGCTTTGGTTGACATGTAGTTTTGTCCATGGATATTATTTTTGTTTTGTTTAAGTTTGTAAAAGATTTTGTGAAAATGTTGCATGTCCTTTGCAGGACGGTGCATTCAACTCCAAGTCCAAGTTACTAGGCAATTTTACGTTCAGTTGTTAGCAAAAGATGCGCATAGGACATTGCAGAAAACGTTGGCATGAGGGAGCATAGGGCCAGAGGTCAAGAGGCATTTCAATATGCCATGATAGGAGCCACATTCTGTAAAGGACTAGCATGATGATGATGATGATGATGATGATGATGATGATGATGATGATGATGATGATGATGATGATGATGATGATGATGATGATGATGATGATGATGATGATGATGATGATGATGATGATGATGATGACGATGATGCTGGTGATGGTGATGAGTTTACCATTGAGAAGTCAATGTTGAAAGTCCAGCTGGCTGGTGTAGGGGATAGACCCACTATCACCTCGCCAGCCCACTGGAAGTTTAGGTGCAAGAGCATTCAATTCCCCTGTCACGGATATCTCTTCTGTGAAAAATACTTTAAGAAAATGTACTTTTAGTGTCTTCGGCAATATTGCCTTGTATAGTATCAATTACAGTGTGAGTGCCAAGCACCTTACATAGGTAGAATGGAAAGACAATTAGCAAGCCGAGTAGATGAACATACACCATCAGTGTGGGTGGAAAAGAGAGTTAATCAGTCTTCAGAAATCCGTGTGCTGTCAAAATGCTATAAAATGCAGTCCTCGTCGATTTCTCAAAATCTCATAACAAAACAATCATTTTCTATATTGTATTCCACAAACAATAAACAACTGCTCAAATATAGTGAAGTATTTAGCAATTAAGTAGTTTCAGTCATTTTTGTGCAAACATAAAGAATTTGTGTTCATTTGAAATTACCGAGGGGATATCATATGTTCTACCTTTGAACAATACCTGTGACTAAGTGTTTTAATTGTTTCAGCTGAAGTATTATTCATTTCATTTATTCACTTGATCTGATATACAACTCTGCAGTATGTACCTGACGAAATGCATCGAAATATCTTCTTCTTCTTCTTCTTCAGCATTCCGAGCCATTGAGGTTCTTTGCTGCAGATACAAGCCGTGTCCATTCGTCTCTCTGGTTGACCTTCTCTTGCCAGTCGGTGATTCCAAGTGCTTGTAGGTCTGTATGTATATTATCTCTCCACCGTCTTCTTGGTCTACCTCGGGGTCTACGGTCATTTATTTCTTGAGTGTAAGCGAGTTTTGTTTCCCTATTATCTTCCATTCTTTCTATATGCCCCAGCCATTGCAGTCTATTAGCCTTCATGATAACAGTGATTAGCGGGGAGTTAAACAGATCATAAATGTCTTTGCAACGAAATATGCCACATAAAAAATCGTGCAACAAATTGTTTGTGGCTCCTGTGTTTAAATTCATCAAGGGAATACCATGCTTTGAATTATTGTACATTGATACTTGTCTGTCAAACAGGTATCTATGCTCTGGTGTATAGTGATGTATCTTGGCCAAGCCACCAAGGATTACCTTCGCTGGCCTCGACCTCCCTGCCCTCCAGTTGCCAGGCTGGAAATACACTACTCAAGGGAGTATGCAATGCCGTCGACTCATGCCATGTCTGGAACAGCCATTCCTCTATATTTGGCTTACCTGGCAATTGAGAGATATCAGGTAATTAATCCTACTTAAATGTAAATATGGAATTATGTTATGCATCTGTGTTGTGTAGTCAAATACATACATCGTCATCATATGCTAAGTCAATTTGCGTGGCATTCATGTCTCTCCACAGATCTCAGTCCTTGACATTCCTATCAACTCTCCTGATGATATTCATCCATGCTACCATCTCAGTCTATCTAGCATAATTTTGCATCGTCTGCCTCTGCCTATTTCCGCACTAATCTTTCCAATTGTCTAAAGCATCTCTTGTCATCACATGACGAAAGAGTGCTGTTTGCGACTTTCATAATGTCTACTATTGCAAGATCACAATTTAACATGTCCCAGAATCAACAATCTGAGATGAATGAGGGTAGACCATATTGTCATCATCATCATCATCATCAAATTCTCTACCAACAGGCAAGGATGGTAGTCCTTCTCCACATCTTGCGCCCCAACAGCATACACCACACATCTGTGTTATGACACAAGGCTTTCCAGAATTTTCTCTCACTGTCTTCCTCCATCTCACTTTCCACACATCTTTCCTGTTGTCTCAGTATGTTCCAGTTTTTGTCTTCTCATAATGTGGCCAAAATATAACGTCTGCCTATTTCTGATCTTTATGATAAGCTGTGTTTGTATCATAACCTCTTTCACAGCATTTAGATTATTCCTTTTGGCACTCCCAGGAATTTTCAGCATTCTTCTGTGAAATCATACTCTTGTAGAATATGCTCTGCTGTTGAGTGTGATCTACATAGACTTCTTTGGGCACAGTTCTGCCTTTTAGAAACCTCAGTTAAAGATAAACCATATAGGTATACTAGTGAGCTAAAAACAACATCCAAATGTGTATCCTTGAATCACAATGTGAGAAACAATGCAAGAAGAAACACAAGGATATATACAACTAATCTTTAAAAAATGCTCATATGCATCGATATATAGTTATAAGATACAACTAATCTAAACGATGCTCCTCCCATGTGTTGCCGGGGCCCATAAGGGAAGCAAATAATAGCAACACTGTAGCCTACCACGCATGTCGTAAGAGGCGACTAAGGAGGCTTGATGGTTCCGTCGCCCTGCTACTGAGTGAGTGCGTGGCGCGACACTGTGAGCTGTGAGTTTCGTGTGAAATGCTTTTGAATCTGCCTGAGGTTTTTTGGAACGTGACTGCATGTTCGGAGTGATGGCAGATGGCTATGTCCCAGAGTTGACCGGCTTTTGCCTTATGCAGAAATGCGTGGCTGCTGGGCTTCTGGTTGACTGCCATTGCCATCAGCGATCAACTGTATTTTCGTGGACTGTGTGGGTGAACATCTAGGAAACATTCAGATAGGACAATGACAGCCGATTCCATCAGAGATGAACTGGGTGTTTCGTGGGGGACTGGTGTGTTGACATTCTGGTGGCGGCATTATGCACAGTGTATTTGTGCGGGCTGTTGTTTGTCGAGACTCCTGTCTTTTCCGCTTTTCATATTGGGCAGTGGGGAGCGTTTTGTGTGATATTCACTGGCACAGGAACGGAGCACAATGGGGACGACCCGTTGCTGTGCAGTTGGAACAGCGACTAACTAACTAACTAACTAACTAACTAACTAACTAACTAACTAAAAGAAGCTCAGTAACATGTAATTAAATCTTAAAGGATGGAAACCAGAATTTGGTGTCAATATTTCTAACATTTGGTGAAGAGAGGATTGTCATTGTTATCAAATGTTTTGTTTCATTATGCTCTGATGGCGGCCAGCTTGGCCGAATGGGTAAGATCACATGTCCTTAAACATCCCGTGTGCTGATGTCATGGTAAGGGGTTCATGTCGGAGTGGGTTTTCCTGATGGCGAGTGATACTGGTAAAATGGAAGGGTAATCCATATACAAAATTCAGTCAGTGCTACTAGAATTAGTGCTATGGACTACTCTTGAGTTCAATGTGAGCAGGCACCCAAAAAATAAAAAATGTAGCTATGATTATAATTTTTAGATATCTCCCTTACAATGGTCTCCATAGTTGTCAGAAAATGTGAATAATTGACATTTGCAATTTAACTGTATATGTCAGCTTAAAGAGAGGTTATATAGCCATAATCGATATACAGAGTGTATATTTAATGATTGTGCAGTGTTTGAGAATATTGCTGGTCCAAGCGTTGTATTTACCTATTATGTTGCATGGACTTTACAGAGGGTGAATACAAAACTTGGATCGGGAATATTTTCAAACACTGCATAGTCATTAAAAATACATCCTATATAAGACACTAGCTGACCCGGCCCGGCTTCGCCCAGGCCCTGGCGGGGATCTATCTATCTATCTGTCTGTCTGTCTGCTTGTCTGTCTGTCTGTCTGTCTGTCTGTCTGACCCGGCCCGGCTTCGCTCATTCCCTGGTGGGGAGCATTTCATTTAATTCATATAAGTAGTCATATAAGCTCCCGTTCCCGACTATCTACTGTCTGTCTGTCTGTCTATTATTAGAAAGAGCACTTGAAAGATCTTTACATCTTCCCCCAACAATTAACTTGGGTAAATGGAGCGTCTTATTTAATTCATATTCGACCCCTGCTCTCCTTCCCGTTCCCAAAAACGACGACCCGGCCCGGCTTCGTCCAGTCCCTGGTGGGGAGCATATCATTTAATTCATATTCGGCGGAGGGAGGAGGAGGAGGGAGCAGGAGGGAGGAGGAGGAGACAGGAGAAGGAGGGAGGAGTAGGAGGGAGGAGGAGGGAGGAATGAGGAGGGAGGAGGAGAGGGAGGAGGAGGAGGAAGGAGAAGGAGGAGAGAGGAGGAGGAGGGAGGAGGAGGGAGAAGGAGGAGGAGTGAGTAGGAGGGAGGAGGGAGAGGAGGAGGAAGAGGGAGGAGGAGGGAGTAGGAAGGGGAGGAGGAGGGAGCAGGAGGAGGAGGGAGGAGTAGGAGGGAGGAGGAGGGAGGAATGAGGAGGAGGAGGAGGAAGAGGGAGGGAGGAGGAAGAGGGAGGGAGGAGGGAGGAGGAGGGAGTAGGAGGGAGTAGGAGGAGAGAGGAGAGGAGAAGGAGGGAGAGGAGGAGGAGAGGGGGAGGAGGAGGGGAAGAGGAGGAGGAGGAGAGGGAGGAGGATGAGGGAGGAGGAGGAGGGAGGAGGAGGAAGAAGGAGGGAGGAGGAAGGAGGAGGGAGGAGAGGGAGAAGGAGGGAGAGGAGGAGAGGAGAAGAGGAGGAGGAGGAGAGGAGGAGGAAGGAGGAGGGAGAGGGGGGGAGAGAGGAAGGAGGAGGAGGAGGAGGGGGAGGAGGGAGGAGGAGGGAGGAGGAAGAGGAGAGAGGAGGAAGAGGGAGGGAGGAGGAGGAAGAGGGAGAAGGAGGAGGAGGAAGAGGGAGGAGGAGGAGGGAGGAGGAGGGAGAGGGAGGAGGAAGAGGGAGAAGAAGGAGGGAGAGGAGGGAGGAGGATGAGGAGGTAGAGTGAGGAGGACGGAGGAGGAGGAGAGAGGAGGAGGAGGAGGTAGAGGGATTAGGAGGAGGAAGGAGGAGGAGAGAGGAGGTAGAGGGAGGAGGAGGAGGGAGGAGGAGAAGGAGGGAGTTCGCCATTCCGAATTCATACTCGTCTAGGTTCTGTGATTTCGGTCCTTCCATTGATTGTTCTTCCCTTCTACATGACTGTAGATAACTTCTTTACACATACAAAGATGAATTGTTATTGACATTGTCGTGTGACGATTCTGTGTAGTCACGTCATTTTCTTCGCTTTTCCTAGCGTTGTGGTTCAGGGATTCTTTGATCTCTTCTATTTACGTACGTATTTAGGGAGGGGGAGGAGGGAGGAGGAGGAAGAAGAAAAAAAAACTATGACAGTTGGCAGCGCAGGAATGAGAGGAAGACGTGTAGAAAATTTCACCTCAATCGGATGGACCGTTCGCGAACGCATAAAGGACCTACAGACATACATACAGACGGAGATTCTCTTTTATATATATAGATTGATGCGGCCGAAAAGATAATAGCATTGGCCCTTGTACTTGCAGTGTGCTGATGGTGGGGTCAGCAGTTCAACGCCTTCACCGGCATTTAGCTGAATTTAAACGTTGACTTCTCGTTGAGAAGTAAAAGGCAAACTACTGAACTTAAAACTGCCTAGAAATTGAACCTGGGGTTGTTAGAGAGAAGCGCAAGAGACAGACAGAGAGAGACAGAGAAACAGACAGAGAGAGGGACAGAGAAACAGACAGAGAGAGAGAGAGACAGAGAAACAGACAGAGAGAGACAGAGAGAGACAGAGAAACAGACACACAGAGAGACAGAGAGGGACAGAGAGAGACAGAGAAACAGACAGAGACAGAGACAGAGAGAGACAGAGAAACAGACAGAGAGAGGGACAGAGAGACAGAGAGAGAGACAGAGAGAGACAGAGAGAGAGACAGAGAAACAGACAGAGAGAGAGACAGAGAGAGACAGAGAAACAGACAGAGAGAGGGACAGAGAGAGAGACAGAGAGAGACAGAGAAACAGACAGAGAGAGACAGAGAAACAGACAGAGAGAGACAGAGAGAGACAGAGAAACAGACAGAGAGAGAGACAGAGAGAGAGACAGAGAGAGACAGAGAAACAGACAGAGAGAGACAGAGAGAGACAGAGAAACAGACAGAGAGAGGGACAGAGGGACAGACAGAGAGAGGGACAGAGAAACAGACAGAGAGAGAGACAGAGAAACAGACAGAGAGAGACAGAGAAACAGACAGAGAGAGACAGAGAGAGAGAGAGAAACAGACAGAGAGAGACAGAGAAACAGACAGAGAGAGTGACAGAGAAACAGACAGAGAGAGAGAGAGAGAAACAGACAGAGAGAGACAGAGAAACAGACAGAGAGAGAGAAACAGACAGAGAGAGACAGAGAAACAGACAGAGAGAGACAGAGAAACAGACACAGAGAGAGAGACAGAGAAACAGACAGAGAGAGAGACAGAGAAACAGACAGAGAGAGAGACAGAGAAACAGACAGAGAGAGAGACAGAGAAACAGACAGAGAGAGACAGAGAAACAGACAGAGAGAGGGACAGAGAAACAGACAAAGAGAGACACAGAAATACAAGTAGAAACAAGAGAGAGATTGTGTTTGTGTGTGTGTGTGTGTGTGTGTGTGTGTGTGTGTGTGTGTGTGTGAGCGCGCGCGTGCGTGTGCGTGCATGTCTGTGTTTGTGGTTTTTTATTTTCATTCATCTATTTGTCTAAGTCCCAAGTTGTTAATAAAACATTGAGTACAGAATTTAGTACATCTATGAATATTCATGTTTATGCTATTTCTTTAACACCTATTCAGGAGAGTGTATAGTTTCCCAAACTGCTATAGTAATTACCATAACTCTTCAACTCCAGCAGCCGTGACTTTGCTGATCTTTCTGTCACAAACATCATTTCTGTATTTTTATTGCAACTTTATGGGACAGAAAGAAAAAACTCAAACTGACACAAATCATAAATATCAAGAAAGAATACAAAGGTAAAACAGAAAAACAAACATGACAAAAGACAGTCCTTCAAGAAACAAATGAAGATGATAAATTCATTAGAGAAGTTGGATGTGGACAGTCAAAATTGTGTGTTCTTGTGATGATAAATAAATTAAAAAACTTAATGACAACTGGCAAACCTGATGCAAAAAGAGCAATGGTACGACACAGAGATCAGTATGTTGGTTTGGCCAACTAGTATAATCCAGGTCAAAACAGCTTTTAATTTGTGTTCCTTCACTTGCTTTGAACTCAAGCGTACTACATACATGTGCAACTGCTTCTAGTTACCAGGACTCTTAAGTCAAGTAAAGGATTGTGACCTGTCCTAATGCCATAAGAGGTGTTGGAGGAGGATTGGGCTGCTGTTGGCTTCATCATTCCATAGACAAATGTTAGCTGCAAAATACAGCTAACCAGGAATAAGCCGGTAGATAAAGGAAAAAGAATAGCCAAATCAACTAAGAAGGAAGGAGACACATCTAGATGGATGTAGCTGCAAGGGATAGCTACAGATAGGACCGCGTGGAGTGAGTTAGTTGGGGACATATGTCCCAGTTGGGGATAAAAGAAGGAGATAAGCGTATAATGTGACAAACAAGATATGTTGAGATTATACTTATTAATAATGAATATATATGACATATACTATAAATAGTAGCACCTTCACGTATTGACAGACGAGTCTGCTATTTTGTGCTTCAAAACAGGCATGCTAACGTCTCCATATCGCAAAGTCTGGGCTGAAATTTAGAGACTATGGGTTGCTCAAGCAGCATGTTCCCTCTCTCAGCCTGCCTAGTTTACTCCAAATGAAAGGCAACACCAATATGTCTGGAAGAAGGCGAGTTGCAGAAGCTGCCGGATCAGCCTGTTGGAGCTTCAATCTGGCCTGCCCTGCCATGACATTTAGTCTTTAGGTTGCTTTTCCTTGCACAAGTGTGTACTCTCCCAACTGTCCTATTCTGCCCAGAAGCTGTGGAACAGTGTGGGGTATTGTATTTTGTGAACATCGCGCGCTAACAGAAAGCAGGTAGTACTGTTTACTGTCATATGATAGCTCAGTGATATCTGACTAAGACCTGACAAATACACTACTCATAAAGAATTTGAATATCACTGCACATATTCGAATTTCTGAAGACCTTGGATGTCCAGAATAACTAACGATGATTGTCTGGAAAAAGCTAATGAAAGTAGAACGTTGTATGCAACTATAAGAAAGAGAGAATCAGTGTTCTTTGGTCATGTAATGAGAAGAGAGACGGTGGAGAACTTAATGATGAATGAAAAGATCCTGGTAGCAGAGGCAGGAAGAGACCAAGAGAAATAATGCTGGATTGTCTAAGACAGTGCCTTAAAGAGCTGTCACCAAAATAGAATTATTCCAGAACACCCAACGTCGTTTAGCGAGGCACATGCTGATGATAATATAATTGTTTGTGACATATTTATTCATGTTTTCTATATTTCCGCCTTTGTCGCACTGTGCCAATTGAAGCAGCGGTAGCATAGTGGCCAGCCGCTGACCTGCTGTTTTGGTGGTCAGATCTTCAGTCTGCGCTGAGGTGGATTCAAATATTTTTGATTTACCATGCTCGCAGGTCCAAGCAGCCTAAAATGGATACCAGGAAATGCCTCGGAAAGTAAAGACGGCCGGCGTGACACTGATCTCGTCACCCGTGGGTGCGGATAGAGCTGTACGAGTCTGGTTCTGGCAACATATGCCTCATGCACCCTGATCGTTTTAAAGGGGCTTTTGCTTCTATGACAAACTACTGAGCGTAAACTTGCCAAGAAATCACAGCCATAAAGAATGCTGTGGTTGACTGCGATGTCCTGTAAAGTATATTTAATAATATTTTACTTTACTTACTTTTGCATTATGCTAATGATATTACAGCCGTCTCCGCGGCGAAGGGCTTACGAACGCGGTTCGTAATCCCGATTACCCGCGTTCGAAACACAACTCTGCGCGATTTGGTAGCAGACCGTGTTGCGAAATGATGGAACCTTTTAAAAGTTTTGAGGTGCAATGAATATAGGGTGCGAGCCACATTTTTGTATAGACCAATCGGCATTCTATGGGGTTATGTTCTCAATGTCAAACCAGCTGTCTCTACCTCCCAGCCATAGTTGCCATTCTAGATATTTTATATCCAGATCTAGAGGTTTTGGCCAGCGTCTGGATACCGTTTTCTGACGTTTGGATGCTGGATGCAATTCTAGATACTTTTCATTTGGAGTTGGATATTTTTGATACTTTCTAGATTTTACTTTTCTTTCGGTGTCATTTACCCATTTTTTGTTTGGTCTGGACGCGCATAAATTATAATAACTGCCATTATTTAAACTTTGAACTGACTTGGGTCAACGCTAAACAATCTGGCAACCCCCCGGTAACGAGTAAAAGGGCGCATAAATTATAATAACATTATTTGAACAGATTTCAGAACCAATACGCAAATAAGACAAGAGACTAAGCAAGACATTGTATCCAATTTTATAAGAAAACGCCGTTGGAACTACATCGGCCATGTACTCAGAATGGACAAGACAAGACGCCCCTACCAAGCCCTCATATGGTCACCAGTATGGAAAAGAAAACGGGGAAGACCAAGAGAGACCCTGCGTAGAACCATCATCAGAGAAGGCTCATTCAACGGCCAAGTGAACATCCACGATCTACAACAGGTAGCAGTGAACCGCCGGACATGGAGAGCCATTACTTCTGCCCTATGCGCCGCCTTAGGCTCAAGAGGAAAGACTAACTAACTACCTAACTATTTGAACTGTAAACTAACATCATGTTGCGAATTATTGCTGTGATTCCGACTTTGCGATTCCTTTTCATGTGATATTCTTTTTGTAATTGCTCACCTTCATTCGTGTCTCCCACTTTGAACAAATCTTTCAACATGCCAAAAGTAAAGCAATATGAACAAAAATGTCGGAAAGAGTGGCTGCAGGATGACATAATTAAAGATTGGGTGATGTCAATTCATGGAGATGCGACTAAGGCTCGTTGTAAGTACTGCAAGTGCGAAATGAAAGCGAAAATACAAGACTTGAAGAAACATGCAGAGACTAAAAAACATAACAATGCAGTGCCATTTAGAGATATGCCACCGTTGACATTTGTTTTCAGAACTACACAGAGTAATGAATCATCAAAAGTTGAAGGATCTGTCGCAATGTTTTTAAGTTGTCATTTTGCAATCGTGAACTGTGACCATTTGACTGATTTGTTTAAAAACGCTATTTCTGACAGTAAAGTGCTAAAGGACGTGAAAATTCACCGCAGCAAGTGTACACATATGATCAGAAGTACTTTGTTTTCTCACTTTGAAGAAGATTTGATCAGTGATATTTCTACAAATAAATATATTTTATTATTAGACGAATCGAATGACATTTCGGTTCTGAAAGTGCTTGGTACAAGTGTTATATATTATAGCAACAGCACAGACAAAGTAGTTTCTACATTTCTTGGACTAGTTCACTTGGAAGAGTGTGATGCAGAAAGTATAGTTCAGGCACTGAAGAAACTTTTGGTCAGTAAACATTTAAACTTGAAGAATTAGGCTGCAATTGGAACCGATAATGCATCGGTAATGGTTGACGTAAAATGCCTTCGCCAGGGAGACCGGCAGTCACATAAATACATATGTAATTTCTTGCTTTCTCAATCTGAATATTTTTCCTAGATACTTTCCAACGAAATCTAAATATTTATGGATGTTGTTTGGGCCGTTTCTAGATATTTTTGGTTTTATAAAAGTGGCAACCCTGACCAGCACATTTCATAATGCCCATTTGAGGCTAGGTCGACAAGAGGATCAGGACTATCTTTATGGAGATTCAAACACACATCTACTGGGTGAACAGGCAAGCACTCTAGCTAATGCACTAGCCCGACTGCCTTAATGTTATTATATATCACACATTACATATTACACATAATTCAATGGAATATTTGTTTTTGTGGACTATACAAAATGCCCCAAAAGAATCATGTAGTATACATGCATGGATTTGTTTGAGCGACTTATTGAGCATTCTCCTCTTTATTCAGGCTTCATGTCCTCTGCAATTTTTGGATGCCATAATCTGAAATTAGTCGTAATTAATCTTATAGTAAATCATACAATTTCATCAGAGCACCAACATTTTAATAGGAATCAAGGGCAGATAAAAAGTGTGGATGTACTATGCCTCTCAAGTTTTACAAAAACATAATCATTTTAAATAATGTATATATGTATTATAATATTATAAAGATTTTTAATTCCTGTTATAACTACATGAAATATTGTCCATTTTGTGCAACGTTTGACGGTTTGAGACACCCTGTATCTGATAAGGGTCAGATTTAAAAAGCTGTACTCTGAACTTTAATATGCCTGAGGCAGGAGAACATATACGTGACTATTTTTGTTTGTAAGTTATGAAAAGAAACAGTACTACAATGCACTTTTTGTCATATCAAGTTGTAATATAACATGTACAGTGCTACTGATAACACAAGACCTTTCTAAACTGATATAAATCTGACCTGTGTGAGATGTGTTTTAAATAACCATCTGTGTTCTGCTGATAGGTGAATCTATTTTAACAGTTATAGGTTACAATGACTTGTTCTAGAACAGTCAGTAAAATCAAATCAGTTGTCATTTTTGTACTTGCAGTCGCCTACGATGAATTTCCATTTATCTCTGTCTCTTCACGTTATGGTGCAGTCAAACATCTCTTGGTGTTACCATCTCATGTGAAAAAATGTTGTCTGCCTCTTTCACATTTTCCAGCCAACTTCTTTCTACTGTATTATTTAGCAGGTGTTATATCTGTTTATATGATCACTGTATCTTGTCTAATTTTAATGTCATTTAGTAATTATCATCTTTTCATTATTATTCTTTTCATTAGATTGCATTCAGCCTTTATCTTAAAATGTGTTTCCTACATGATCTGCACTAGTTTGTTACTTAGTTAGTTAGTTAATTAGTTTGTTTGTTTGTTAGTTTGTTAGTTAGTCATCAGATCATTCTCAGTGAACTCTTCGCTGGCTGCTGAGGAGCGCTTATGGGAATGTCCCGAATGCTGTGATGTCGGTTCCTAAATCAATCAATCAATCAATCAATCATTCTCATTGCATATCAAACTATTAGTCCATAAGTGCTTAGATGGTATCCTCAGCATGTCCCTCAGTATATAGCGATTGAAGGCACATGTTCTGTGTTGGCTGACTATTCTTCTTTGACTTCCTGCATGGCACTCTAGTCTAACTTTACCCTGTTTCACTTGATGATCTTGCTGTCTGGTCAGAGTTACATAAACACATCCATCCCTTAAGTTACCTACACCATCTTCAGCAAATCTTGCAGGCTTATGTAGAGTTAGCCATCTTGAATGTCTCATGTGACCATAGAGAACACTTTTCTCAGTTGTGTTTGGTACAAGTTTGTAGTATATGAGTTGTGTTTGGTGCAGTGTTGTAGTATATGAGTTGTGTTTGGTGCAGTGTTGTAGTATATGAGTTGTGTTTGGTGCAGTGTTGTAGTATATGCTGTCCACCAACTCTTCTGTCCATTGTGGAATCGTTCCACACAGGCATGAAGGGTATAATCAAGTTTGATGGCTCAACTTCAGAAGAGTTTGAAATCAAGAGTGGAGTTAAGCAAGGTTGTGTACTATCCCCCACCCTCTTTGGGATATACTTTTCACTTCTACTGAAATATGCCTTTCGTGATCAGGATGACGGTATATACATTCACTCACGCTCAGATGGTGGCCTCTATAATGCTCAGAGATTGAAGGCCAAGACCAAAATTAGCAGGGTACTAATCAGAGAGTTGCTTTTTGCGGATGATGCTGCGATTACGACCCACTCTGAGGTAGAATTACAACATCTACTATCTGCATTCTCCAATGCTTGTTCTGAATTTGGTTTAACAATTAACAAAAAGAAGACACAGATTATGTCACAAGGTGCACATAGTGTACCATCAATCTTTATTGACAACGCCGAACTGGAGATAGTAGACCATTTTACATATCTAGGATCAGAGGTAAATAGCAAATTATCCCTCGATCAGGAAATCAACATCAGGATTGGCAAGGCAGCAACAACAATGAACATGTTAGCAAAAAGAGTCTGGGAGAACAGGAAGCTTACTGCCAAAACAAAAGTCCTCGTCTACCAAGCCTGTGTCCTTAGTACTCTTCTTTATGGCAGTGAAACCTGGACAACTTACTCACGCCAAGAGAAACGTTTAAACAGCTTTCATATGCGGTGTCTGCGAAGAATACTTGGTATTAAGTGGCAAGACAAAATCACAAATACTGAAGTATTGGAAAGATCAGGTTGTGTGACGGTGTATTCCATGCTCAGTCTTCGTAGATTTAGATGGATAGGACACGTTAGGAGGATGGATGATGGTAGAATACCAAAGGACATCTTTTTTGGTGAATTACAGATGGGTAAGAGATCTCAGGGTCGGCCTCTACTACGATACAAAGATGTGTGTAAGCGGGACATGATTGATACAGGCATTGATAATGCACAATGGGAGCACGTCGCCGCTGAACGTGTTGCATGGAGGGCAACTATCAGAAATGGAATAAAGACAAAGGAGAAAATGATTGCAGATAAAGCACACACAGAGCGTGAGAGACGTAAGATGGTGCAAAATGGTGGAAATGACCATGTTTTCACATGCACCTACTGTGGGCAAACATTTGCAGCAAGAATTGGCCTTACCAGCCACACTCTCCACCGCCATGGATCGTAGTTATTGCCATATGACAGTTATTAAGCCTTTTTGAAGCACAATGTACCAAACTATCGTCTGTCAAGACGGAAAGGTGCCAATGTAATGTATGTATGTAGTATATGAGTTGTGTTTGGTACAATGTTGTAGTATATGAGTTGTGTTTGGTACAAGTTTGTAGTATATGAGTTGTGTTTGGTACAATGTTGTAGTATATGAGTTGTGTTTGGTGCAGTATTGTAGTATATGAGTTGTGTTTGGTGCAGTATTGTAGTATATGAGTTGTGTTTGGTACAATGTTGTATTATATGAGTTGTGTTTGGTACAATGTTGTATTGTATGAGTTGTGTTTGGTGCAGTGTTGTAGTATATGAGTTGTGTTTGGTACAATGTTGTATTATATGAGTTGTGTGTTTGGTGTAGTGTTGTAGTATATGAGTTGTGTTTGGTACAGTGTTGTAGTATATGAATTGTGTTTGGTACAATGTTGTAGTATATGAGTTGTGTTTGGTACAATGTTGTAGTATATGAATTGTGTTTGGTACAATGTTGTAGTATATGAATTGTGTTTGGTACAATGTTGTAGTATATGAGTTGTGTTTGGTGCAGTGTTGTAGTATATGAGTTGTGTTTGGTACAATGTTGTAGTATATGAGTTGTGTTTGGTACAATGTTGTAGTATATGAGTTGTGTTTGGTATAATATTGTAGTATATGAGTTGTGTTTGGTATAATATTGTAGTATATGAGTTGTGTTTGGTATAATATTGTAGTATATGAGTTGTGTTTTGTACAGTTTGTGTCAGGTAACTCATACCAAGTCAGGTAACTCATACCAAGTGAGGTAACTCATACCAAGTGAGGTAACTCATACCAAGTCAGGTAACACATGCCAAGTCAGGAAACTCATGTGCCATATCAGGCAACTCATGTGCCACGTCAGGCAACTCCTGCCAAGTCAGGCAATTACTGCCAAGTCAGACAACTCCTGCCAAGTCAGGTAACTCATGCCAAACCAGGCAACTCCTGCCAAGTCAGGCAACTCATGCCAAGTCAGGCAACTCATGCCAAGTCAGGCAACTCATGCCACACCAGGCAACTCATGCCAAACCAGGCAACTCCTGCCAATCCAGGCAACTCCTGCCAAGTCAGGCAACTCATGCCAAGTCAGGCAACTCATGCCACACCAGGCAACTCATGCCAAACCAGGCAACTCCTGCCAATCCAGGCAACTCCTGCCAAGTCAGGCAACTCATGCCAAGTGGTCCTATCTATCATTTGTCATCTCCTGGATCTCTTTCCACACCCTAGCTGTACTACTTGCATCTGTCTCTACTTCTCCTCGTGTCCAAGTCTTTTTACGTACTTAATGTGAAACTGTTGACTGTGACGAATTAAGACAACATCTGTTTCTTCTGAATGCGATGTTCTAGAGGACATTTACTATGTAAACACAGAAGATGCAAACAACATGTTGCACAATATATGGCCTTGTACAGTTTTCTACGTCTCGCTGGTGCATAGTGGAGAGTTATATATCATATGAAGTGAATAAATGAATAATACTTTAGCTGAAACGGTTAGAACATGAGTCAGAAAGATAGAGAGTGAGAAAGAAAATGAGAGAGGAAGGATCAGAGCTAATTTTTTTTTTTTTTAAGTATTTCATAGAACAATAATAGATTGCTCAAACATATCAAGGCATTATCAGTTAGGTGATTCTAGTCATTTCTGTGCAAATAGGAGGATTTCCTTTTGAATCTTATATTACCATAGGGATAACATACTCCACATTTGAACAGTGTCATGGCTATATATGTAGTATTTCAGCCAAGCAGTTTCGTTTATTCATTTCATTTGATATATAAATCTGCATTATGCACTTGACAAGATGCATCAGAATATGCCAGGCAGAAAATTATGCAATATAATGTTTGAGGCTACTGTGTTTAAACTTGTACTTAAGCCTGGGCTCCTTATATAACAATATGAACATTTTGTTCTTTAGTGACACAAATTATGGAAACCTCTATTTTCCTGCCAACTCTGTGGTGTAGGGATAATGATAGCGGTTTCACAATCCCAAATTTACCAGGTTCGAGGTTTGCCTCAGGTAGTTCAGAAGCAGGTCGCTTTGCATTGATTTTCACAATGGTACGAGCGTCAGCCATTCAGAAAGCAGTGGCAAACTGCTTAATGTTAAGTTGTCTAGAAAATTACAAACAGTCAATAAACACTGTTGTTGGTTGCCACGTCCTGTAAAGGACATGCAACTAACTTTTAAAAATTCTGATAGGCAGTTTTAGGAAAATCTCCGCTCTCAAGAAAGTAATAGTAATGGACCCTTTAACACACGCTGAGGCGCAGCTGACATATGGTGCTTGCCCAACTTTGTACAAATTAGTTTAAAGGTATTTAGTTTCAAACATCTGCCTTCCCATGACTCTTTCACATGAAAATCTTTTCCCGAATACAATACCCTGGAGACACCTGATCCTGTTGAACAAGTAGCTGTTATAGTATCTCTTACAAAGTCGAGAGTATTGTCTTCCTAAAAAAGTTTATCTGAATATAGTACCAGGGGTCGTTAGAGTACGGGTGTGTTACTTGTCCTTGTATTGTAATTATGAGTTAAGTCACTTGCATGTCTGTTACAGGATGTTGCAATTAACCCCAGCATTTATAGACTGTGATTTTACTAGGCAATGTTAGTTCACTGTAATTATGAGTCTTCTTCAATTCGATTTATTAACAGTGGTTTTATAATTTGTCGTAATCAAATAACATTACCAAACGTTACTGAACAATATAAATTGTATTATGAGTATCTGTTTGCAGAGAGAGATAGGGGAGGAGGGGAGGGATGGAGGGAAAAAGACATACAGATAGACAGACAAACAGACAGGCAGACAGAAAGAAAGAAAGAAAGAAAGAAAGAAAGAAAGAAACTTTCTTTGATGCCTAGAGTACATAAGTAAGTAATTAAAGGACCCTTTTAACACCTTCAGACACAGGGGCATATAGTGCCAGACCCATATTTTATAGACCAGAATAAAATGTGTTTTAAATGAATTCTCCAATGACTCCGATCTTGTAGATTGTCACTATTTTTCTTCTTCTTGATCCAAAGAACTCTACATATTTTTCTTTAACATTTAGATTCAAAAATCTCAAATTTACTCTTTAGTGATTGTGAAATTATCCATGATTCACATCCATAATTTCCACAGAAAATATGCATGTTCACAAAATGGTCACTGTGATTTACTTACTCGTGTTGTGCTGTTAATGCGTTGAAAACTATTATATTCCATTAGTTGTGCATCAGTGTTACTTTATATTTCATGTCTTAGTCAGATATGACTGAGTTACTGTATGCGCATTGTCCCAATGGCTTTGGGCGGTGAATTAAATAGGGAGGTCCATGCCTTAGGCAAGTGTCAGGAAATGCAATTTAAAGTCGAAATATCATAGCAGGGCAGACCAGGCCATGAGCCTTGGTCGACAAATTGTGTAGGATGGAAAATCCGACAGACGTGCATTTAGAGCATTGCTTTGCGGATCCAACAGCTTCTGCAGCTTGTCTCGTCGAGAGGAGACGAGAAGGAAAGAGAGAAAGTGAGAGCAGAGAAGATAGAAGAAGACAAGAGAAGAGAGGAGAGGAGAAGACAAGAGAATGAGGCGAAGAGAAGTGTAGAGTAGAGCAGAGCAGACCAGAGCAGAGTAGAGTAGAGTGTGCATGCTTATAATAACATACCCTGATAGTATTTGTTATGAGATTATCTTTGCCTAGTCACTATAACAGTCTCCTATAGGGCTTGTAGTATTTACAAAATGCCTGCTAAAAGCACAGTGAATGAATCTTATCTTCCCTGTGCCTGACCTATTTGATCTAACTCACTCACTGTTGTTCAAATATAGTGCTTTGTTTATCTGAGCAAATTCTCATAATCTCGTCTGAGGTGTGCACACATTTGTATGTGCACTGTGATAGTGTGTTCAAGTCCTGGATTTATCTGTGTTAGGTCAGACACCACTAGCTAACATACAAGATGTCAAGCATGTGCTATCTTTCCTACCACCCCCCTTTTCAGACTTGACCCATTTTATTTTATTAATTCTAAGTAAACACTTGAGGACATATTAATCAATCTGCATACAGAAATAACTTGGGGCTTTCTTACAATACAATAGTGTTGTGTGATAGATAAGATAGCCAATCATAGTAAGGTAGTCTGCTAGGTTAAGTTTGACTACTTGATTAATCTATCAAGAGAAGTGTATGACAGGTATTCATAATGTCTCCAGACATTTTTCCCCCGATATAATGAAAATATAGGAAATGTAAAGGATATGAGAGTATTCACTATCAGAGAAAATAACATCAGTAATATTCAATATGCAGATAATATAGTATTGATTGCAGACAATGAACAAGATCTGCACATTTAATAGTTATGGTTAATGTACACTGCAAGCAACTAGGGTTAGAATTAAATTGTAAGTAAATAGACATTATGGTCATCTCCATGAAAATGGGACAATTTTTAAACACTTGAATAGATACAATTATCTTAGAACAGTCACAACATCTCAGGGAAGATGCCTTATAGAGATAAAAGCAAGATTGACCATGGCAGAGGTAGCCTTTTGCAAGATGGAAAACATATTTACCAATTAAAAACTCTCAAATGAAGTAAGAACAAGAGTGTTGAAGTGCTATACAGAACATAAGCATTTATATCCATTGAAAATTGGACAATCAGCAGACAAGCTAAGAAACATCTAATGACAGTGAAGTTGTGGTTTCTGCAATATTGATGTTGTATCAACAACACTATTGGCAATTAAGAAATTAATGGAGGACACATGGCTGAATGGATAAAAGCTGTTGTTGAGGCAGCAGGTTCAATCCCTAGACCAGTTGGTCAGCTGGACTATGTTGACTTCTCATCCTTGAATTGGGGATGTAAATTACAAATACCTCGAAAGTCAGAGTGAGTTCGCCTGATAGTGAGAGACACTGGTTACAGGAAAAGCTAATCCACACACAAAAGTCAGTCCACTGCACTAGAAGTTTCAGCATATGTAGGGACTCAAAAAAGTTGATTGTTTAATCTAATTTCTCTAATCAATTATGGTCTTCGTTTCTTGTGGGACTTTCTCAGTCGTTTTCCTGTCCATCATTGGTATTCTTTGTATTTTTCTCTCATTAAGAGAGAAAATCCTGGCTGTTTTCTCTGCTTCTGTGTAGGAGAAAATACTGGCTGCTATCTGTTCATGTGTGCATGAGAAAATCCTGGCTGTTTTCTGTGTTTGTGTGTAGGAGAAAATCCTGGCTGCTATCTGTTCATGTGTGCATGAGAAAATCCTGGCTGTTTTCTGTGTTTGTGTGTAGGAGAAAATCCTGGCTGCTATCTGTTCATGTGTGCATGAGAAAATCCTGGCTGTTTTCTGTGTTTGTGTGTAGGAGAAAATCCTGGCTGCTATCTGTTCATGTGTGCATGAGAAAATCCTGGCTGTTTTCTGTGTTTGTGTGTAGGAGAAAATCCTGGCTGTTTTCTGTGTTTGTGTGTAGGAGAAAATCCTGGCTGCTATCTGTTCATGTGTGCATGAGAAAATCCTGGCTGTTTTCTGTGTTTGTGTGTAGGAGAAAATCCTGGCTGCTATCTGTTCATGTGTGCATGAGAAAATCCTGGCTGTTTTCTTTCATGTATGTAGGAGAAAATCTTGACTGTTATCTGTTCACGTGTGCATGAGAAAATCTTGGCTGTTATCTGTTTATGTGTGCATGAGAAAACCCTGGCTATTATCTGTTCATGTGTGTAGGAGAAAATCTTGGCTGTTATATGTTCATGTGTAGGAGAAAATCTTGGCTGTTATCTGTTCATGTGTGTAGGAAAAAAATCATGGATTTTTTTTTTGGGGGGGGGGGGGGGGGGTATTCATCTATGCATGTGAAAACCAAACATCTTGTGTTTACAGTACTAGAACAACACAAATAAATTAGTATTATTTCAGTCTTGTTTCAACAACCAGGATCTCTGCGGCTTACAGAAGAAAATTAATCATTCTTCATTGCATCTTATTCAAGTATTCAGTTATTTTATTTTGTTATTGTTTTGTTACATTATAGTACTCAGTTATCTTGCAGATTTCTAACATTTACCTGGGCTCCAAGGCCAACACGCGGTGGCGTTTGGTCTGTAAAAAATATATCCAACACAATTAATTTCAGTGCACATTAAGATGTTGAAAAGTGTCAGTCCCTCATTTACATTACTTACTCATTTTTCTTTTTGTTTCATCAAATTCATCAAGAAATTTGTCAAATTAAATTATTCTGTGATTTTTGTTTTCCTGTTGGTTAAATAATTCAAGTATTCAGTTATTGTATTTTGTTCATGTTTCAGGTACCAGTGTCTGTAGCATGTACACTTGCTCTGCTGTGGTTTTGTGTCACTTGCTGGAGTCGACTTTATCTTGGAGTTCATTCTATTCTGGTTAGTACTGTAGCCTACCATGTTTATTTAACAATTATTTTTCTTGACATAACTTATATAGAGTCTTATGTGCATATTATCGTGTTATAGATTTCTCATATGCAATTGACTCATCATCATCATCATCATCATCATCATCATCATCATCATCATCATCATCAGCATCAGCATCATCATCAAGTGCCCTGCCAGCTAGTGTTGGAGTTCATGACACTTCACAGATCTCAGTCTTTGGTTTTCTGGATCAACTCTGCCGATGATATTCCTCCATGCCACCATCTCAATCCATCCAGCATCATTTCTCTTGGTCTGCCTCTTTCTCTCTTCCCCTCAATCTTTCCAGTTCTCACGATGTTCTCTAGTGCCTCTCATCTCATCACATTACCAAAGAAATCTGTTTGTTTCTTTCTTATTCTTGTATATAGTGTTCTAGTTTTATTAACCTCTTTCAGTCAGTAGTTGTTAGTTACTCTAGCATTCCAAGGAATTTGCAACATTCGTCTCAGGAACCACATCTCTGTTGCTTCTAAGTTCTTCTTAATTTGTTAACTTTTTGAAACAAAAAGAATTATGGACAATAATATAAGAAAATGGATTTTACATTACATATAATATATATATCATAAGTACACACTACTGGAAACAGACAGCAGCAGCAGTGAGAATATGTGATGATAAAGCAGATTGGTTAAATAAAACAGAAAGTCACACAGGGTTGCATTTTGTCCCTTTATTTATTTAACTTGTATACTGAAAACAAGTATGAGGAAAGGTAGAGAAATATTGAAGAAACTATATAAGTACCACGTGATCCTTTTCTAATCGGGGGGAGAGGGAGGGGGTGGAGGAGGAATAGACATTCCTGAACTTTGATATACTGATGGCACTATTATTATCAATATCACAAATGGGAATTGGGAAACTTATGAGGTCAATGCAACAATAAAGTAAAAATCAAATTGTGTACCTCACTGTAACAGAAACAATAGAAATGGATAAAACAAATATGGCAACATAAATATTTATCAGTGAAGAGAAATTACAGACATTGAATAGTTTTGAATATCTAGGCTCTCTGCAAATGGATGATGGCAAAAGAAGAACATATATCACTTACAAAGACTAAAGCAATTAAAATATTTATGAATTGAAAGAAATATAACAAGACAAGTTAGAATACAATATATGGGTGCAAAACTTGGGATGTTTCACAAATCAGCTGAAAAGCACATATTGCATTTAGATATCAATGTTACAGAAGAGTATTAAACATTGACAGGATCAACAGAGTTGAGTTGAGTCGAGAACTGAAATGATAGCACACTCCCATACGTACCCTGTCCTCATCTTCAATGTCAGCTAAGGGTCCCAATACTAATGGTACCAGTAGCCTTCAGAATATGTGTCTATCACCCTTTCCCTTGAAGTCCTGATTGTCAGCTAGATCCTCTGGTCACTTCTATCATCCTCTCCAGGCCCTGTTCATTTATATCTTATCATGCACCAATACCCCACCGAGTGGGGTAGATCCAGCCAATCTGTCCGCCTGCTAAATTCCCACCACACCAGCATGTCATGGGGAAAAAATCAACAGATGTGCTCTATTTTTGATTGTTGAATCACAAGGATCTGGAAGAAGGACTAAAAGGAGACCAATCAGATCTATCCAGCAAGAACTCAGTCATGAAGAAACTTGATTCTTCAGACAAAGGAAACTAAAATATTTGAAACATGTCAACAGATATGAATAATTGAAGGTCAGCATGGCTGAAAGGGTCCCGTTCTTAAAATCCAGTGTGCTGATGCTGGGGTAGCAGTCAACCCCTGCACCGGTCAGTTGGTGTATGATGATGTTGACTTCTCCTCGACTTGAGAACATAAGGTACAAGTACTTCTGAAGTCGGAGTAGGTTTGCCTGATAGCTTTGGACACTGGTATTAGGGAAAGTTAATCCACACGAAAACATCAGTTCAGTGCCTAGAAGTAGTGGCATGTGTGTGGACTATACTTGAGTTCAAAGCAAACAAATGCAAAACACAAAAAAAACATCACCATCACCATCACCATCACCATCATTATCGTTGTCATCATTATAATCAAGTACCATCTTTGCATTGGCGGCTGCCTGTAATGAGTCTACACTACCGTTTGTCCTGCATCTTGTGGCACATTAAACGGGCTTCTTAGAAGTTATTTTGTTAAAAATGTGTATCCTTAGAAATATTACGTCATCTGACTTGATTTAAGAATGTACTGAGTCTGATCTCATCATGGAACTGAGAATGTTCCCTAGAGCGACTAGTGTTTAAAGAATATCACATGTACCGCTGATCCGAGTGGTGACGTCGGACACCTAACTTTCTCAAATAAGTGCAGAAAAACAGGCCGCCGTATGTGCAAGTTTTGCATTCTAAATATGCCACAGCAGTCAGAAATCATATATAGTAGGCTGTAATGCTGCTTTTTCGTTAGTTTAAACCTACCCATGGGTAGAAAAAGCCCGTTACCCTGGATTGAGTCCGTCTATAGCAGTGGTTCTCAACCTTTTTTGGCCTGTGCCCCCCTTCACAATAATTTCAGAACATCATTCCCCCCCCCCCTATTTTTTCATTTTCCTCCCTAAAAATCCCCCCCCCCCACCCCTACACATTATACGTAATAATGGAAGCTAAATTTAATAGCACATACTAAAACAAGTCTAGACGTCCATATAAAACGTGATTTGTGGGTCTACTTATGTTATAAAATGAATTTCAGAAGGGGGAGACGTACAGAATCGTAAAGTATGAAGGGAAAAACAATATCAAGTAATCGGTTCTTGTATTAACACGATCTTGAAATAATCTTAATTCCCCCCCCCCCCCCCTGGAAACCTTAAAATTCACCCCTCACCGCTCCCCCCCCCCCTTGGGGGGGGGGTGATTTCCCACCGCTTGAGAACCACTGTTCTTGAGGAAGCAAACCTTAGACAAATGCACGCTGAAACCTTACACTCACCTCTGAGGTGCCTAGCTAGGTAGGGCACACTCCTCTTAAAAGCGGGAAGAAGAACTCTTTGCAATCTGTGCACCGCTTGAAATGGCTCAAAAGTTGCTGCAGTTGTACCAAACTCCATTTATAGTGGATCAGATAGTTGAGACTCGACGTCCAAATTAAGTAAAATATAATGCTTGTATTCCATTCCAGTATTTCATAAAGTTTAGTTTAGTTTAGTCGACGGATCAACATCACGGCACACTGGTGTAACCCATAAGTGCTCCTTTCTACTCCTAACTCAAGCCTGAGTCAGAGAATCTCAGCTCAGTGCATGAACTCCATAGCACCGGCGAGGATCCTGAAATACTTTGAGTAGATTTTTAACTCAAAATTTTTCCAGGGCAGCGCCGTTAGGCTACTCTTTTTCGATTTCCAACTGCCAAGGGATTTTTTATGTGCGCAACAATACACACAGGCGTCCGATCTCACTACCCAGAGACCAGGGGAAATTTTATTACTAGAAGTCCACGTGAAAAAATCCCGGCCCTCACCGGGGCTTGAACCTGGGACCTCCGGCATTTGAGACGGACACCATACCTCGAGACCACTCAACCCCCATCTCCCCCTAGTAGTTCATCAAGTCATTTCTGGTAACCTGTGTGTTTACATGTGAGGGAGTATTCCGGTATAAGTCACCAATCTGAAGCAATGAGCTTCAAATTACTTTCATCAATTATGACTGAACATTTACTCTCAAAGAAATTAGCTAAATATAAACTATGTAACGGTTACGTGGGGGCCACACTAGCGTAGTTTCTAGACATTCGACTGCTGGCTCAGAGGTCATGGGTTCAAATGTTAGACATTCGACTGCTGGCTCAGAGGTCATGGGTGAAATGTTAGACATTCAACTGCTGGCTCAGGGGTCATGGGTTCAAATATTAGACATTCGACTGCTGGCTCAGAGGTCATGGGTGAAATGTTAGACATTCAACTGCTGGCTCAGAGGTCATGGGTTCAAATGTTAGACATTCGACTACTGGCTTAGAGGTCATGGGTGAAATGTTAGACATTCGACTGCTGGCTCAGAGGTCATGGGTTCAAATGTTAGACATTCGACTGCTGGCTCAGAGGTCATGGGTTCAAATGTCAAAAATGGGTCTGGTTACCTGGAAATGTCATCCGAAGTAATGGTGGCCAGCCAGATACTGACCACATCATCCCCTAGAGAGCTGATTGGTCTGTACAAATATAAGGCTAGTGGAACTTAAGGCCAAGGGTCTTTTATTTAGTATGCACCTGATAGATAACAGAAAATATACCAGGCAGTACATTGTGCACTATTGTTTGTATATGCCATGTAATACATTGTGCATTATTGTTTGTATATGCCAGGCGATACTTTAAACACTTGTTTGTATATGCCAGGTAATGCATTGTGCACTATTGTTTGTATATGCCTGGCAATACTTTAAACAGTTGTTTATATGCCAGGTAATGCATTGTGCACTATTGTTTGTATATGCCAGGTAATAGTCTGTGCACTATTGTTTGTATGTACCAGGCAATACTTTAAACATTATTGTTTTATATGCCAGGTAATACATTGTGCACATTTGTTTGTATATCCCAGGTAATATTGTAAACACTTGTTTATATATGCCATGTAATATATTGTGCACTATTATTTGTATATGCCAGGCAATACTTTAAACATGTGTTTGTATATGCCAGGTAATACATTGTGCACTATTGTTTGTATCTTCTTGGGTAAAGTTAGCAATGGGAAAACTTTACTTTAAACAAAAATATGTTTATATGTAACTTTCATTGACCATACTAAGACATATAAATCATCTGTAGCATTAATTCTATGTTTCAGGACCTCCTTGTTGGATGTGCATATGCCTTGGTGATTTTTTTCACATTTCTGGGCTATGTGGGTGGATACGACTTGTACCAACAGACACATCCTTTTGGCGGTCCGGTGCTGCTGTTTACTGGTCTGACCTTGTGTACAGTGCTGTACCCAACACATCACAAGAACTCTTCAAAAGCCGATGCTGTGCAGATTGTGGCTGCTTATACTGGCTATGCAATTGGCAACTGGCTGGGCTACCAACTTGGCTATTTTCATGAGTCGGACATTTCAAAACCATTTGCCATTGCTATACCCACATTGTCCTGGTGTTTAGCTTCTCTCCTACGGTTTATTTTTGGAGTTGCTGTTATAGGATTTTTACATACTGCCACAAGATGGTGGTCCATCAGATTCTATTCCTATATTTATGGACTGGATGAGCCGGACAAGACCCATCCTGGAGTCATGATCGCCTACAAGTTCACGACCTATGCTATTGTTGGTTCCGGTGCTTCGCTGTTTGCCCCTCTGCTACATCTTCAACTAGGAATCCATAGACCTGCTTTGTTTTATGAAGTTTTGTGATATGTTCTCTGTTATTCACTGAGGTATTTGTGCAGCATTTTAAAGCAGTTCATGTCATTGTATTTGTGCATTGCGCTGATTTAGTTGCATTATGCTTGTTCTCTTTCATTACACTGAGTACTTCTGGCAAATTATATATATTATCATGTACTTCTTTTTAAGTGCCTTGCCAGCTGATGTGGGTAATCGTGTCTCTCTATAATCCTAATGTTCATGTGTAATTTATTAATTCATACTTTTGATATATTTCCTGACCATAAGGTACAGCTGTCTAGTATAATGTCCTTTCTGCTGTTATGTCTTTTTCTATTCATTCAGCTAATTGCAATATATTCTAGCCTTTCTTTGCTTATGAGATGACCTCAATATGTTGACTCTAATGTCTGACAACTTTCCTTTGTGTTTTGACATCTTTCTGGACATCTTCATTGGACACGTAGGCTATTTGTTGTATTTGCAACATTCTTCTTTGAAGCTAAATTTCTGTAGCTTCATTGGCTTTTGGTATATCAATAGTTTTGATGTTACTTATGTTAAATCTATGTTACTTATGTTAAATCTAGTGTAAGGGAAATGTTGTCAGAAATATTACGTTAAAATTCTTCTTACACTTAATTTAGAGTTGATTTTATTTTCTGTTATCACATTTTGTATCCTCTGAAGGCAACACCATTTGCACAGCATGATTTTCTGTCATAGCAAGTACAGGTTGTATTTTTAAAGAATGTGGACTTTGAAATCAAGTATTTGTGCACCATACTTTAAGTTGTGTCATCGTTCAGAATATCATTGCTACATGCAGATGCTTTAGTAACGTATCTCGGTTATAATGGTGCTATCCAGTGCCTCTCCACAATCAGAAAGTAGGAGAGTGGTATGCAATGAGTTGTATTTGCATGATTGGTCCAATTTTCTTTAACGATACTGTAAATTCTGAGAGATACCGGACTAACATTTTGGAACCATTTGTAGCTCAACTTTCTGAGCAGAAAATTGAACAAGCCTCATTTCAACAAAATTGTGCAACTGCTCACAAAGCTGTAAAATGATTAGAATTCTTAGATGACATTTTTGCAAATCACATAATCTCTTGCGGAATTTGGCCTGCACGCTCTCCGGATCATACTCCCCTGGGTTACTACCTCTGGAGTGCTCTTAAAGGAAAAGTGTACTAAAACAATCCCCACACAATCAATGAACTTCAGATTTAAGTTGTCAATAACATTAATAAGATTACACTCCCCAAACTGCACAAGGTCTTTGACAACATGAAAAAAACATCCAAAATTGCCAACTAACCCGTGCTGGATATTTCTAACACATTTTGTGAATAGATCTATAATGTGGACAACTTTACCAAAAATAAGACACACTATAGCAGTAAATGTTGCATGAACTTCAAAGGCTGTGAATATAAAATGTAGAACAACAATATTTTCAAACAATCCAGTCATTAAAAATACACCCTGTATAGTAAGACAGCATAACACAAATTAAATCAGTGAAATAAAATATGATTTCAGTGTCTACAATTCTGTGTCAGGGCTGTATAATCATCAACTGTAGGATTCTGAATGTTGACAGGGTGGAGTTATAATAAATAATCACTGTTAATCATTATTAATACAGAGATACTGCAGACATTAAATAAATAAACTCCAAAAAGAAGAGATATTGCAATAAACATAAAAGTCTTTATAAAGAGATATTACAGTTAATACGCAACTATATGTAAACCCAGACAAAAGACTCCTATGATACCTGAGTCAACAATTAATTACTAATAAGGGGGAGTTATTGTGGTCATTACAAAAGTTAAAAAGATTCTTTAAAGTCCCAAAGCAGAAACAAGACATGGGTATATGACTTATTAGGGCCCTTACATTTTGTAGGCCTGGGTGCACACAGGAATAAGTATCGAGCATTAAGAAGTAAATATTGCCGAGAAAGTAACCTGTGATGAGGAAATATTGCAATCATTATGTAATTACCGTTAATGAAGAGATGTTGCAATCATTACATATAGACTTGGTGTACATTGACAGGATGCAGAACAAGGACATCAGAAATATATATATATATAAAAGAAGGAAGACTGATCCAAGCTTTCAACCAAAAAAGATATGGATTTAGAGCCATACTCAGAAATGTATAACATCAAGAGTATTTAAAACAAACATGGATATGACGCAGCCAAAGCAATACATCTGGCCTTGGAATGCAAGCTTATGCTCCCCACACCCCAAGACCTAATAGCAAGTGTGTGTTTGGAAAATTGATGTCCTCCACCTGGGGCTAGATAAAAGAATACATTGACACAATATTGAAAATTGCAACAAAACACATTCACGAGTATTGATTAGCAATCATAGAAGTAGAAGAAAGAAGTAGAGATTAGAGGATCAGCTTGAAAATAGCAGGCTAATTACTGTTGGTACTTTAAAGCTTAATTGTTAATTCACTTTATGAGATGAGATTAGAGGATCAGCTTGAAAATAGCGCAGAGTAATTACTGTTGGTACTTTAAAGCTTAATTGTTAATTCACTTTATGAGATGAGATTAGAGGATCAGCTTGAAAATAGCAGGCTAATTACTGTTGGTACTTCAAAGCTTAATTGGTTAATTCACTTTATGAGATGAGATTAGAGGATCAGCTTGAAAATAGCGCAGACTAATTACTGTTGGTACTTTAAAGCTTAATTGTTAATTCACTTTATGAGATGAGATTAGAGGATCAGCTTGAAAATAGCGCAGACTAATTACTGTTGGTACTTTAAAGCTTAATTGTTAATTCACTTTATGAGATGAGATTAGAGGATCAGCTTGAAAATAGCAGACTAATTACTGTTGGTACTTTAAAGCTTAATTGTTAATTCACTTTATGAGATGAGATTAGAGGATCAGCTTGAAAATAGCAGACTAATTACTGTTGGTACTTTAAAGCTTAATTGTTAATTCACTTTATGAGATGAGATTAGAGGATCAGCTTGAAAATAGCAGGCTCATTACTGTTGGTACTTTAAAGCTTAATTGGTTAATTCACCTTTATGGTAAGAGAATTGATTTCATTGTAGTAGGTTTTAACCCATTTAGCTCAATCTCTCTTTGCAGATTGGCTAACTGCCTGCCTGAAAGTGCTGTACATAGCACAAACTCCATAGCTTCTGTAGCAGGTTTTATCCCATTTAGCTCAATCTCTCCTTGCAGATTCGCTAATTGCCTGCCTGAAAGTGCTGTACAGAACACGAACTCCATAGCTTCAGTAACAACCACTATAATACTCAGAAGTTAGCAACTCCAACTCTGGCAACAAATGCTGTTGGGTGTAGACGCTGATTATTGATTATTCAAGCAATACACTGGTTGGACAACATTTTCCATGTTTCCCCAAATATATCTTTCTCTGCTGGAACCATTCTTCAATCCATAATCCATCATCGTTAATCAGGAAGTTATCTCTGTTGCTGTTTCTTCAGACAGCAATTGATATGAGACAATCTTTTTTATACATGATACTAAATATTACTCCCCCCCCCCCCCACACACACACATATCATCCTCCCATTCCCCCCCCCCCCCCCCCCCCCCCCCCCAGTAAAACCAACATACAGAGGAATTCAAATAATATTAGCATAATTACTTGATATGTGACACATAATTACTATTTGTGAAAAATGAATATGATATGAGAGGAATGTTGGAAACATATACATATATTATGATGACTGAAACCAATTTGAAATATATTATACATTTGAGAAGTTTAATTTGAACTCAGAATGGTCATAGAGACTGAAACAACTCTTAACATGAGAAGAGTGAGAAATAATTGTTTCTGATGATGGCTATCAGGTGTGTTCATTAGTCAGTGATGTCATACTTCTAAGGTGTCATTCTTCTATGGCGTCATCTGTTTGACATTGAAACTACAAATGTAACAGATGTGTGATAATAAACACAAATAGATCAAATGCATTATGTACGGTAAGAATGTGACATTTGAGCTTATTTTATTCTTTCCCTTCCGCACATTTTTTGTTATTCCGCTTTATTCATAGAAGTTTTTATGTTTCAATAATTTGTCACATCAATAACAATGTGTGACTGAAGCAGTTACAGTAACAACTCACACATAAACATTTACAGTAATATATCATCATCAGATGCCTTGACAGCTGGTGTAGGAGTTCATCTCTCACCGCAAATTTCAGTCCCAGCTGCTCTGGATTAACTTTGTTGCTTATGTTGCTCCATACCACTGTCTCAGTCAATCCAGCATCATTTCTCTTGGTCTGCTCAATTTCCCCCTGATCTTTCCAGTTGTCATATTTTCCAGCGTCTCTTCTTATCACATAACCAAAGCAAGCCATTTGTCTCTTTCTTATTGTTGTATATATTGTTCTAGGTTTGTTAGCCTCTTCCAAGCAGTCATTGTTGGTTACTGTTTCAGTCCAAGTTATTCACAACATCCATCTCAGGAAGCTCTTCCTAATTTATTCATTTATGCTCCTTGTTTCACTACCATTTACAGCAATAGCCATGACAATGAGAGTAAGCATAAAAATTGGAGCAAAGAAACAGCACAATGTGTTGGTGTAGAAGGAGAAACTGATCCACATTTTAGTATGTTGCTTACTACATAACAAGTTATCAATGATATGCTATAGCAGATAGTGTGGGCTTGTGAAGTGCTCATCATACGTTCACCAAAATATCTCCTCACTGACTTTGGATTTACAGACCTGTAGTAGTAGTGTTTTTACCAGTAATATTCTGTTTAACCCACCTGGAAAATATGTCAACTGAGGTTTTTCAGACCAACGATGTGTATTTCTAACTTAAACTTTGCTATTTCATATTGTATAAATTATATAATCATCTCTGTCAAACAAAATTGATATTCAAATTGTGTTTCCATCTTCATACCGCTTAGTAAATCTACCTCTTCTTAATAATTGACCTTGATTATTGACCATCAATATAGAAAATGTGTATACTTGTGAATATTGATTACAATTCTCCTGGAGAAGAGTTGTCTAGGGAAATCTGGTACTAGTGGCAGTAGCAGTAACATTCAGCAATGACAATCCAATTTACACCTTCTGGGACATAATAAGAATTTATAGTATATAGTTTGCTTAGACAATGCTATTTTATGAAGCATAGATTTTGAAAATATGCTTTATATACATTTGTAATATTTTTATGTACTGTCCATCCTCATTTCTATCCTTTAATAAGGATTATTCATTAGATGAAATCACAGAGACTGCAACAATGTAGACAAACATAAGAAAATTATGTGAAACTTCAAAATTTTCACTCTTGATCTTTACAAGAAAGTAGTTGAGGATCAGGAGAAATAATGTTTGAAGAGTTAAATTAAAGCTTAAAGGCAAGGGGAGCATCATCAATACAGCAAATTGTACCTCAGCTGGCTCAGTTTCTGCAGAACAGCAAGCCCCCTACAGCGAGCATTACACAAAGAATAATAGCAACAGCAATGACCTCTAGGGATCTATAAAAAGCTGCATTTGTGGCTTTAATGACAGACCAAAAAGAAACATACATGACCTTCAGAGTCTAGATGAGGTTGATTTAACCGCAGAAATTCCCACTCAAACTGTGAAAGAAATTGCATATTAAATGTCCTAATTCTGAGTACTGAATACAGATTTTAGAAGAAAAAAAAAGCAGAGGTCATGAGATGTGATTCCTGTAATGAATGATGAGAATTCATTGGCACCTTGCCGTCTTGAAAGACGATAGTTTGTTACAATGTACTTAAAGAAGGCACAATAATTTCTCCATAGCACAAAGCCTGGGCTAAATTTTAGAAATAATGTATTGCCCATGCAGCATGATCCCTCTCTTGGCCTGCCTAGTTTACTACAGAGGAAATTTATCACCAATACGTCTGGAGAAAGACAAGCTGCAGAAGCTGTTGAATCAGTAAACCAATGCTCTAACTATCTGCATGTCAGAGCTTTGATAATAGACCAGTTGTAGATCAAGGCTTAGGACCTGGTCTGCCCAGCCATGACATTTAGTCTTTAGGTTAGATGAGAATGGATGGTTAAAACAAGCAGCAGTCAAGTAATGCAAGAGGCAAATTCACAAAGACGGAATACGTCAAGATAACCACCACATTGTGATACTGTCATGAAAGGAGAGGGGTTGGAGAAGACTGACAGCTGAAAAAGTCCAGTGTGATTGAGACAGGATGAAAGAATGAGAATATGTTGGATAAGATAGTGATGTGTGTTTCAATGAGCGCAGTCAGTCATCATATTTATTCAAAAACAGAGGATGAAGAGAGATTATCAACAGTGCTACCCACCATGGCACTTGATGAGGCAATGCTGGGGAGTCAGCAAAGATATAACATTTTATTACATGCTAAATAATATTTCATTTCTTGCTATCATTGCGAGTCAGCAAATATATAACACTAGCTGACCCTGCCCGGCTTCGCCCAGACCCTGGTGGGAAGCATCTCATTTAATTCATATAAGTAGTCATATAAGTTCTCGTTCCCGTTACCGACTGTCTGTCTGTCTGTCTGTCTGTCTGTCTGACCCGGCATTGCCCAGCTCCTGGTGTGGAGCATCTCATTTAATTCATATAAGTAGTCATATAAGTTCTCATTAAATTCATACAACAAAAAAAGTAACTTAAAAGAATGTCCTTCCACACACCATCCATTATTTTTAATGAAAACTCTTTCTAATCACCTGCATGACTATAGTAACTTCTTAAGCAAAAAAAGATGAGTTACAATGTTATGCATTGTGCATTATTTTTATGAAAACTTTGAAAATGCCTTACAGATTGTATCATTATTTATTATAACTCATATGCCGGTACATAACTATGGACAATGAGTTTATAAATCTTTGAAAACGATGCCACAATATGACTATAAGTTATACAGAAAAGTTATGCCCCTTGAAATAACTTTTACGGAGTTAGGTCCCCTGAGATATATGAAATTATAATGAAAAATGAAAAATGAAATAATACTGAGTAAGCAGGCGATTTCACACTAACAAAATATCACATTTGGCAGCGCTGGAATGAAAGGAAGGCGTGTAGAAAATTTCATCTCAATCGGATGCGCCTTTCGCGAACAAATAAAGGACATACATACATACATACATACATACATACATACATACATACATACATACATACATACATACATACATACATACATACATACATACATACATACATACATACATACATACATACATACATACATACATACATACATACATACATACATACATACATACATACATACATACATACATACATACATACATACATACATACATACATACATACATACATACATACATACATACATACATACATACATACATACATACATACATACATACATACATACATACATACATACATACATACATACATACATACATACATACATACATACATACATACATACATACATACATACATACATACATACATACATACATACATACATACATACATACATACATACATACATACATACATACATACATACATACATACATACATACATACATACATACATACATACATACATACATACATACATACATACATACATACATACATACATACATACATACATACATACATACATACATACATACATACATACATACATACATACATACATACATACATACATACATACATACATACATACATACATACATACATACATACATACATACATACATACATACATACATACATACATACATACATACATACATACATACATACATACATACATACATACATACATACATACATACATACATACATACATACATACATACATACATACATACATACATACATACATACATACATACATACATACATACATACATACATACATACATACATACATGTATGTATGTATGTATGTATGCATGCATGCATGCATGCATGCATGCATGCATGCATGCATGCATGCATGCATGCATGCATGCATGCATGCATGCATGCATGCATGCATGCATGCATGCATGCATGCATGCATGCATACATACATACATACATACATACATACATACATACATACATACATACATACAATACATACATACATAACATACATACATACAATACATACATACATACATACATACATACATACATACATACATACATACATACATACATACATACATACATACATACATACATACATACATACATACATACATACATACATACATACATACATACATACATACATACATACATACATACATACATACATACATACATACATACATACATACATACATACATACATACATACATACATACATACATACATACATACATACATACATACATACATACATACATACATACATACATACATACATACATACATACATACATACATACATACATACATACATACATACATACATACATACATACATACATACTACATACATACATACATACATACATACATACATACATACATACATACATACATACTACATACATACATACATACATACATACATACATACATACATACATACATACATACATACATACATACATACATACATACATACATACATACATACATACATACATACATACATACATACATACATACATACATACATACATACATACATACATACATACATACATACATACATACATACATACATACATACATACATACATACATACATACATACATACATACATACATACATACATACATACATACATACATACATACATACATACATACATACATACATACATACATACATACATACATACATACATACATACATACATACATACATACATACATACATACATACATACATACATACATACATACATACATACATACATACATACATACATACATACATACATACATACATACATACATACCATACATACATACATACATACATACATACATACATACATCATACATACATACATACATACATACATACATACATACCTACATACATACATACATACATACATACATACATACATACATACATACATACATACATGCATACAGTACATACATACATACATACATACATACATACATACATTACATACATACCTACATACATACATACATACATACATACATACATACATACTACATACATACATACATTACATACATACATACATACATACCTACATACAGCATACATACATACATACATACATACATACATACATACATACATACATACATCATACATACATACATACATACATACCTACATACATACATACATACATACATACATACATACATACATACATACATACATACATACTACATACATACATACATACATACATACATACATACATACATACATACATACATACATACATACATACATATGGACAGACGGAGATCGCCTTTTATATATAAGATTTTATTACATGCTAAATAATGTTTCATTTCTTGCTATCATTAGAGTATTTTACATTGAGTTGTATACCTACTGAATGCTTTTTATGTTTGGTGTGTACATTGAGTTCTGTCTACTGAATGCTGTTTATGAGTGGTGTGTACATGAATTGTATATCTACTGAAAGCTTTTTATGTTGGTGTGTACATTGAGTTCTATCTACTGAGTGCTGTTTATGAGTGTTTGGTGTGTACATTGAGTTCTATCTACTGAATGCTGTTTATGTTTGGTGTGTACATTGAGTTCTATCTACTGAATGCTATTTACGAGTGGTGTGTACATTGAGTTCTATCTACTGAGTGCTGTTTATGAGTGTTTGGTGTGTGCATTGAGTTGTATATCTACTGACTACTATTTATGAGTGTTTGGTGTGTACATTGAGTTCTATCTACTGAATGCTGTTTATGTTTGGTGTGTACATTGAGTTCTATCTACTGAATGCTGTTTATGTTTGGTGTATAGATTGAGTTCTATCTACTGAATGCAGTTTATGCTTGGTGTGTACATTGAGGTCTATCTACTGAATGCTGTTTATGTTTGGTGTATAGATTGAGTTCTATCTACTGAATGCTATTTACGAGTGGTGTGTACATTGAGTTCTATCTTCTGAATGCTATTTACGAGTGGTGTGTACATTGAGTTCTATCTACTGAGTGCTGTTTATGAGTGTTTGGTGTGTGCATTGAGTTGTATATCTACTGACTACTATTTATGAGTGTTTGGTGTGTACATTGAGTTCTATCTACTGAATGCAGTTTATGTTTGGTGTGTACATTGAGTTCTATCTACTGAATGCTATTTACGAGTGGTGTGTACATTGAGTTCTATCTACTGAATGTTGTTTATGTTTAGTGTGTACATTGAGTTCTATTTACTGATGTTGTTTATGTTTAGTTTGTACATTGAGTTCTATCTACTGAATGCTGTTTACGAGTGTTTGGATGGAACTAGTCACTCCAGATCGCTCTACGTGTTTTAACACATGTGAACTCTCAAGCATTTCATGCTCATCATAGTAGAGTCAGCTGTTGAACCTGATTTTGCTCTTTTAATGTTCAGCACTGAGAATTATTTCATAAATTTGCAATACTTGAGAATTAAATTAATTGATTTGCATACAGTACCTGGAAATTATTTAATTATTTCACATACAATATATGAAAATTATTACGAGGGTAAGTTAATAAGTAAGTCACAAATGGCTGTAGAAAAATAACTAAATGTGATAACAACTTGAATCCAGTTTATTTGTATACATACATTTTCCCTTTATTTCTCAACATAATTTCCACCAACATTGATGCACTTATCCCATCGTTTTACAGTCCTCCCAAACCGGCTGCATAGAACTGCGTGCCCTGATTTTCTAAACCACATTTTCACTTCACATTCAACTTCGGCGTCATTCGCAAAATGTCTCCTGCCAAGGTGGGTTTTCAGTGGACTTAGCTCCTAGTGATTTCCCGTAAAGAGGTGCACAGCTAGGTAGAAAAAGTTACGAGGACGAGTCAATAAGTAAGTCACACAGTTCTGTGGGATGGCAAGTAAATGACAACAAGGCACGCAACTTTATGCAGCCGGTTTGGGAGGACTGATAAAACAATGCGATAACTGGATCAATGTTGGTGGAAATTATGGTGAGAAATAAAGTGACAATGTAGGTATAAAAATAAACTGGTTTCAAGTTGTTATCATAGTTCGTTATTTTTCTACAGCCATTTGTCACTTACTTATTAACTTACCCTCGTATATTAATTTTCAAACAATACCACATAATTATTTTATTAATTAACATTATTTATTTCATGAATTGTTCATATTCACTGTTTTGACATAGATTGATACATCAGATCTTGGATAGATTATAGAATGATAACATTATTATAGTTATGTTCCAATGTGCACCTTCCTGTAGATGTACCCATAAAATTATATACACTATGTTTTAACAAAGTTTAGCTTGAAATGGAACTTGGTTTACATAGACCATAGATTACAGATTACCATAGATACATGGAACATGGATTACTTACATTGAGATATCAATCATGTGCCGTGCCAGAAAGCATGAGCCGTCATGACTCGCCATTTCACTTGATCACCGACATCGTGGATCAGCTCAGTGTTCCTGTCTCGTCCATGCCATGTGGCCAAGTCATCCAGGTATTTTCCTCTTTGTCTGTTCCCTTCGATCTTGCCAGTTGTCAATAAGTTCTCTAATCCATTTCTTCTCATAACATGTCCAAAAAATTTTGACTGTCTACGTCTAATTTCTCTAATCGATTTACAATTTTCATTTGTCTCCTGTAGTACTTGGTCATTAGTTTTTCTGTCTGTCCATGGTATTCTTTGCATTTTCCTCAGAAACCACATTTCTACAGCCATCAGATGTTTTTCAGCTTGACTGCACATTGTCCAAGTTTCACATCCATACAAAAGAACAGGCTCTATGTATCCCCTCAACACTCTCCTTCTCGTTTCAATTGACATCTCCCTATTGGTCAGAATGTTTCTCATCCTGCCAAAGGCTACCTTCGCCATGGCGATTCCTGTTTCAATCTCCTCGAGGCATCTCCCTTCTGATGTTATGACTGTTCCGAGATAATTGTACCGATTCACTTGTTGAAGAATATTCCCATTTACTTGTATATTACATTGTGGTACTTCGTTCTTCCTAGTGACGACCATAACCTGTGTCTTCTTACAATTTAATTCCAACTCCAGCTGCTCACTGTGTACAACAACCGCGTCTACTAATTGTTGTAGATCTTGTGCATTGTCTGCAATCAATACTGTATCATCTGCATATCCAATGCTATTGATGTTTCGTCCTCCAATGCTGATTCCATTTATATCTTCTACATTTCTGAAAATATTTTCACTGTACATGGAAAAAAGATTTGGAGACATTACACATCCCTGCCTAACACTTCTCTTAAAAGGTTGATATTCTGCCACTTCATTATCAATCCTTATGGCAGCTTGTTGTTTCCAATATATGTTTTTTTATAAGTCTAATGTCTTTCCCATCAATTTGTAGATCTGCAAGCATATCTACCATGTTGACATGTCTAACTCTGTCAGAAGCCTTTGTGTAGTCAATCCCTCACCCATCCAGGTTATGCTGATGACATGGTTTTGGTCACTGAAAATGAAACAGCTACAAGAAATGATAGATATAATTGCAACAGAAAGTCAAAACAAAGGACTTGGCCTGAATAATAGAAAAACAGATGTAATGATTATTACAAAGGAAAATCGTATACCCAAAGGCAACATCACAGTGAGTGGAGCCAATCTGAAACAAGTTCATGTGTTTAAGTATTTGGGTACTTTAATAACAGCAGATGGAAGATCTATTAAGTTAAATGTAGAATGGTCCAAGAAAAGGCAACATTTCACAAGATGAAGAATGTTCTATGAAATGTATATGTCAACTGAGATGAAGAAAACTGAAGAGTTACATTGAACCAAACCCAATGAACAAAAGTGAATAATGGACTGCTAGCAGACATGATAGGAGATGTGTTTTATACAAAAATGGTGTGAACACTGTGGACAGATAGAAAAAAGCAATTCAGATATCTTGCCAGGCGTTAACACTCAAAGAGAACTAATTACTCACATCAGAATGAGACATTCCACACTCTTAGAGCATGTCATGAGAAGGGAAAAGCTAGAGTATGTTATCACAACATGAAGGTTGGAGGGGAAGAGAGAAGAAAGATCAAGAGAGAAGATGCTGGACATTTTGACATCATGGAATGGAGGACTGTCGGTATCAGAAAGGATTCGCAGCACTGGAGGCAAAAGGCTGTAAGTAACATGTCTATTTGCAAACAGTTCCCTGGGAAATGCCCCCTATAGTATCAGGATTTTCTTAAAAGCATTTTTCTGGAATCAACCTCTGCCGCTTCTTCCAGGGTGATGCCTTCCATCATTGTTCATTCCAAGCCACCGTGAGGTATAGGCAAAGTGTTTGTTTCCAAAAGATGATATTATTTATAAGTCAGTTTTATTTGATGTTCAGGTCTTGTAGAATTTCAGTATTTCTCTTCTTCTTGGTGCACAGTATTCTAAGAATTTTTCTATAACATTTAAGCCCCATTTTTCTTCTTTGGTGGCTGCAAACTGGTCCATGTCTCACATCCATATGTTGCCACCGGGAAGATGCATGTCCTCAACAGTTTTATTGTAACTTGTTTGCTGGTGTTGTGCCATGGGTTCTTAATACTATTTGATCACTGCATCCCAGCCTTCCCTTGAGGGCTGATCATGATGTCTTCCACCGTTCTAACTTGACCAGCTTTGATGTGGATGGCGCCACAACAGTGAGAGTCAAAAGTTCTCCAAAACACCCGGGAAGGCTAACCAGGTCAATAAACGCCCGCTGAAGTCACATGTATCGGCCTATGGCCACATATCTTGGCACAACACAAATACTTATGGAAAAACACTCCGGATGAACGCAGAAGAAAAAGAAGCTGATCACTGCGTTGCCATGGTCAGCCTGCATCTGGATTTTCTTGAAAAGTACCCAATTTGTTGATTATGGTGACCAGATGTTCACAGTTTGTGGCAGTTTCAATTTCTTGTTGATTGTAATATTTGATTGGTTTGTAGGAATGTTCCCGAGACATTAATTTTGTTTTGTTTAGTTTAGAAAAATATTTGTATTTTCAATATGTCTGTGGACAGACAGGATCAACTCTTTTAATCCTTTAGCACTATTTGAGAGGAGGACTGTTTCTTCTACATATCTAAGTTCTAGAATTGGATTTCCACTGTATACAAATTGATCAAAAGTTCTGCATTTTCTGCATATATGTTGAATAGGCACGGGAGAAAATAAAGCACTGTCTTACTTCTTTATGCACCTCAAACAAGTTTGATATTTCATCAACTACTCTGACAGCTTCTTGTTGATTATGATATAATACAGCTGTGTCAGCATCCCATTCATTGAATCCATGTGGGTGGCTCACATTTCATGTCTTCTGTTACTAATATAAAACATCACCTTCCCTATATTACAAAAGCAGACTTAACTGATTCAGTGCCAAAGGATAAAATATTGCCCTCTATTGTGACTCTCTATTTGGACAGAAGTATGATATATCGCTATACTAGGCTCACCATGTAGTTTTGTTTCGTGTATCTTTCATAATTTCAAAGCTTAGTGAAATGGAAATTTTACGTTATAATACTTGAATAACGAAGACACAAACAATAGATTGCACGATTTATTGCCTGGCATATTTCGCTGCATCTCGTCAGGTACATACTGCAGAAATCACACAACTTACGTGAATTAACTAGATAAATCCTTCAAGTTGAAATATACACATATTCGCACAGTAATGTCAATTATCTACCACGGTAATTTTAAGCTGACTAACATGTCTTTCTGTTTGCACAATTCTGGCTTGCGTTGATAGATCATAATTGCTTCTGCAAATTTTAACAAGCGAGTATTTTGTGTGTTAAACAACACGCGAAAGGCAGTGTTTCTGTCCACAACATGGCCACTGTCGACGATGTGCCTACCAATTGAAGACGCCGGGAGCTTCCGGTGTGTCGGCCCCACGAGGCTAGCATCTCCTGTGTGTTGTATCTTGTTGACCCATTGAGGTATGTGTTCTAACACCCGTTTGTTAAGCTGTCTCTCAGTTCTACCAATGTAAACGGCCTGGCATCTACATGTGAATTGGTAAATACAATTGTTTGTGTTATAATACTTGTTCATTTGATTGTGTACCTTGCAGGGTCCAAACCTATTTTGCTTGGTACTGAATCAGTTAATGCTGGGAAGGCTAACCCAGTCAACAAATGCCTGAAGAAGTCAGATGTGTCGACCTGAAATGTGCAAATATCGCAGCTATGCTGTAAACAGGCACAGCACAATTACGTCCAAAACAACATTCTGGATGAACGCAGAAGAAGATGTCTTGTTTCTGTCTATCATGTGTATAATGTATGAATTGCATGGTAACTTACATTTGATGGAATGAGTCAAGAAAATACATTTGTTCAGCTGGCATTTATATTTGTCATTTGAGTTCGTAGACTTTGGTTTTTCTTAAAGAATGTCATGTCTGTCTTTGTCTAGTTCAGGATTTTTCATACTTGAAGTTGCAACTTCAAATATTTCAAAAGGTTTCTTTTTGTAACACCAACTACATTGATGCTTTAAATGGTTATTTATTACTGTACTTGAAAAATACAACAGCAGCAAAATGAAGTAAAAATCACCAGCCACACAAACTTAACATCCCTGATACGAAAGATTGGAAATGTCGATTTTAAGCCTGTACCTGTCTTACTTTAGTAGCCATTGATATGTTGCACTGTGTGCCTACATGAATATTAAAACTGCCACCGTCAGAACTGAGGAAGAAACTCGATTAACATTTGTATCACTGGATTCTTTCAATGCTGCCTAGATTTCTTAATGATCATATTCTTAAAATTGAATCTATTTTTATTATTCAATTTTTTTTGGCACATGTTGAATAATTTGCTAGTCTTGTGAACTTATTTATAGTCGGATAACTCATAATTAAGACATTTAAAATAATGTGGTATAATTATTTTATTTACATATTTCAGCCAGATATGTATAAATAATTGTATCTATAGTTTGTCCAGTTTTTTATACAGCTTTTTCATGTGCTATAATAATTGATGGATTATTAATTAAAAAATTTTTCCCTTTTTTGGAAATCCAATTTTTTTTTTCCCCCAATTTTTTTTTTTTAAAAACCTTTTTTTTACTGAAAAAAAAAAAGGGGGGAAACCCCCCCCCCCCCTTTTTAAAAGGTTTTTTTTTTAAAAATTACCCCTTTTTTTTTTAAAAAAAAATTTTTTTTTAAAAAATTTGGGCCCCAAAAAATTTTTTTTTTCCCCCTTTTTTTTTTTTGGGGGAAATTTTTTTTGGGGGGCCCCCAAAAATCCATTTTTTGGGTTTTTTTGGTTTTTTAAATTTAAAATTTTTTTAAAAAAATTTTTTTTTTAAAAAAAAAAGGGGTTTTTTCCTTTAAAAAAACCCTTTTTTTAAAAAAAAAAAAAAAAAAATTTTTTTCCCAAAAAAAATTTTTTTTTGGGGGAATTAAAAACACCGGGGAAAAATTTTTAAATTAAAAAAAAAAAAAAAAAAATTTTAAAAGGGGCAAAAAAAATTTTTAAAAAAAAAAACCCCCAAAAAAAAAAAAAACCCCGGTTTTAAAATTTTTTTCTTTTTTTTTTTTAAAAAAATTAAAAAATTTTTTTTTTTTTTAAAAAAAAAAGGAAATTTTAAATTAAAAGGGAAATTAAAATTTAAAAATTTAAAAAAGGGGAAAAAAATTTTTTTTAAAAAAAAGGGGGGGGGGAAAAAAGGAAAAAAGGGAAAATTTTTTTTTTTGGGGAAAAAAAATTTTTTTAAAAAAAAAATTTTTAAAAAAAGGGAAAAAAAGGGGGTTTTTGAAAAATTTCCCAAACCCCTTTTTTTAAAATTTAAAAAAATTTTTTTTAAAACCCCTTTTTTTAAAAAGGTTTTTTTTAAAAAAAGGGGAAAAAAAAATTTTTTTTTAAAAAAATTTTTAAATTTTTTTTTTTTTAAAAAAAAATTTTTTTTTTTTTTTAAATTTTAAAATTTTTTAAAATTTTTAAAAAAATTTTTTTTTTTAAAAAAAGGTTTTTTTTTTTTAAAAAAAAAGGGTTTTTTTTTTTTTGGGGTTTTGGGTTTGGGGGGTTTTTGGGGGGTTTTAATTTTTTTAAACCGGTTTTTTTTTTGGGGGTTAAAAAATTTTTTCCCCCAAAAAAAACCCAAAATTTTTTTTTTGGGGGGGAAAAAAAAAAGAAAAAAAAAGGGAAAAAAAAAACCCCCCCAAAATTGGGTCCCCCCCCCCTTTTTTGGAAAAAAAAAAAAAAAAAAAAAAGGGGGGGGTTTTTTGGTTTTTTTTTGGTTTTTTAAAAACCCCTTATGGACTGCTAGCAGACATGTAAGGAGATGTGTTTTATATAAAAATGGTGTGAACACTGTGGACAGATAGAAAAAGCAATTCAGATATCTTGCCAGGACGTTAACACTCAAAGAGAACTAATTACTCACATCAGAATGAGACATTCCACACTCTTAGAGCATGTCATGAGAAGGGAAAAGCTAGAGTATGTTATCACAACATGAAGGTTGGAGGGGAAGAGAGAAGAAAGATCAAGAGAGAAGATGCTGGACATTTTGACATCATGGAATGGAGGACTGTCGGTATCAGAAAGGATTCGCAGCACTGGAGGCAAAAGGCTGTAAGTAACATGTCTATTTGCAAACAGTTCCCTGGGAAATGCCCCCTATAGTATCAGGATTTTCTTAAAAGCATTTTTCTGGAATCAACCTCTGCCGCTTCTTCCAGGGTGATGCCTTCCATCATTGTTCATTTCCAAGCCACCGTGAGGTATAGGCAAAGTGTTTGTTTCTAAAAGATGATATTATTTATAAGTCAGTTTTATTTGATGTTCAGGTCTTGTAGAATTTCAGTATTTCTCTTCTTCTTGGTGCACAGTATTCTAAGAATTTTTCTATAACATTTAAGCCCCATTTTTCTTCTTTGGTGGCTGCAAACTGGTCCATGTCTCACATCCATATGTTGCCACCGGGAAGATGCATGTCCTCAACAGTTTTATTGTAACTTGTTTGCTGGTGTTGTGCCATGGGTTCTTAATACTATTTGATCACTGCATCCCAGCCTTCCCTTGAGGGCTGATCATGATGTCTTCCACCGTTCTAACTTGACCAGCTTTGATGTGGATGGCGCCACAACAGTGAGAGTCAAAAGTCCTCCAAAACACCCGGGAAGGCTAACCAGGTCAATAAACGCCCGCTGAAGTCACATGTATCGGCCTATGGCCACATATCTTGGCACAACACAAATACTTATGGAAAAACACTCCGGATGAACGCAGAAGAAAAAGAAGCTGATCACTGCGTTGCCATGGTCAGCCTGCATCTGGATTTTCTTGAAAAGTACCCAATTTGTTGATTATGGTGACCAGATGTTCACAGTTTGTGGCAGTTTCAATTTCTTGTTGATTGTAATATTTGATTGGTTTGTAGGAATGTTCCCGAGACATTAATTTTGTTTTGTTTAGTTTAGAAAAATATTTGTATTTTCAATATGTCTGTGGACAGACAGGATCAACTCTTTTAATCCTTTAGCACTATTTGAGAGGAGGACTGTTTCTTCTACATATCTAAGTTCTAGAATTGGATTTCCACTGTATACAAATTGATCAAAGTTCTGCATTTTCTGCATATATGTTGAATAGGCACGGGGAGAAAATAAAGCACTGTCTTACTTCTTTATGCACCTCAAACAAGTTTGATATTTCATCAACTACTCTGACAGCTTCTTGTTGATTATGATATAATACAGCTGTGTCAGCATCCCATTCATTGAATCCATGTGGGTGGCTCACATTTCATGTCTTCTGTTACTAATATAAAACATCACCTTCCCTATATTACAAAAGCAGACTTAACTGATTCAGTGCCAAAGGATAAAATATTGCCCTCTATTGTGACTCTCTATTTGGACAGAAGTATGATATATCGCTATACTAGGCTCACCATGTAGTTTTGTTTCGTGTATCTTTCATAATTTCAAAGCTTAGTGAATGGAAATTTACGTTATAATACTTGAATAACGAAGACACAAACAATAGATTGCACGATTTATTGCCTGGCATATTTCGCTGCATCTCGTCAGGTACATACTGCAGAAATCACACAACTTACGTGAATTTAACTAGATAAATCCTTCAAGTTGAAATATACACATATTCGCACAGTAATGTCAATTATCTACCACGGTAATTTTAAGCTGACTAACATGTCTTTCTGTTTGCACAATTCTGGCTTGCGTTGATAGATCATAATTGCTTCTGCAAATTTTAACAAGCGAGTATTTTGTGTGTTAAACAACACGCGAAAGGCAGTGTTTCTGTCCACAACATGGCCACTGTCGACGATGTGCCTACCAATTGAAGACGCCGGGAGCTTCCGGTGTGTCGGCCCCACGAGGCTAGCATCTCCTGTGTGTTGTATCTTGTTGACCCATTGAGGTATGTGTTCTAACACCCGTTTGTTAAGCTGTCTCTCAGTTCTACCAATGTAAACGGCCTGGCATCTACATGTGAATTGGTAAATACAATTGTTTGTGTTATAATACTTGTTCATTTGATTGTGTACCTTGCAGGGTCCAAACCTATTTTGCTTGGTACTGAATCAGTTAATGCTGGGAAGGCTAACCCAGTCAACAAATGCCTGAAGAAGTCAGATGTGTCGACTGAAATGTGCAAATATCGCAGCTATGCTGTAAACAGGCACAGCACAATTACGTCCAAAACAACATTCTGGATGAACGCAGAAGAAGATGTCTTGTTTCTGTCTACATGTGTATAATGTATGATTGCATGGTAACTTACATTTGATGGAATGAGTCAAGAAAATACATTTGTTCAGCTGGCATTTATATTTGTCATTTGAGTTCGTAGACTTTGGTTTTTCTTAAAGAATGTCATGTCTGTCTTTGTCTAGTTCAGGATTTTTCATACTTGAAGTTGCAACTTCAAATATTTCAAAAGGTTTCTTTTTGTAACACAAATACATTGATGCTTTAAATGGTTATTTATTACTGTACTTGAAAAATACAACAGCAGCAAAATGAAGTAAAAATCACCAGCCACACAAACTTACATCCTGATACGAAAGATTGGAAATGTCGATTTTAAGCCTGTACCTGTCTTACTTTAGTAGCCATTGATATGTGCACTGTGTGCCTACATGAATATTAAAACTGCCACCGTCAGAACTGAGAAGAAACTCGATTAACATTTGTATCCACTGGATTCTTCCAATGCTGCCAGATTTCTTAATGATCATATTCTTAAAATTGAATCTATTTTTATTATTCAATTTTTTTTGGCACATGTTGAATAATTTGCTAGTCTTGTGAACTTATTTATAGTCGGATAACTCATAATTAAGACATTTAAAATAATGTGGTATAATTATTTTATTTACATATTTCAGCCAGATATGTATAAATAATTGTATCTATAGTTTGTCCAGTTTTTTATACAGCTTTTTCATGTGCTATTATAATAATTGATGGATTATTAATGACTTAAAATCTTATATCAAATCTGAGCTAAACTGTGTGGTTTGTTGTAGAGAATGTTCCGTTAATGATCTAAATTATTTTTCAAAATGTTTAGCAGTGCACGCTTACTCTGGAAACAAAATAATTTGTGACAACCCACCAAGGTTGTGTGTTATATAGACAAAAGTAACTGGAGAAAGAACATGTCTCCATGGGTTGATAAAAAAGCATGGAAGATGATCAGTGCATGGATGCATCAAGAACACAAACAACTGATGGTTGTTGAGGAACATTCTGTCCTGAGCTGCTTGATATGGTACATGATGATAATGCATAATAAACAAACGCTTTCAAAATACAGAAATGTGTTTTAATTGTTACTATTATATCTGAGATATATTTGTTCTTCTTTGTTCTTGATTGGTGGGTTGGTTGGTTGGTTGATTGATTGGTGGGTGGTTGGATGTGAATAAAGCTGAGTTTTAACTCTGTTAATGTGAAATTATGAAAATTCAGATCTATAGACTGAGCTTCCAATGAAGAACTTTTTTGGAGATGAATCTCTGACAGAATTTGCCCACACAAGTCAGAAACTCTGAGAGACTCAATATTAGACTATACCTAATGGACAGTATGCCCACTACAGATATACAGTTAGTTGCATATTCTTTACAGGACATCGCAGTCAACACCACCATTTTTTGTTGTTGTGATCTCTTTTCAAGTTTATGATCAGCAGTTTGCCATTGCTTTCTTAACGACTGGTACCCTTACCATTTTGTAAAGAAGCAATGCAAGGCACTCTGCTGCCAAATCGCCCGCTGCTGTGTTTCAAACACGAGTATGCGGGATTACAAACTCCATCCGTAACCCCTTTGGAGCCGGCACTACAGGTATAGCCAATGAAAATAGCTCGTGAAAATAAATAAGGGAGATTACAATAGGTCTCTTTGGATTCAGTTACAACCAGTGTGAAGCAAGGCTGGAAGATCAGGCTTTAGGCCATCTAAGTGGATTATAAAGACAGCCGGTCTTCTTATCTAGGCAAACTCCTTGCTATGATAAAATTAATCCCCCAGTAGTCTGTTGTATCAACAGGGCAACAGAAACAACCAAGAAACATACACAGCTCACACACCCACACAAAAAAGGTTACAAATAATAAGCTGATAATATGTGTGTATTTGCTGACCATGATAGTTGTCAAAACAAGACATAGAAAGATTACGATTGATTACTGTTTTAAGCTCAATGAATAGGTAAAGTAAATGATTGTTATTGATCTATCTATCTACTGCCAACAATAATGATAATATGGGTACTCTTGATCAAAAAGATTTTTGTAAACTTTTTTTTTTAAAGTCACAGGACATTGGGCTTGTTGCTACATACTTAAATTGTTTATATTTACTTGTTAATGTGGTTGATGCCCAAATGGGGATGACATTTTCCCTCCTCCAGATGTCATTTCCTGACAGTAATATGTTGTAGTGGTGATTGTTTCAATATATGTTATTGTACTTTTCCCTAATGACTGCAAGTACTAGACATCTTGAGCTAGTAAGGACAGGACCTTCGGTGTATGTCCTTGCCCTGCGGTGATGTATCACTATTGTGAATCATACAGTGAGTGAACATAATCTCATCATACAAAATGTAAATGAATGATGTTGATTAGTAATTATTCAATAACAACAAATATAGAATCCAATCACTGGTGAAACTTCAAACACTGACACTGAATATTTACATTCCTAACATATGAAAACGATGGCATCATATAAATAATAGCATGAAAATTAGGTTCAAGACCTAGAACAGTTCTAAATGAACATAGTCAGTGACATCCCTTGTTTTCATCTAAAATCGACCCACTTGATCACTAATGTTTCTGATGCTTGGAGTGTGTGTAATAAGATATACTTAAATATAGACATGTGTATTCTCTGAACTCTTGACCCTAAAAGTCGTCACATCCAGTTTCAAGCCGGTAGTTAGACATAATGTTAACCACAAGAGATCCTGAAATTACTAAGGCAGTTGTGAAAGCCAGAATGCGAACGTCTGATGTATTGATAATCAGGTCGTTTGAGTCATTTGCATTTATCAGAGGGAGGCTGGTGTTGAGGCTTTCCTCCTGAACCATATCAGAGTACAACAAGGGTATGTGTGCCAAAGTTTCCTTCCTCTCGCCAAGCTCAGATTTAGTTTTCCCAGGCAGGCATTTTGTCCGATATTTTCATTTTTTTTAATATTATTTTTAATTTAATAACACAGAAGGCAGTGGTTTTCTTGCAAGTGAAATATACATCAGTGCTTGATCCTTTATTTCTGCTATTTAAATGTATAATAAGCAGGCAAGAGTTTTTGTTTTAATTGTCATTTATAGATGTATCACTGCGGTTCTTTTATTATATGCTGCAAAACTCACTGTTATTGTTCAGCTGAGAACTAGATAAGAAAATGTTAGTACATAATGAGAATCATTTGATGTTGTTCCAGTGGTTGCAACCTTTTGATTTTGTATGTTGCATTTTTGGGTAGCAGAATTATTTCAAAATGTCCCATGTGTTTTTGATGTCTTTGAATCTTTTCCCCCTCGAATGTGACCATCTTATGTGACAGATGCATAGTTTTGACACCATGGTGTTTTCAGTCAGTGTCAATTAAAATAGTTAAAGTGACATTTTCACAAAATGTTATTATCTCCATATATACAACTTATACTGGAACATTGGTCATTTTCCCATTACCCTTACTGCGTTCAACCTCAGAAGAGAAGTTATAATTAGGGCTCATCCCAGCCTCAGATTAATAATCCTGTTACTGAATCAGCCATTTTGGGAATTTTTTTTTAAAATAACATTTTAGGGCTCAAGGTTCCCCAGGGGCCAGAGCAGCCCTTTGAGGTTTCATGTCTCTGTGTGTTATTGGGATGACCGCCTCAGCTTGTGGCCCTGACTAGATCAAGTGCAGATATATCTACACTTTGATCTTAGTCAAAAGGCAGAGAAGTGATCAGAGATAATTTGAAATTAATTGTTTGTCGATAGGGTGTAATGGATGTACGCCTGAAACATCTACTTGCTTGTCACTGCAATGGCATAATTATAGTGGAATAGTTATTTGAATTGAAGAAATGTCCACTTCCATCTCTAAAGATTTGCAGAAGCAATTATTCTGATTGCCATCATTGACTATATCTCTAATATAATCTCCTGTATAAACTTCACTGTACTAACAATTCTAAGATTGCTTTTCTTTAGTACAGTTGTCTCCCTCTTTCCAAATGATTATGGGCAAAGATGCTATCCCAAACATATGACATGTAAACAAACAAATAAATAACTTCATTTCATGAGGCTCCAAGAATTTTTAAGAAACAAAACTTCTATTTTCCCATAAATTTCAAGCAGATAGAAGAAAAAGAAGAAGATTTGTTAGTTTAGTTTCACTTAAAGGACAATTGTTTTTGAACGCAAATACCTAATTTCTCTGATCACCTCCCTTTAACCACATACAGAGGTTCAAAGCACATTATGCAAACTTTGTATTGCCCAAGAAGATCTCATTGTGTTTTTATAAGCATTACATATTCTGTCAATTACTTGTTGAGTAGACTTTGAAATAATGTTAATTTTTCCAGAAGTGGTAACATGGCCTGCACTTTTTTTATTTAAATGTACTCATCATGCACATACCACATCATTAGGTCTAGACAACCAGTGCCACTCACTCTCTATGAGGTAGTACGAATGTATTGATGTACATGTAACATGACAGCGTGAGATTGTATTGTTAGGAATTGGATTGTTTTTGATTCCACTGAGTTGTCTACTCATTGTAACCTAATGCCATTGTTTTGACACTGCTAAAAGGATCCAGAAATTAATAACCGATGAAGATGGTTGTAGTGGCTTTTATCTGAGTTAATAACTGTGGGAGGTGGTTGTAGTGGCTTTTCCCTGAGTTAGTAACTGTGGGAGATGGTTGTAGTGACTTTTTCCTGAGTTAGTAACTGTGGGAGATGGCTATAGTGGCTTTTCTCTGTGTTAGTAACTGGGAAATCAATATAGTGGCTTTTTCCTTAGTTAGTAACTTTGGGAGATGATTAAAGTAGCTTTTTTCCTGAGTTAGTAACTGCGAGATGGCTGTGGCTTTTCTCTGAGTTAGTATCTGTGTGAGATAGTTGTAGTGGCTTTTCCCTGAGTTAGTAACTGTGGAAAAATAGCTTTAGTGGCTTTTCTCTGAGTTAGTAACTGTAGGAGGTGGCTGTAGTGGTTTTTTTTACTAACATTTGAAAGAACAGAGCACTTGAAGAAAAGTTAATTAATGGTTTCAAAATGGTGAGAACAGTGTCTGCAAAGGATGCATATTGGTGATTGATATTGTTTACATCAATGCCACATCTACTCACACCTGACAAAATAGGCCCTGATTTTTTTTTATGCCACGCCCATTGATGTTGTTGTTTGCTTTGTTTTTGAGGAATTTCTTTACAAAGAAGTTGACTCATTGTTCCCTTTGCCATATTTTCAGTCAGTTTTCTCTTACATTGTTTCTGAGAATATGTTGGGGTTTCTGAGAATATGTTGGTGTTTCTGAGAATATGTTTGTGTTTCTGTGCTAATACTGTAAGCTGCATCCCTTTGTGCTTGCAGCTTTTGCCTCAGTAACTCTCTTGGCTTTCTCATTTTCCATGAGGCGGCTGATAATTATAATGTTAACCGAATGGGGGGAAATGAGGTTTTATCCAATACTTTATGCTACTTTATGTCTTACTATCTTTTTAATATTACTTTAACTGTTAGAATATTTTAATATGATAACTCCCTTTGACAACCACAAAATTTATTCTTTATATTTGACATTCAATTTGCCAACTATAACACATTTATTTTGTATCTGTTACTATGTTATATCTGTCATTTATGTTAAATTCATACATTACTGATGATCAAATATATGTCAAGTATAATCTTTTATGCCTGTGCTATTTCATGTCTTGATATGCTAGTTTATTTAACTGTTTCCATTTTACTACATTATTTTATTTTGACACATTACTATATGAATGTAGCATATTCTATCTACGTTTGTCATACATCATATTTAGCCCCACAAACTACAGTGACAATTGTTTGTGTTTCTTTTTCATTTAGATTATTTCGTAAATAATTTAGTCAAGGTTTTATAGAAATTGTATGTGTTAGTTTAAACACACATTTTGTGTGTATCATTTTGAGTGCAACTACATATGCTAAATTATCAAGCTGATGTAATCATTCTAAAGTACTGTACAACCAACAACATGTTATATGATGTGAAATAATCACTTTATCTGTGATATGAATATTGAAACAGTCATAAAACAAACAGGAAGTCTGGGAAAATTTTACATCACAGAAAGGTAACTAACATCCACAGAAAGTACAGGGTGCTTGTAAAGTCTCACTACACTTTGTATGTAGAACAGATTTGTCAGATGAAGTACATGACCTAACCAAATATTTTCTTTAAAAAGTCATTAAATTAGATACCATATCCACTGCTATGGTCTAATGCTGTTTTGGGGAAGCTGGAAAGCACCAAAAGTATTCATTATAATAGGAGTTGGAAGTGTACACCATGGGCATCAAGACATGACTGTACACATCTCTTTATATTGTCAAATACCTTCTGCAACATGTCTGTTATTATTTTTTCCATTGATAACACCATTCTGTTTGGAGTGCAAAGAATTACTCTAACAGATGACAGCCATTTGCATAGTGCTTCATGATGGACTGTGGAGCACATTTATTGATAACGTTATGTACTTCATTTTTCAAATACAAAGTGTAGTGAGACTATACAAACACCCTGTATATATATAAAAATATGCTAGCAAGGCTAAGAAAGATTTATCATTTATGATGAAGAGTTCACATGACTGCAATTGGGATAAATTTAAAAGAATTCAGTCTCTCCCAGCAGAAGCAGAAGGATGTGAATGCTGATTGTCCCTGCTGCAAGTCAGTCAACTACTCACAGAATAATTCTTGCCTACAGTTATGTGATCTATTCCATAATAGATTCCTCACTCCAACACACAGAATAATTCTTGCCTACAGTTATGTGATCTATTCCATAATAGATTCCTCACTCCAACACACAGAATAATTCTTGCCTACAGTTATGTGATCGATTCCATAATAGATTCCTCACTCCAACCACCATAATCAAGGATATTCATCAAGAGGTGTATCACCATGCCCCAAACTGTTATTTATGGTAACCCATCTATCCATCTTAGTGTCCCAGTAATCATCATCATCATCCAGTGCCTTTCTGGCAGGCGTGGGGGATCATGCCTCTCCACAAATTGGGATCTCCGATGGCATGGATCCATCCGTGTGTTGACACCTTTCCTTGCCATGACACAAGACTGTCAAGATCTTCTCACGCTGTCTTCCTCTATCTTTCCACAAATCTTTCCAGCTGTCACAACATGTTCCAGGTTTTGTCTTCTCATAATGTGGCCAAAATGCCAAAATATGATGACTGCTTCTTTATGATGTTTATTATAAATTGTTTTGCGAATTAGCTTCCCTCAAATAGTAATAGATACCTATTTAAGCCATCATATCAGTTCCCTTGTGTCCATCTACCCTTGCGTGTACTGGACAATAAATCCACATAGCATCTGGGAGGTTTAAGGCCTCCATAAGAGGCAGCCACTCATGCCACAGCCATCCATTCTTAACGTATCTATATAATTCAAAGACAATAATTGCATTCACAAGCAAACTATTGCTAAGATAATTCTGTACCACAGTGGCGGCCTCTATCTCAATTCTTATACCAAAGGTTATTTTTTACGTGCTATTCTTTCACACTAGCCAAGAAACCAACAAGGGAAGAAAAGCATTACAGGAAATATCCAGATTTAATCAATAGAAAGAACGTCAATGTACGAATTCACAAACTCTATATACAGACATATGCAACAGCATTAATATTTATGCTAATTACAATCAAAATGTATTAGCTAAAATTGTGAACTAGTTACGTTTTTTAAAGTTTTTTAAGACATGCATTTATTAAGTTTATTGTTTCTAGATCTCATCTCATCTCATCTCATCTCATCATGTTCCTCTTGTATCTTGCGGTGTCGAGGTGAAGTATAAACATCGTAAGAGTGCCCGATTATGGGCTTCATGTTTCTAGAATAATGTAGAATTAATATTTATCAGATTTCTTTCTGCTATAATTGAGCAAGTTCACTGTGCCAATGTCATCAATGCTAATTAGTCATATCATATACCTGTTGTTGTGAGACTATGTGTTACATGTATTTGGAAATCCAGATTGTTAATACTGTTTGATGAAAGTGATAACAAATTTTATGTGAAGATTTATATTCTATGACATCAAATATATTTATTTTGTATATAGTGTTTGACCTCTAGCTTACTATTTAGATGTTTGTTATAAGGTTTTAAGAGCTTATTCACTTTTTAAAATATGCATTTATAAGAGAAGTATTTATATACACATGTAACTGACACAATATTAGTTACATTATATTTTGTTGACAGAATGTGTTTCTCCTTGATTTTGCTAGCATGGAGCATAGAATAAAGATGAGTTGGGCACATTCATAAGTCCAGGTGTGTGCTCAGCAATCAACAGAAGAAGAGATACTAGACTAAAGAGGGCTCAATCAAGGCTAGGTCAAACTGAAGATATATGACACTAGTATATGTAAACAAGGATCAATCCTAGGCATGAAGGACACCAGTTTTCCCAACATTTAGTCATCTTTTATATTATCCTTACCACATTTCACAAGAGATGAGGAGACTGAGCTCCTGAAACAGTAGATGCAGATGTTAAGGTCATCATTAATGACAGCTATGCTGCCCAGGAAGCAGTTATACATAAACATGGGTCGGTTATTCAGCAACAAATGTGTCTGTTGCCTTTTTGGCACGATCGCATGGCAAAATTGCTCAGGAAGCCTGCAATGCTTTCACTTCAACAATAACCAGAATGACAATGGATGTTTTGGCAGTAACAATGGCATTTTGTTTCTTTGTGTCACAAAACTACATATGTGCTTGCATATTAAACGTGTCATTAATCATTACCCAAAAAGTTGAGACAGATTAGGCATGCAATGGGAGAGTGTTTAACAGAAGTATTTATTTACACACACAACTGATAAGGTTATGCTTCATCTGCTTGCTGGTGAAATATAACAAATAACTTTTGATATTCAAATAATGTAATGAACATTTAAAACGTATATAGCAATTAAGCGGTTCCAACTAATTTTGTGCAAACAGACAGATTTAATTTTAAATATGTGATTACCATGGGGATAACTAATGCTCCACATTTGAACAATACCAGTGATTATGTGTTTTAAGTGTTTTTACCGAAGTATAATTTATTTATTCACTTCATATGATATATAACTCTGCAGAATGCATTTGACAAGATTAAGCGAAATATGCCAGGCAATAAATCGTGCAACATATTGGTTGTGGCTTCTGTGTTTAAAATCATAGATAAAGCCAAATATTGATCAAATGTTGCTGGCATCGTATGTACTCCACGGTGATCTAAATGGTGGAACAGTTGTACAAGAAGAAGCATGCATAATAAGGAAGAAATATTCAAATATGCAGTTAATGACACATGCCTTAAGTTAGTACAGACGTGGCAAACTCATTAGTTGAATTGTTAGTTTCCGCGTGTAATGCCTTATGTGCCGTCGGATGAAAGTTTGGTGACTGCCCTCCTCATCCACTAAGAGAGGGACAGACTGACCTTCTCATTGGGTTTCCTATTTGCATAATATTAGTGTGGCCTCCATGGTGGGTTTCCTATTTGCATAATATTAGTGTTGTCTTGAAGGCCTCCTGTGTCAGAGCAGTGCTGTCTGTTTAAATGTATGTTGTCGCAGTTGTGCTGTCTGTTTAAATGTATGTTGTAGCAATTGTGTTTTCTGTTTAAATGTATGTTGTAGCAGTTGTGCTGTCTGTTTAAATGTATGTTGTCGCAGTTGTGCTGTCTGTTTAAATGTATGTTGTCGCAGTTGTGTTGTCTGTTTAAATGTATGTTGTAACAGTTGTGGTCCAAAATGACATGGAGAAATGAATGAGCATTTTAAAGCATGGAACTGAAAATCACATTACAATGAATATGTGTATTCATTATGTGTTTTACCATCTGTGAATACAGTTTCCTATCTTGACACACTAGGTCAACTAAAGCAATTTGGGAGGCGATGGCTTTGCTTAGATTTTCACAATGATGTGAGTGTTGGCTGTTCAGAAAGCAATGGCAAGCTACACAGCCAATAAATGCTGGGGTGGATTGCCTGAAGCCCTGCCAAAGAAAATGCATACAACTTTATTTTTAAAGTATTTTATCAGAGCTTTTGCAAAATAGATTAAATTTTATCTTTCCTATTCCGCAATCAGAATATAGCTGGCACGACACAGAGCTCTAATTCTTTATTTAGCATGTTTTATTTATTATTTTCATCATCGATTTTAGTTTGTTTCTTTTCCACACAAAGAATACAATGGGCATAACACAGAGCCAATTCTTTATATATTTGTTTTCATACTCGATTTGAGTCAGTTAGTAAGTAAAGAACCCTTTTATGCATTTGGCATATGGTACAGGACGCATATTTGCATGCACCAATCGGCACTCGGTTGGTGATATCTAGTGTCTAGCCACGATGAAAGTGACAATATGGGAAATACCTTAACAGAATCTAGACAACTTCTAGAAAAATGGCAGGATTACTGCAGTTGGATGTATGATAAGAATGACAGTGACGATATGAATGAGATACATGAGCCAATGACAGCAGAGACAGAACCTGAACCCTCATTAGATTGCATGGGCAATAAAGAACCGGAAGAATGGTAAATCACCTGGATGTGATGAGATACCAGATGAACTAATTAAAGCAGGAGGAGAAGAAAGCATACAAATCTATCAAGCATTATGTAAAAAGATATGGTAAATGGCCAAAAGATTGGAAGAGAACTTTCTTCATTCCAATACCAAAAAAGGGCAACCTGAAATTATGCACCAACTATAGAACTGTTATCCTGATCAGTCATGCAAGTAAAATTCGACTAAAAATCATAATGGGAAGACTTCGTAAGACAATGGAAGAAGAAATTAACGTGGTTCAAGCTGGATTTAGACAAGGAAGAGGAACAAGAGATCACGTTCTCAACATGCGTTTAATAATAGAGAAGCGCAGAGAATTTAATGTAAACCTCTTCTCATGTTTTATGGATTATTCAAAGGCATTTGACTGTGTACAACATCAGAAGCTTTGAGAAATCATGAGGAATATGGCCTTTCCATCACATGTAATACACCTCATAAGAATGCTCTATCTAGACCTCTGATGCTCTGAAGTAGCGGTTAGAATAGATGGCGAGACATCAGATTGGTTTGACATCAAGCAAGGAGTCTGTCAAGGATGTGTGCTGTCCACCTATTTGTTTAACATGTACGACGAAAATATAATAAGAAATGTAAGAGATGATATAAACAGGGAGCCATATGATGCCCTAAATATCGGTGGTCATAACATACCAGAGATTCGGTATGCTGATGATACAGTATTGCTATCCACAACACAGAATGGTATAGAAAACCTAATAGCCTCAACCCAATTGAATAGTGAAAATCACAACTTATATTTTAACATAGCAAAAACAAAGATAATGCATAGAGATAAAACTACTGTGGAGAAAGAAATATATGTTGATGAGAAAAGATTGGAGGTGGTGGAAAATTTTTAATATCTTGGGTCATTGATTACCAACAACGGTGACACAATGAAAGAAATTAAACGACGACTATCAATTGCTCTTCAAAGACAAAAACAACTGAATAAATTATGGAGTGGGATAGACAGAACTACAAAAATTTGTTTTTTAAGAGCATGCATCTTTCCCATTGCAACATACGCCTGTGAGACATGGACACTTACTAAACAAGCTGAACAGCGCATAAACGCCTTTGAATATAAATGTTATAGACGAGTTCTAAGAATATCTTGGGTAAAGACGAGAACAAACCAAATGCATCCATACTTCAAGAGTTGAATATTGAAGAAGGTTGGCTATTAAAGACGATAAAATAAAGAAAACTGAAATATTTTGGTCACTTGAAACGTTATGAAAGTTTGAAGAGAACAATAATGGAGGGGTATGTGCTGGAAAGAGTGGAAGAGGAAGGCCAAAGAGAAGATGGATGCAGGATGTGGCGGATGATCTCCAGATGGGTGTATCGGACGCGGGACATCTTGCTTATGATCGAGAGGTTTTCCGGATGCTTGTTATGGGAGCGAGGTTCTGCAAAGGACATGCTACTGAATGAATGAGTCACGACACTACTGCGATTCTGTCCTTGGTTTTACCTTGCAAGAAAAATGAAAGTTCTTGTAGGGTCTAGTTTTCACAGCCGGCGCTGTGGCAACGGTTGCGAATGCAGTTGGTAATCCCGCATACCACGTTCGAAACACAGCAGCAGGCGAATTAGAAGCAGCCCGCCTTGCATTGGTTTTTTATACAAAGGTATGAATGCTGGCCGTTCAGAAAACAATGGCAAATTACTGAACGTAAACTTCCGGGAAATTTAACCCGGTCAACAGATAACCGCAGAAGTCCGATGTGTCTGCCTAACGGCGCAAGAACACAGCTCTGCTGTAAACAGGCACAACGCTATCACACCCAAAAAAAACTTCGGATGAACGCAGAAGAAGAAGAAGAAGAACTAAACTTGCGTAGAAATCATGAACAGTCAAAAACTGTTGGGGTTGAATGCGACGTCCTGTAAAGGATATGCAAATAACATACTAGTTTTCGTGCCATCCTGGCATATCGGTGACATGGAACTAACTGTATTTTCTTGACCAATGAACACTTGATGGGTGATGTTGTCTGTATTACCTTCCCTTAATTCAGACATTGTTTTTTTTTAACACTTATCTCTTTAGATTGGATCGATCACACATAAGCAGCAATGGGAACATTCCACCTCAAGGGGAATTTGAAATATACTTAACAGAAATGCTAGAACTTACAGAAAGCAGCCACCATTGTGTGTGGCTAATATTTATTTGTTTTAATACATCCTGTGCACTTTTTTTTTTTAATTTGATTGCTTGCTATGCTAGTATGAAAAACCAGATTTAAATGTTAATATTATTTCTTTATCTTGTGTGGTGGTTTTTTTTTTTTAAAGTTTGAAATTGTGATGATTTAATAATTCACATTTTTGTTTTGTTATATCTTTGCATTCTTGAATTTAAAGAACAAATTAATAAATATGAAATATAGTGTCTTGTTATTTGTTTTAAGTATTTTGAAAATTGCAAATAACATGGCTTTCTTTCTTTCTTTCTATCTATCTTTCTTTCTTTCTTTCTTTCTTTCTGTCCCCACATCTCTGTGTGTTCGTCCCCACTTTTTTATGTTTTTCCCTGCTTCTTTGTGTATCTGTCCCAACTTTTCGTAGTCCCTGCTTCTTTGTCCCCACTTCTGTGTATGTCTGTCCATACTTTTCTCTGCGTCTGTCCCCACTTCTCTGTGTACCTGTCCCCAATGTTCTGTGTGTCTGTACCTACGACCAGCGAGCAGATCAATGGACCAGGGAGGACACTGTCATATGCCGACGATGTTTTAGTGTATCGTCAGGGGAAGGATAGGAATCAGGTTGCTGTGGAACTACAAACCGAACTCAATCGCATAAGTACTTTGTGTGATGAAGCTGGGGCAATGGTCAACCCAACAAAGGCAACAGTGACATGGTTCTCGTTGAATAATCATATTGTCAACAATCCAACACCAACTGTAATGCTGTGTTCAGAGACCGTGGAAAGAACGCAGGCAATGAATTACCTGGGGATACGTTTTGATCGAAGCCTTGCTTATGCTGAGCACATAGACCAGGTGATTAACAAAAGCCAAGCAGGGTTTGACTGCAATGCGGGTGATGGCGGCAGCAAATTGTGAGCAGCGCCATCTATGTCTTCTTACGAGGGGCTGGTCATGTCTGTTTTTGAGTATGCAATGGCAATCCTGATTTTCAGCCGTAAGCAGATGGAAAGGATACAGAATGAAGCTATGCGCATTATTCTTGGATGTACAAGAGATACAGCATGCAGGGTGATGCTCTACCTTCTTGATTTTCCAACCATTGAAGACAGAATACAAATTTGCAGAGCACGGGCCTACCTCATAGTTAACGTAAACACACAACATCCACTGCATGGTGAAATTATGAAGGTGAAGAGCAGCAGGTTAAAAAGAGGACGGTCGTGGATGGGTCAAGCCGAACACATTCTTCAACAGGCGTGTTCACTTGAGGACTTAGAACCTGGCGAGGAGTGGGTACAAGTGCCAACAGATTTCTGTACGACCTTTTCAGTTTGCATCCAACTAGACAGAAAATGTAGACAAGAAAATCCGGCTGCTATGGAGGCGGAAGTACAAGCGTTGATTTTCGAGAATTCGCTAGACGGTGATTCTGTCATTTACACAGATGGGTCGGTCGTCCGACATGTGAGAAGCTCATGGGCCTTTACGGCTCAGGCCGGAGGGAGAATTGTAAAGGAGGACTCTGGTGCTTTTGTTGAGACCACAAGTAGCCTGACTATGGAAGTCATGGCAGTAGGTAAAGTAATAACATGGCTCGAGACACAGACATTCACTAGGGCATGTTTCCTTATCGACTCAATGAGCATGCTCTAGAGGATAGAGATGGGGTGGATCCGAATAGAATGGTTGCTATCTCTGGAGCGTTCTCGGCTGGCAAAGATTAGTTTCATCTTCGTGCCAGGGCATGCGGGAGTACAAGGAAATGAGCGGGCTGACAAGCTCGCAAGTAAGGCTACTGTTGATGGCGGACGCGCTATGGACCAGGCTGACATTCTGAATGCTCTACGAGAAGTAAGACTTTTGCGAGAACCAAGTGATGACTGTGAATCTACAACCATGGCCAGACTGCGAGAACAGCAAATTAAAAGAGTGGTGGCCAAAGTGGTGGCTACGCAGGAAGCCAAAGAAGATTGAAAATCCAACACAGAACTGATGTCGTTAGCCGCTACACACTGCGGGATTTGCTGAGGAGGGGATCCGAGCACTTATGAACTGAATGGTTCGATGTGCAGTGAGGATGATCTTTCGACTAAGTAACTAACTAACTAACTAACTAACTAACTAACTAACTAACTGACTGTCCCTACTTTTCTCTGTGTCTGTCCACACTTCCCTGTGTGTCTGTCCCCACTTCTATGTGTGTCTGTCCCCACTTCTCTTTGTGTCTGTCCCCACTTCTCTGTGTGTCTGTCCCCACTTCTATGTGTTTGTCCCCACTGCTCTCTGTGTCTGCCCTCACTTCTGTGTATCTGTCCAGACTTCTCTGTTTGTCTGTCCAGACTTCTCTGTGTGTCTGTTCCCACTTCTCTTTGTGTCTGTCCCCACTTCTCTGTGTGTCTGTCCCCATTTCTTTGTGTGCCTGTCCCCACTTCGGTGTGTGTCTGTCCCCACTTCTCGGTGCGTCTGTCCCCATGTCTTTGTGTGCCTGTCCCCACTTCGGTGTGTGTCTGTCCCCACTTTTCTGTTTCTGTCCACACTTCTCTGTGTGTCTATCACCATTTCTCTGTTTGTCTATCCCCACTTCTGTGTGTCTATCCCCACTTCTCTGTGTGTCTATCCCCACTTCTCTGTGTGTCTATCCCCACTTTTCTTTGTCTATCCCCACTTCTCTGTGTGTCTGTCCCAACTTCTCTGTGTGTCTATCCCCACTTATCTGTGTGTCTGTCCCCACTTTTCTGTGTCTATCCCCACTTCTCTGTGTGTCTATCCCCACTTCTCTGTGTGTCTATCCCCACTTTTCTGTGTGTCTATCCCCACTTCTCTGTGTGTCTATCCCCCCTTCTCTGTGTGTCTGTCCCCACTTCTCTGTGTGTCTGTCCCCACTTCTCTGTGTGTCTATCACCACTTCTCTGTGTGTCTATCCCCACTTCTCTGTGTGTCTATCACCACTTCTCTGTGTGTCTATCCCCACTTCTCTGTGTGTCTATCCCCACTTCTCTGTGTGTCTGTCCCCACTTCTCTGTGTGTCTATCTCCACTTCTCTGTGTGTCTGTCGCCACTTCTCTGTGTGTCTGTCCCCACTTCTTTGTGTGTCTATCCCCACTTCTCTGAGTGTCTATCCCCACTTCTCTGTGTGTCTGTCCCCACTTCTCTGTGTGTCTGTCCCCACTTCTCTGTTTATCTATCCCCACTTCTCTGTGTGTATGTCCCCACTTCTCTGTGTGTCTGCCCCACTGCTCTGTGTGTCTGTTCCCACTTCTCAGTGTGTCTGTTCCCACTTCTGTGTGTGTCTATCTTTTTGTTGTTGCATATCCTTTACAGGACGTAGCATTCAACCCCAGCATTTTTGTCTGTCCGTGATTCCTTGGCAAGTTTACATTCAGTTGTTTGCCATTGCTTTCTGAACGACCGGTTCCCATACCATTTCATAAAAAACCAACGTAAGGCGGTCTGCTGCCAAATCACCCACAGCTGTGTTTCAAACGCGTGTATGCTGAATTACGAACTGCGTCTGTAACTGTCTAGATGTGTGCATATCCAAATGGCCACTTGTACCGTAATCATCAACACTCTAAGCCAGTGGTTCTCAACCGGTGGCGAATTTTAGGGTTTCCAGGAGGGAATTAAAATTATTTCAAGATCGCATTAATACAAGAACCAGTTACTTGATATTGTTTTTCCCTCTATATTTTTATGGATCTGTACTTCTCGCCCTAATGAAGTTCGTTTTATAACGTAAGTACGCCCGCAAATCACGTTTTATGTAGATGTCTAGACTTGTTCAAATGTGTTATTAAATTTAGCTTCCATTTTTATGTATACTATGTAAGGGTGTAAGGGGGAGGGGAAGATTTATAGGGACAAAATTCTAAAGCGTGGGGAGGGGGATGATGTTCTGAATATATGGTAAAAGGGAGCGGGGTATGGGCCAAAAAAGGTTAGTTAGTTAGTTAGTTAGTTAGTCGACAGATCATCCTCGTTGCACATCTGACCATTCAGTCCATAAGTGCTCGGATCCCCTCCTCAGCAAATCCCGCAGCGTGTAGCGGCTAACGACGCCAGTTCTGTGTTGGTTTATCAATCTTCTTTGGCTTCCTGCGTAGTGTTCTTGTTTGGCCACCCCTCTTTTAATTTGCTGCTCTCGCAGTCTGGCCATTGTTGTAGATTCACAGTCATCACTTGGTTCTTGCAAAGGTCTCACTTCTCGTAGAGCATTCAGAATGTCAGCCTGGTCCATGGCGCGTCCGCGCTCCACAGTAGCCTCACCTGCGAGCTTGTCAGCCCGCTCATTTCCTTGTACTCCCGCATGACCTGGCACGAAGATGAAACTAATCTTTGCCAGCCGAGACCGCTCCAGAGGCAGCAACCATTCTCTTCGGATCGACCCCTCCTCTATCCTCTTGATCATGTTCATTGAGTCGCTAAGGAAACAAGCCCTAGTGAATGTCTGTGTCTCGAGCCATGTTATTGCTTTACTTACTGCCATGACTTCCATGGTCAGGCTACTTGTGGTTTCAGTGAAAGCACCAGAGTCCTCCTTCACAATTCTCCCTCCGGCCCGAGCTGTAGAGGCCCATGAGCTTCTCACATGTCGGACGACCGACCCATCTGTGTAGATGACCGCGTCACTGTCTAGCGAATTCTCGAAAATCAACGCTTGTACTTCAGCCTCCACAGCAGCCGGATTTTCTTGTCTGCATTTTCTATCTAGTTGGATGCAAACTGAAAAGGATGTGCAGAAGTCTGTTGGCACTTGCACCCACTCCTCGCCAGGTTCTAAGTCCTCCAGTGAACACACCTGTTGAAGAATGTCTTCGGCTTGACCCATCCACGACCGTCCTCTTTTTAACCTGCTGCCCTTCACCTTCCTAATTTTCACTTCTTAATTTTCACTTCTCATTTTCACCTTCCTAAGTTTCACTTCTGCCAAAAAAGGTTGAGAACCACTGCTCTAAGCCATCTTCTGAGGAAGGAAAGTGCATTTGGGCGTGTTCCGTATGATGTGCCATCAGTGTTGGATAACAAAAAGCTACCGAAGGTCTGAATTATTTACTTATCTGATTGAGTGCCGAAGGATAATATATCTCAAAGTGTGACCTCCCATGTGGACAGGACGATATATCGCCATACTTGCATCATCGTATTATCGGAAATTTACATGATAATACTTGTTCTTTTGATTGTACACAATGTTGGATCCAAGTCTACTTTCTTGTTTGGCACTGAATCAGTTAAACGCCAGGTCTGTCCTGGACACCCGGGACTCCTGCCAACGCTGTTACAAGCCATACATATGTAAGCACCATATTAGTCTGGAAGAAGAAACAATATATCAATCAGGTGCCGTCTCCACAATGAAGGTTGGCTGCAATGGATCTCCAACACTGTCTTTCGCCTTGATTGTACATTCTGTTATACTGCTGTTCGCCCATCTCTTGAAGTTATCTTCATTTTTGTATCGTTGTCTACCTCTTGCTCGCTTGCCTTCAACATTATTATCCTCCAGTACGGATTTTATAAGAGTGTCATGCCTTGTAACGTGGCCGAAATATTTCACTTGCCTCTTTTTATTTCTTTCATGAACTCTCTTTTCATTCTCAGTTTTTCTAGAACCTCTGTATTTGATTGTTTTTGTTGCCATGAAATACGACATATTCTTCTGTATATGCACATCTCCAAGGCCTCTATTCGACTTCTGGTTGCTCGTTCAATATTCTGGCTTCAGCGCCATATAGTAGTGTTGAATATACATAACATTTAACAATTCTCAATTTTAATGCGTTCTTAATTTCTCTAGATGATAATAGTAATTTCATGCTGTTGAAAGCATTTTGGCTATTCCTATTCTCTTTTTGATGTCTGTTTCACTTCTGCCATCATCTGTTATTACATGTCCAACAATATATCACCATCTGCTAAAGTGTCAGGAGAACACAGCGCGACGCAAAGCATTAAGTAACAGTTCCTACAGAGATTGGGATGAAGAATGAAATTGGTTGGGCTGCATTAAAGTCATGAAAATACAGTAAGTGGGTCACCAAACACGGAACGGGTCCGTTTGACAAGAACACAATCACACGTGAAGGGGTGGACTTTGTGGATAGGAAGTCGCAAAGTAAAGAAAAACATCAAGACAATTATGCAACCATATCTTTAGAACAAACTATACAGTGCAATAAAATCAATTAATCCGACACAATCAACTCTCGTCTACTGCATATAGTACCTTCCGGAGTAGGACAATAGGGTCTTGAGCCTGAGCATTTAAGGCCGCCTGGCTATTGCAGTCGCCACGAACTGTATAAGTTAGGGTTTTCTTCTTCCCCCGACAGAAACATATCCACAACCTTATCGAGGATTCGAACCTGTGTCTCCCGAAGGGGAGACAGGCACTCTAGACGCTTAGCCAGCCGCTGCGCTGCACACATAATCAACGCAGGCTGTAAATCAAACAAAACCAAGATGCAAAACACCATAAACATGCCAAGCTTCATTGAACCACACACAAGCCCAGTCCATAGCAAGGAAACCGATCAGTAACACAGTTAAATATACTATGCAGTGTTTGGAAATATTTCCGGTCCAAGTTTTGTATTTACCTATTAAGTTGCATAAACTTTACAGACGGTGAATACAAAACTTGGACCAGCAATATTATAAAACACTGCACAGTCATTAAAAATACACTCTATACTTATTCATGTAGAGTTTGTCGTGTAATTATTTGTATCGGTGTATGATTGTTGTTTGCGTGCTAACGAAATAGTTTAGGTGTGACATCCATTTTTCACCTGTGATCGTGTTTCAGTCAGATTTACCGATTCTGCTTCTCGCTTTTGTAGATTCATTCAAATCACAAAGTGGGAGTTCCTGGAGGGAGTGGCAACCACAAATAAAATGGACTGAATTGCAGTAAAGCTGTACAAATACAAGATAGAATCACCAAACATGAAAAGTGGAAAAGGTCATCTTTACAAGAACACAGTCGCAAGAGGTGGAATGTCTTTCCACATGTTGTTGCTTTCTGTTATTATATGTAGATAGCTTTACTTAGCCCGATTAATATTAGTTTTCTGAAGTGATCATTTTTCTCTGTATTCCTCTCTGCCTCTGTTTCTCTCTCTCTCTCTCTCTCTCTCTCTCTCTCTCTCTCTCTTTCTCTCTCTCTCTCCCTCTCCCTCTCTCTCGCTCCCTCTCTCTCTCTCTCTCTGTCTCTCCCTCTCCCTCTCTCTCTCTCTCTCTCTCTCTCTCTCTCTCTCTCTCTCTCTCTCTTCTCCCTCTCACGCATTGTTGAAATGTCTAATAAGTATGAACACTGGCTCAGTAAAGACTGGCTCAGAGTCGGGCATTTAATTATCTGACATCTATTAGGGTAGCTGCCCGAACAATCACTTATACTTAATCAACATTTTCACATATTCGGCGTTAGTGAAAGTCGATAAAATGGTAACATCTCAGATGATAACATCCCTATCAGAGGATTTAAAGTTATTAGAAGAGACCCTTATCAGAAACAAGAGACGAGTATTGCAGTTTATATTTCTAATGCTCTTAACATCCACAGCAGGCTAGATTTTGAAACCTGTGGTATGAAAACTTCACCGCTATGATGGATGTCCCCTATGGGTGTAGTCTTTAGTAAGGCGAGATAAATCATATTGCTAGGAGTCTTCAACATAGACACTAACAAGTCAAACAAAACATGGGAAATCATAACAGAGTCATATAACTTCCAACAGTTAGTCAAACAAGCCACTAGAATAACAAAATTATCTGCAACACTTATAGATCACATTTACACTACATGTGCTGACAACATCATAGAATGTACTCTACCTATTAATGGAATGAGCGATCACTACCCAGTATGTTGTACGTGGTCTAAAAGATGTACCAAAACTCCGAATCACAAACATATAAGTATAAAATATAGAAATTATAATAATTTCAATCAAGATGTATTTTTACAATACTTACTCAACTCATCTCTGGACTATGTTTACCAGCTTCCTGACCCAGATGATGCACTGGACCACTGGCTGAAGACCTTTCAAAGTGTATTTGATAAGTATGTTCCATTTAAGGAAGTTCGAGATAAAAAATTACACTAAGCCCCTGTGGATCACCCAAGAGGTACTTGAAATTGTGAGAGACCGGGACAGGGCACATAAAAATAGAGATCTAACTATGTACCGTAGTCTGAGAAACAAAGTTTAATATGTTATTCGAAAGGAAAAGAAAAACTATGTTCAGAACTTAATAATAGATAAAACCACCACAAAAGAAATATGGAAAACAATTTATACCTTAACAAACAACCACAAGTCATCACAATCATTGCCATCAAATCAAGTTACACGTGATCAATTCAGTAGTTTCTTTCAATCCGACATAAACCAATTGAAGGCTACAATACTAAATTATCCTCATGGCATATCTTCATTATCATCATTTTGTGAGACACAAATGCTAAAGAGACATTCCCTCTAACATACCGCTAATGATGACTACTGAAGTATTTACTAATCCCAGTAACCTAAAAAAAAAAAAAACAACAACAATTCCTCACCAGGAGTTGATGGAATCAGTAATCGGATCCTTCGCTGCGCTGGACCGGTGATGTGCGAGTCACTAACTTTTATCAATAATAAATGTCTCACCAAAGGCCACTTCCCATCAGCTTTTAAAATCACTAAAGTGTTTCCTCATTTAAAAGTTGGTTCATTAAACAATCGTCTCATAAGTAACTATAGGCCAATTTCCATATTATCCTCACTATCCAAACCACTTGAAAAGCACATTCACAAAACAACACTAGAATACTTAGTTCGCTACAAATTAATCGTTGACAGTCATTCAGGGTTACGGCCAACATATTCTTGTCATACGGCCCTAACAAACGTGATAGAAAACTGGCATCAAAATATTAACAACAATACTATATTTGGAGATTTGTTTATAGACTTTAGAACAGCATTCAATATGATAGATCATACTATTTTTATTTATTTTTTTTAAAAACTGGAAACAATGAAAGTAAGGTTTAATATAGTGACATTAATAAAACAATCATTTTAATTAGACAGAAAACAAGTAGTATTACACAATAAATCTTTATCTCAAGCCATTACCATTAATATCGGAATACCTCAGGGGTCTATACTTGGCCCTCTGTTATTTGTCATTTAATATAAATGATCTTCCCTTATATATTTCGTCGCCCTGAGATCTATTTGCAGACGACTGCACAGTATATACAAATGCTATTGATTGTAATGTGCTAGAATCATCCTTGTAACAGGAAATGGTGTAGTTAACTGGAGTCATGCAAACCGCATGCAAATTAACATTTCTAAAACAAAATTTATGTTAATAGGAACCAGGCAAAGACTTCACACTCTAAACTCGCAGAGAACTCTTCAGCTGCACATTGCTAGCACGCCAGTAGAAAGTGTAACCGAGCACAAGGTACTGGGTCTTATCACTGATCAAAATCTAACATTTAATTCCCTTGTTCACGCTCTCGTTAAACAAATAGCCAAAAAGGGATGCCAACTTGCCAAAATTAAAACTTTCCTTGAAGAAAACACAAGCAAGATATTCTATACTTCTCACATGTGACCACATATTGATTATTGCTCCACATTCTGAGATGGATGTTCGAAATCAATAACAAAACTTGTATTCACTCCAGAAAAGAGCAGTGCTTTTAATTAATGGTGAGAAGCTTATCGAAAATTCTAACCTACATGAACGTCTTCTGTTACTGCCACTCCACAAACGCATACTTTTCAATAAGGCTAAACTAACTCACAAAACCCTATTCCAAAAAGCTCCAAGCTAACTTTTCCATTGTTTAAATATAACGCAAGACATAGCGAACGACTAAATATACTTCATGTCCCTAAACATAGAATAGACTTATATAAAACAAGCTTAGCATACTCTGCCGCTTAGTTGTGGAACAATCTTCCACAAGAAAGTAAAGACACCACCAACCATTATACATACAGTCGCAACCTGTTTGAACACTACCTCAGTACAGACTACATGCCCCCCCCCCCCCCCCCCCCCCCCCAACCACCTAAAAAATACAATAATAATGGAAAATTATCTCAAACGACAACTAGCCAATAAACATTCCCATATGTATGGCACGTGACACCTTCCTTTGGTATTTATAATGCCCATGTTAAACATTGCCTCAATAAGTCATGTATTATTGATTATTTTTTATGCTTTTCAATGCTTATTGTTCTTTTGTTGTCTAAGATTAGCTTCATAAGTGATGTTGAATAAAATAATGTATGAGAGGAAATAGGGAAGAATGACAGAATGTCAGACGGGCCTGCGTGCCCAATCCTTAACCCTTTGAAAATTGTCCCTGTGAAAGTTTGTTCATTCGCTCTTTCGTTCGTTCGTTCGTTCTCTCTCTCTCTCTCTCTCTCTCTCTCTCTCTCTCTCTCTCTCTCTCTCTCTCTCTCTCTCTCTCTCTCTCTCTCTCTCTCTCTGACTCTCTTTCTTCATCCCCCACTCTGTCTATTTACATGTCTACCTTTCTCGTCGCCTTTATTCAGATTCATTTCATATTTTCATTTCAGTGTGTGTGGGTGGGGGATTATGTGTTTGTAAGTGGGTGGTGGTGTGTGTGTGAGTGGTGGGGTGTGTGTGGGTGGGAGATGTGTGTGGGTGGGTGGGAGATGTGTGAGTGGGTGGGGAGATGTGTTTATGTGTCAGGGTGTGTGGGTGGAGGATGTGGGGGGGGGGGGCAGTGGTATGGGGAAGTGCGTGTGGGTGGGGAGATGTGTGTGTGTGTTGGGATATGTGTGTATAATGGGGGATGTATTAGTGGGTGAGGGATGTGCATCTGGTTGGGAGAGGGAAGTGTGGGTTGTTGGAGATGTGTGTGTGGGGGGATGTGGGGTTGAGGGATGTGTGGTTGGTAAATGGGTGATTGGGGGTGAGTGGGTGAGTGAATGGAGGAGGAGTGTGTGTGTGTGGGTTGTGGGATGGGTGGAGGATGTGTGTGTGGGTTTGGAGATGTGTGTGGGTGGGGGTTTGTATGTGGATGGTGATGTATCTGTGTGTGTGTGTGGGCGGGGGTGATTGGGGGGGGGAGAGATTGTGTGGGTGGGAAATGTGTGTTGGGGAATTATGTGTGGGTGATATGTGTTGGGTGGGTGAGGGGTGTGTGTGTGTGTGTGTGTGTGTGTGTGGCAGGCTATGTGGGTTGGTGCGGGGATGTGTGTGAGGCGTTGTGTGGTTGGGGGATGTGTGTTTGGTTGGGTGGTTAAGGGGTGTATGGTTGAGTGTTTTTGTGAGTGTGTGTGGGTTGGGGATGAGTCGGGTGTGTGTGTGTGAGGGGGGTTGTGTGGTAGGTGGGGTATGTGTTAGTGGGTTGGGAATTGTCTCATAACATTGTAATATGCATTGTTCATGTTTACAACATTCATTTGACAATGTTTTTTCCAATGTGAATGTATCATGCACTATTGATGAACGAAAGTTGAGTGATTGGAAGGGCAGAATGTAAAACGTGCCCAATTTGTGACCTTTTAAAAATAAAGATAAATCAAATCAAATCAAATCAAATCGTATAGCAGCTCCCTTTTAATGTCCTCTCTTTTTATGTCTGTCTCTCTCTCTCATTCCCTCTCTGTATCTCACCACAGTTCCCTATGTTCAAACTATTTATCTGTCTGTCTGCCTGCCTGCCTGCATGCCTGCCTGACTGCATGCCTGCCTGCCTGTCTGTCTGTCTGTCTGTCGCTCTTTCTCTGCCACCGAGTTTTTTTCCCTATGTCTTCTCTCTCTCTCTCTCTCTCTCTCTCTCTCTCTCTCTCTCTCTCTCTCTCTCTCTCTCTCTCCATCTCTCTCTCTCCCTCTCTCTCTCAACGCAGTTCTCTTCCTATATCCTCTCTCTTTCTCTCTTTTTCCCTCTTTCTCTCTCTCTCTCTCTTTCTCTTTCAACGCTTTTCCTTTCTCATGTCCTCTCTTTCTCTCTCTCTCTCTCTCTCTCTCTCTCTCTCTCTCTCTCTCTCTCTCTCACCGACGTTCCCTTCCTAGGTGCTTTCACTGGTTCTGTCTTTCACGCTCTCTCTCTCTCTCTCTCTCTTCCTCTCTCTACCTCTCTCACACAGTTCTCTTCCTATATCCTCTCTCTTTCTATCTTTTTCCCTCTTTCTCTCTCTCTCTTTCTCTTTCAACGCTTTTCCTTTCTCATGTCCTCTCTTTCTCTCTCTCTCTCTCTCTCTCTCTCTCTCTCTCTAACCGACGTTCCCTTCCTATGTGCTCTCACTGGTTCTGTCTTTCACGCTCTCTCTCTCTCTCTCTCTCTCTCTCTCTCCCTCTCTCTCTCTCTCTCTCTCTTCCTCTCTCTACATCTCTCACTGCGGTTCCCTCCCCATTTACTCTCTCACATCTCTCTGTGGCTCTCCCTTCTTACCCCATCATATATTGTGTCTACCTTCCACCCAGTTCACCGCCATCATTTACATTCAGTTCCCGCAACATTGTAAACCACTTCCTTCAAGGTCACAGCCACACATGATCGTGAACTCAAACATGGCGCGCTAATGGAGAAGCAACAAGACTCACCTGCACTGTACGCGCTGGCTGGTGTTCCGACCTGAACTTGTAAATCACATCATTACTTCAGACACAAGAAATTAGTTCAACCTGCATGCCCAGTCGGGGGCAAGGAAGTAGTACAGGAATCTCCAATACCCTCTTTACTGGGTATAGGCTATCAGAATATAGCGCTGCTTACACTTCTGCTTCTTCTTCCACTTTGTTCTCTTTGTTTCTAACCCATACAGCAGTTCTGATTTAATTTTAGAACTCGAGGTTTGGTGCTAAGTTTAATTTATTTTGACTTCCACATATTTCATAGTGTTATAAAAGCTCCTCTCGCCTTCTGTATGTTTTATTTCGATATTTTTATTTATTAAACCCTCGTTGTGTGCATTGCTACTTAAATAGGTGTATGATTCCGCTTCTTGTAGTGAGCTTTTACCAACTACTTATACGTCTTTAATCTGTGATCACTTTGTTCACAGCCAGAGCACTAAGCGTTAAGCAACCTGTCCAGATAAATGTTAGAAATGGCAATACTCTAAGAGAAAGTAACGATATATTATGAATATAGACAGAATACCAAAGGACATCTTTTTTGGTGAATTACAGATGGGTAAGAGATCTCAGGGTCGGCCTCTACTACGATACAAAGATGTGTGTAAGCGGGACATGATTGATACAGGCATTGATAATGCACACTGGGAGCAAGTCGCCGCTGAACATGTTGCATGGAGGGCAAAGATCAGAAATGGAATAAAGACAAAGGAGAAAATTATTGCAGATAAGTCGCACAGCGAGCGTATGAGACGTAAGATGGTGCATGATGGTGGAAATGACCACGTGATCACATGCACCCACTGTGAACGGACATTTACAGCGCGAATTGGCCTTATCAGTCACATTCGCTACCGCCATAGGTAAAAGTTATTATGCCCTTTGAAAAGCACAAACTATCGTCTGTCAAGACGGCAAGGTGCCAATGAGACAGAATACTGTGGAGAAATTTATGTCGAAAAACGGTCAACCTGTATACTGTAATTGGAACTGGAGTGATAGAACCAGAACTAGGCCTAACGGGGATGGGTAACTCGTTCAACAAATGCCTGCAGAAGCCCGATGTGTCAGGCCGAAATTTGCAAATATAGCAGCTCTGCTGTAAACTGAACAACGCAGTTAAGTCCAAAACAAAACATATCGGACGAACGACGAAGAAGAAGAAAAGAAACTATGCCTGAGGTTCTTGCAAGGTATACAAATGCATGTGAGGTTGTTGTTTAAATGCAGGAGCTAAACGTAGCTTGTAAGTTTCATGTTATGCAGAACGCTTAACAGATTATTAAAGGAAGTACGATTGGCAAGGCAACGACTGGAGAAAGAAAAGTCACCAGGTTGTGAGAGTATATCAAGAGAACTAATGTAGGCAGAAGGAGACGCCATAGTTCGTAAATATACAAAGAGAATTAATCCAGGGTAGAGTGTCGTGTCTTCCTTTAAAGTGTCGTGTCTTAATTTAAAGTGTCGTCCCTGGAGTGAGGGGAGTCAACACCCACATTATAATTTATCTATTTGTTATCAATATCCTGGAGAATCCACCAGCTTCCGTCCAACACACTCCTTCAGTTCATGGACACCTTTTCCTCTCTCTATCACTGTCGTACTATGCCCCCTCTCATTCTTCCCCACGCAACATATTCAACAACTCTTGCTTCTAAAAATTAATAAAGATTAATTTATTAAAAGAAAAGTGTAATGTACATGAGACGTGTATGCGAAGAAAATATGTGATGTGTTCTATAATGTGTGTAGGATCGGACCCTAAGATAATAGCATAGTCAGTTCATCCTTGCAAGGACACACCACAGCACGTTAAGTCAGAACAAGTCCATCTCACCCAGTACTGTATCTCTCCTGCCGGACACCGACTGTCATCTGTAGCTACCTGGTAATCCATCTTCCTGATCATCCGAAATAGATACTGTTTGTAATTTACAGCTGATCATGGATCGGTTGCACACTACACATTATAAGTTCCTATCGTTCCTAAAAATTGTACGAATCCTTTGTTGTGTGTACTTAGGTATCACTGTTATTGTTAATATACTTGATCTTAACTAGTATCTATAAAGTCTGAAGTATGATGTCTTTTGTAATATTTCACTGGAATCTATCACACGATGTGACTTACATTTTAATGTTCTCGTTCCTTTAACAATGTTTGTATGATGTGTGACATATCAACAATCATCACCCATCCTAGGTGAACCTTAACACGCAGGAGTCGTTATATTGGCTGGCTCTTCTGAGCCATGTTATGGTGAACCCTCCTGATTATGAGTCCAGCGTAAACATCATACCCCCTTTCGTCTCGGGTGTTATTCGTTTTCCGTAAGAAAGCATTTGAGTGGCCAACTGGTATTCTTCTAATTGGAGTTGCACTTCTTCAAAACCAATGTTGAACTTCCTCGTAACTGGCAGGTAACCTGTTAGAGAAACAACACATCTGGTGATAGCACTAGTCACTGATCCTACCGGCTGAGTGTAAGCCTATTGCCTTGCTCTGTTATTTCTCAGCTAACTAACCTCTGTCATAGAGCCTATTAGCTCCTCACATACGTCCGAATCAGGCTATGACAAGGAAATACCCATAAACAGAGTGCAAAACTTCAGTGGACATAAAGATCCCCCCATTGGATACTTTCCCCATCTCCCAACCCATCTTAAATCTCTCCAAATATCACCCCGCTATCCTATTCATCCTAGCAGAGCCAATTATCACTTCACTACTCTAACTAGTTTTCCACTAACAGTGCTAATCATCACACTCTAGTTTTAACAAGACTACTGCCTATATTAATTAGGCCTAAATAGACTATATTAACTACCTTAGGCAACACCGCAGTTCGATCAAATCACATCTACATTTGCCATGACAGGCACTTGTAAAATTAAAGTAACTTAATTCGCACATGGTAGACATATTTCCACTCAGAACTGCAGTGCCAAAGCACGTCCGCCTAAATCAACTGTTTGAGTTACACTGCCTCCCCCAATCATAGTTTTTTTTTCAAACAGCCTAGAATTGTTCACGTGACGTTGTTGATGTCCTGCAGGTGTCCCAATGTTTCCAATAACAAACCCACAACTTTCTGTCAGGTGGTGACAAGCAAAACCGCGATTTCCGTTTGATGTCGGGAAATTCTAAATGACAGACGGACTGTTTTCTCCCGAGCCGGGCACTTCCGCTTGAATCCGACCTGTTTTTGAACTGTCAAGGTCGGCGTATTGATTCATCTCACTCACTCCCTTCCCAGTAAACATCTGCAGCTGTTACTTTTGACCGTCCTGGGATTTTTGACATCCGATTTGTTTTTTCTGTTAGTTAAAATAGTTGTGGCTGTGAAAACATCCCGTTTAATCAGATTGCCTGTATTATCATCAACTGGTTAATCACGGTGTTTTTCGTGACATAGGGGCGAAGCCATATTCCAGGAATATACCAAGAGGACTAATCCAGGGTGAAAGTCATATGCCAAGAGAACTAATCCAGTGTGAAAGTCATATTCCGGGAATATACCAAGAGAACTAATCAAGAGTGGAGGAGAAGCCATAGTCCATGAATATACCAAGAGAACTAATCCATGAAGGAGGAAAACCCATAGTCCGTGAATATACCAACACGGCTAATCTAGAGTGGAGGAGAAGCCAAAGTCAGGAAATATATCAAGAGAAATAATCCAAGCAGAAGAAGCCATAGTCCTGGAATATAATGAGAGAACTAATCCTGACAGAAGAAGAAGCCATAGTCCATGAATAAACCAAGAGAACTAATCCTTGGAAGTGGTGAAGCGATAGTCCGGGAATATACTAATTTAGATTAAAGGAGAAGCCATGGTTCATGAATATACCAAGAGAACTAATCTAGGGTGGGGGATAGTAGTCTGGGAATATAGCGAGAGAACTAACCCAAGCAGAAGAAGAAGCCATACTGCGTGGGTATACCAAGAGAACTAATTCTGACAGGATGAGAAGCCATAGTCCAAGAATATACCAAGAGAACCAATCGTGGCAGAGGAGACGTCATAGTCTGGGCATTTACCAGGAGAACTAATACTGACAGGAGGAGAAGCCATAGTTCATGAATATACCAATTTACAATGGAGGAGAAGCCATGGCTCATGAATATACCAAGAGAACTAATCTAGGGTGGGGGAGAAGCCCTAGTCCGTATCTATTATGCATTACATGTGAAGATATGGACCAGCGCTGTAAGGCCCCGAGCACAGCATAGGATAACCTGCATCTTAAACCAATCATATCCTCCCCCACAAACGGTGCACCTACTATCGCTTTAATAAGTCATACCAGCAAAATCTGCTTGCGGTTTATTATGATTTATTTTAAATGGTTGGTGTCTTAGGATTTCGCAAATATTAAAGAAATATGTAATCGCTGAAAACAAAATCACTACAGAACAAGTGGAAGGCAGAGAGATGCGTATCTGAATGGCTTGGTCAAATGGTTTAATCAAAACAAAAGACATCCACGTTGATCCACGGCTCTGGTGATGGTGTGAGATGGTTAAACATGAACATCAACCCCTATCGGCATGGTTCATGATGATGATGAAAGACAACAATTGGGGATTTCCAGCTCGAAAGTTACAGAAACATTCTTAGGATATCGTGACCCAAGAAGAAGAAACAGTAAAATGTTACATAATCTTAATATCAACGACAACTAGTTCCTAAATAGTGTTATGTCTCGGAACCTAACATACTTTATCCGATCCATTTCAAATGTCACGATGGGTTGGAAATAAGATTGATGAAAGACATGGTGTCTAGAAGAAGAGGCACGGATCGACCACTGCGACCACGGACACAGCATATTGTAGACACCTTACACATGAAGGAGTTTGAAAAGAGGATAGGAATGTTTTCAACATCATGAAATCAGTATAAACATCTAGAGAGCTTTTTTTTTAAAACAGCTAGTTGCATGTCCTTTACAGTCAACCGCAGCATTATTTGACTGTTCGTGATTCCTGGGCAAGTTTACGTTCAGTAGTTTGTCATTGCTTTCTGAGCGACCGGCACCCATACAATTTTATAAAAACCAACACAGCTGTGTTTCGAACGCAGGTATTCGGGATTACGAACTGCCTGTGTAACTCCTTGGCCAAAAAGCCGGTCTAGAGAGATTAACAACGCATTAAAGATGAGAATTGTCAAATGTTATCTATATTTAACACTGCTATATGGTGCGGAGCCTGGACATCGAACAAGCAATTAGACAATCGAATAGAGACCCTGGAGATGTGGATATACAGAAGAATATGTCGTATTTTATGAAAACAAGAAGCAATCAAGCACAGAGGTTCTATAAAAACTGGGAATAAAAAGAGAGTTGATGAAAGACATGAAAAAGAGGCAAGTGAAATATTTCGGCCACGTTAAAAAACATAATACTCTCATAAAAACCATAAGGGAGGGTAAGGATGAAGGTAAGCGAGGAGCAAGAGGTAGGCAACGATATAAGTGGGAAGATAACATCAAGAGATGGACGAACATCAGAATGTCAGAACTGACAGAATGTAGTCTGGGCTAGAGACAGAAAGTGTTGGAGACCATTGCAGTCGATCTTCATTGTCGAGACTGCACCTAATTGATTGACTGATGAGAGGGAGGGGGGAGTGTTGGGGGGAAGGAATGGCAAGAGATCAAGAAGCTTTTCGGGTGCTGTAATGAGATCGACGTTCTGCAAAAGATATGCTTGCTACACTACGCAAAGCATTACTCAGTTATAGGTTTGGGTTGGAGTTGTGAAAGCAGGGTGGAAAGTACTGGGTGGATGTTCAATTCCTGTCTATGTCTTTCCATGGATACGACTCGTAAGAACGCAAAACTCGTAAATTTAGCATCAGTTTCTCTTAGACGAAATGAACTGGCTACCGAAGCGCATAATGCTGTCATGCAAAAGATTGTGAGCTTCTTTCAGTTCACAGTCGCGCACCAGTTTCTGCTTTGAGAAACCAGTTGTGTGCATGTTTGGCTGGAAGACATTAATACTCACGCACTAACACACGAGGTCCTTCACTTCGTCTTGGCTCATCACATTGTGTTGTTGTTCTTGTTTATCACATTTTGTTGTTGTTCTTATTTATCACATTTTGTTGTTCTTCTTGTTTATCACATTTTGTTGTTCTTCTTGTTTATCACATTTTGTAGTTTATCACATTTTGTTGTTCTTGTTTATCACATTCTATTATTGTTCTTGTTTATCACATTCTATTATAGTTCTTGTTTATCACATTTTATTATTGTTCTTGTTTATCACATTCTATTATTGTTCTTGTTTATCACATTCTATTATTGTTCTTGTTTAACACATTTTGTTGTTGTTCTTGTTTATCCCATCTTATTGCTATTCTTGTTTATCACATGTTGTTGTTATTCTAGTTTATCACATTTTTGTAGTTCGTCTAGTTTATCACATTTTGTAGTTCTTCTTGTTTATCACATTTTGTTGTTCGTCTTATTTATCAAATCTTGTAGCTCATCTAGTTTATCACAGTTTGTAGTCCATCTTGTTTATCACATTTTGCAGTTTGCGTAGTTGATCACATTTTGTTGTCCGTCTTGTTTATCACAAATTGTAGTTACTCTAGTTTATCACATTTTTTGTTCATCTAGTTTATCACATTTTGTTGTCCGTCTTATTTATCACATTTTGTAGTTCGTCTTGTTTATCACATTTTGTAGTTAGTGTAGTTTATCACATTTTTTGTTCATCTAGTTTATCACATTTTGTTGTCCGTCTTATTTATCACATTTTGTAATTACTCTAGTGTATCACATTTTCTAGTGCATCTAGTTCATCACATTTTTAGTTCATCTAGATTATCACTTTTTGTAGTTACTCTAGTTTATCACATTTTGTAGTTACTCTAGTTTATCCCATTTTTTTTCATCTAGTCTATCACTTTTTGTTGTCCGTCTTATTTATCACATTTGTAGTTCGTCTTTTTTTATCACTTTTTGTAGTTACTCAAATTTTTATCACATTTTTTGTTCATCTATTTTATCACATTTTCTAGTGCATTTTATTTTAATCACATTTTCTAGTGCATCTAGTTTATCACATTTTGAAGTTATTCTAGTTTATCACATTTTGTAGTTTATCTAGTTTATCACATTTTGAAATTTCGTGTAATTGATAATATTTTGGAGTTCGACTTGTTTATCACTTTTTTGTCCGTCTTGTTTATCACATTTGTTGTTCGTCAAATTTTTATCACTTTTTGTAGTTCGTCTAATTTATCACATTGTGTTGTTCGTCTTGTTTATCAATTTTGGTTCGTCTTTTTTATCACATTTTGTTGTTCGTCTTATTTATCACATTTTGTAGTTCGTCTAGTTTATCACTTTTTGTAGTTCTGTTAGTCAGGTCTTAGTCAGATATGACTGAGCTACCGTATAACAGTAGACGGTACTACCTGGTTTCTGTTAGCGCCGAACGTTGGGCGGCGCTTACCAAACCCGACACCCCACATTGTGCCAACGGCTTCGGGCGGAAGAGCGCAATTGGGAGGGTACAAGCCTTACCCTGGTGCGAGGAAATGCAAGCTAAAGACAAAATTGTCATGGCAGGGCAGACCAGGCCCTAAGCCTTGGTTGGCGACTGGTCTAGGATCGAAGCTCCGACAGGCGGACAGTTAGAGCATTGCTTTGCTGATCCGGCAGCTTCTGCAGCTTGTCTTGTTCCAGATGTAGGGGTGTTACCTTTCCTCTGGAGTGAACTAGGCAGGCCGAGAGAGGGATCATGCTGCATGGGCAACACATGATCTCTATATTTTAGCCCAGACTTTGTGCTATGGAGAGGCAATAACTCCATCCCTGGTCTTAACTGGTCTCGGAATCAAAGCGAGAGGCAACTGTTACGGGTTATAAGTCCTTGTCAGTTGGCGTAGACATGGGGCGCCACGCGTTGCCTCTGACGGTGGGAGACACCTATAGGTGTCACTGATCAGCTACCGCCCGCCTCAAGCTGGGCAGCCCCCAGGCCAATTGGGTGCTGATCCGCCACAGCCTGCCTGCTTCAATGGGTGCTTGGGGCTAGGACAAAATCTGAATCGCAGGCTGGTAAAACCAATGCACCAGGTACAAACAAAAATAAAAATAGAAACCTCAAGCTACGGCTTGCAACCTGGAACGTGAGAACCATGTGTCCAGGATTTTCCACTGACTTGACCAATATTGACGATGTGAGAAAAACGGCTGTGATTGATGCCGAACTCAATCGTCTTAACATTGATATTGCTGGCCTGCAGGAGACTCGCCTCGCTGAGGAAGGGTCACTCAGGGAAAACAACTACACCTTTTTCTGGAAGGGTAGAGGGCAGGCAGAAAAAAGGCAACACGATGTGGGCTTTGCAGTGAAGACTTCGCTACTGGGAATGATTGAAATTCCAGCAGTAGGAAATGAAATACTATTGTCCTGCGCTTGGCAACCTCTTGTGGGTTTGCCACCATTATTACTGCATATGCACCGACACTCGAATTCCTCTGATGATGTGAAGGATTTGTTCTATGAAGAGTTAGACTCGTAGTTCCCAAACAGTCCCTGACTGTGATACGGATCATTCTTTGGTTGTTGCAAGGGTTAGACTGAGACCAAAGAGAATCTACACAAGCTAAACACAAATCCTAGCCCCAGGATTAATATTATTAACACTCATGATCCTGAAAAGTGCTTTCAGTTTCAACAGCAACTTGAAGACGCTTTCACTGATACACCAGAAAATTGTACAGTAAATGAAAAGTGGGGTCAAATTAAGGAAAACTCTTTATAAAACTGCCGTAGGGGTTTACGGCACTGTGGATCATAAGAGGCAGGACTGGTTTGCGGCAAACAGCGAGACTCTGCAGCCCTTGATTGATAAGAAGAGGAAAGCTCTCTTAAGAAACAAGGAAAGACCAACGCGTAACACTCTGAGTGAGCTAAGGCAAGCTAGGAAGGATGTGCAAAAGGCTGCCAGGCAGTGTGCAAATGATTATTGGATCAAGTTATGTGAGTCCATTCAAATCGCAAGTGATAAGGGAGACATAAGAAGCATGTATGAAGGAATAAAGAAAACCTGTGGTCCAGTGATCAAAAGAAGTGCACCATTGAAAACCTTGACTGGAGAAATCATCACTGACTAAGAAACAGCAGATGGACAGATGGGTAGAGCACTATTTGGAGCTTTACTCAAGTGAGACCAAACTAGCGGATGATGCCCTCAACGCCATAGAGGCTCTACCAACTCTTGACCACCTGGACACACTTCCCACCATAACAGAAGTTAAGTGTGCTATAAATGAACTTGCATCTGGCAAGGCTCCAGGTAAGGATGGGATTCCAATAGAGGTTATCAGGAGTGGGCAAGACACACTCACTCTACAGATCCACCAGCTAATAGAGCTATGCTGGCGAGAAGGACAAGTCCCACAGGATTTCAAAGATTCAAGCATCATAACACTGTACAAGAACAAGGGCGATCGGAGCGACTGCAACAACTATAGGGGTATCTCACTTCTGTGTATTGTTGGAAAAGTATTTGCCAGAATTGTTCTGCGCAGACTTCAAGTCCTAGGAGATCAAGTCTACCCCGAATCACAGTGTGGCTTTCGACAGAACCGGTCTACCACTGATATGATATTCTCATTGCGACAAATGCAAGAAAAATGCCGTGAACAGAATCAACCACTGTTTATTGCCTTCATCGACCTCACAAAGGCATTTGATTTGGTCAGTCGTGAGGGTCTGTTCAAGGCACTAAAGAAGATTGGCTGCCCACCAACTCTTCTGTCCATTGTGGAATCGTTCCACACAGGCATGAAGGGTATAATCAAGTTTGATGGTGCAACTTCTGAAGAATTTGAAATCAAGAGTGGAGTTAAGCAAGGTTGTGTACTAGCTCCCACCCTCTTTGGAATATACTTTTCACTTCTACTGAAATATGCCTTTCGTGATCAGGATGGTGGTATATACATTCACTCACGCTCAGATGGCGGCCTCTACAATGCTCAGAGATTGAAGGCTAAGACCAAAATTAGGAGGGTACTGATCAGAGAGTTGCTTTTTGCAGATGATGCTGCAGTTACTACCCACTCTGAGGAAGAATTGCAATGTCTACTATCTGCATTCTCCAATGCTTGTTCTGAATTTGGTTTAACAATTAGCAAAAAGAAGACACAGATTATGTCACAAGGTGCACATGGGGTACCATCAATCTTTATTGACGACGCCGAACTAGAGATAGTAGACCATTTTACATATCTAGGATCAGTGGTAAATAGCAAATTATCCCTAGATCAGGAAATCAACATCCGGATTGGTAAGGCAGCAACAACAATGAACAGGTTAAGAAAAAGAGTCTGGGAGAACAGGAAGCTTACTGCCAAAACAAAAGTCCTTGTCTATCAAGCCTGTGTCCTTAGTACTCTTCTCTATGGCAGTGAAACCTGGACAACTTACTCACACCAAGAGAACAATTTAAACAGCTTTCATATGCGGTGTCTGCGAAGAATTCTTGGTATTAAGTGGCAAGACAAAATCACAAATACTGAAGTATTGGAAAGATCAGGTTGTGTGACAGTTTATTCCATGCTCAGTCTTCGTAGACTTAGATGGATAGGACATCTTAGGAGGATGGATGATGGTAGAATACCAAAGGATATCTTTTTTGGTGAATTACAGATGGGTAAGAGATCTCAGGGTCGGCCTCTACTACGATACAAAGATGTGTGTAAGCGGGACATGATTGATACAGGCATTGATAATGCACATTGGGAGCAAGTCGCCGCTGAACGTGTTGCATGGAGGGCAAATATCAGAAATGGAATAAAGTCAAAGGAGAAAATTATTGCAGAAAAGTCACACACCAAGCGTTTTGAGACGTAAGATGGTGCATGATGGTGGAAATGACCACGTGTTCACATGCACCCACTGTGAACGGACATTTACAGCGCAAATTGGCCTTATCAGTCACACTCGCTACCGCCATAGTTAAAAGTTATTATGCCTTTTTAAAGCACAAACTATCGTCTGTCAAGACGGCAAGGTGCCAATGGAGTTCATTTTAGTTTATCACATTTTGCGTTAAAGCAGTTTATCACATTTTTTGGGTTTTTTCTAGTTTATCACATTTTTTTAGTTCGTCTTGGGGGATCTCATTTTGTAGTTTTGTCTTGTTTATCGACGTGGCAGTTTGTCTAGTTTTTCATACCTTGTAGATCGCCTTTTTTATCACATTTTTTAGTTACTCTAGTTTATCACATTTGTAGTTCATCACGTTTATCACATTTTGTAGTTACTCTACTTTATAACATTTTGTATTTACTCTATTTTATCACATTGTAGTTCATCTAGTTTATCACATTTTGTAGTTCATCTGGGTTTATCACATTTTGTAGTTACTCTAGTTTATCACTTTTGTAGTTCATCTAGTCTGTCACATTTTGCAGTTCTTGTAATTGATAATATTTGTAGTTCGTCTTGTTTATCACATTTTGTTGTTCGATTAAGTTATCACATTTTGTAGTTCGTCTAATTTATCACATTTTGTTGTTCGTCTTGTTTATCAGTTTTGTTGTTCGTCTTGTTTATAAACATTTTGTTGTTCGTCTTATTTATCACATTTTGAAAGTTCGTCTACTTTATCACATTTTGTAGTTCATCTAGTTTATCACATTTTGCAGTTCGTGCAGTTTATCACATTTTATGGTTGGTCTAGTTTATCACATTTTGTAGTTCGTCTTGTTTATCACAATATGTGTTCGTTAGTTTATCATATTTGCAGTTCGTGTATTTTATCACACTTAGTAGTTCGTCTTGTTTATCTCTTTTTGTAGTTCTTTCTATTTATTGCACGTGGCATTTCATCTATTTTATCACATTTTGTAGATCGCCTGTTATCACATTTGTAGTTACTCTAGTTTATCACATTTTGTAGTTCATCTATTTTATCACATTTTGTAGTTCATCTAGTTTATCACATTTTGTAGTTACTCTATTTTATCACATTTTGTAGTTCATCAAATTTTATCACATTTTGTAGTTCATCTAGATTATCACATTTTGTAGTTACTCTAGTTTATCACATTTGTAGTTACTTAGTTATCACATTTTCTAGTGCATCTAGTTTATCACATTTTCTAGTGCATCTAGTTTATCACATTTTGAAGTTATTCTAGTTTATCACATTTTGTAGTTTATCTAGTTTATCACATTTTGCAATTCGTGTAATTGATCATATTTTGGAGTTCGACTTGTTTATCACATTTTGTTGTCCGTCTTGTTTATCACATTTTGTTGTTCGTCTAATTTATCACATTTTGTAGTTCGTCTAATTTATCACATTGTGTTGTATCGTCTTGTTTATCAATTTTGTTGTTCGTCTTGTTTATCACATTTTGTTGTTCGTCTTATTTATCACATTTTGTAGTTCGTCTAGTTTATCACATTTTGTAGTTCTGTTAGTCAGGTCTTAGTCAGATATGACTGAGCTACCGTATAACAGTAGACGGTACTACCTGGTTTCTGTTAGCGCCGAACGTTGGGCGGCGCTTACCAAACCCGACACCCCAGATTGTGCCAACGGCTTCGGGCGGAAGAGCGCAATTGGGAGGGTACAAGCCTTACCCTGGTGCGAGGAAATGCAAGCTAAAGACAAAATTGTCATGGCAGGGCAGACCAGGCCCTAAGCCTTGGTTGGCGACTGGTCTAGGATCGAAGCTCCGACAGGCGGACAGTTAGAGCATTGCTTTGCTGATCCGGCAGCTTCTGCAGCTTGTCTTGTTCCAGATGTAGGGGTGTTACGTTTCCTCTGGAGTGAACTAGGCAGGCCGAGAGAGGGATCATGCTGCATGGGCAACACATGATCTCTATATTTTAGCCCAGACTTTGTGCTATGGAGAGGCAATAACTCCATCCCTGGTCTTAACTGGTCTCGGAATCAAAGCGAGAGGCAACTGTTACGGGTTATAAGTCCTTGTCAGTTGGCGTAGACATGGGGCGCCACGCGTTGCCTCTGACGGTGGGAGACACCTATAGGTGTCACTGATCAGCTACCGCCCGCCTCAAGCTGGGCAGCCCCCGGCCAATTGGGTGCTGATCCGCCACAGGCCTGCCTGCTTCAATGGGTGCTTGGGGCTAGGACAAAATCTGAATCGCAGGCTGTAAAACCAATGCACCAGGTACAAACAAAAATAAAAATAGAAACCTCAAGCTACGGCTTGCAACCTGGAACGTGAGAACCATGTGTCCAGGATTTTCCACTGACTTGACCAATATTGACGATGTGAGAAAAACGGCTGTGATTGATGCCGAACTCAATCGTCTTAACATTGATATTGCTGGCCTGCAGGAGACTCGCCTCGCTGAGGAAGGGTCACTCAGGGAAAACAACTACACCTTTTTCTGGAAGGGTAGAGGGCAGGCAGAAAAAAGGCAACACGATGTGGGCTTTGCAGTGAAGAATTCGCTACTGGGAATGATTGAAATTCCAGCAGTAGGAAATGAAAGACTATTGTCCCTGCGCTTGGCAACCTCTTGTGGGTTTGCCACCATTATTACTGCATATGCACCGACACTCGAATCCTCTGATGATGTGAAGGATTTGTTCTATGAAGAGTTAGACTCGTAGTTACCACAGTGCTGACTGTGATACGGATCATTCTTTGGTTGTTGCAAGGGTTAGACTGAGACCAAAGAGAATCTACACAGCTAAACACAAATCTAGCCCCAGGATTAATATTATTAACACTCATGATCCTGAAAAGTGCTTTCAGTTTCAACAGCAACTTGAAGACACTTTCACTGATACACCAGAAAATTGTACAGTAAATGAAAAGTGGGGTCAAATTAAGGAAACTCTTTATAAAACTGCCGTAGGGGTTTACGGCACTGTGGATCATAAGAGGCAGGACTGGTTTGCGGCCACAGTGAGACTCTGCAGCCCTTAATTGATAAGAAGAAGAAAGCTCTCTTAAGAAACAAGGAAAGACCAACGCGTAACACTCTGAGTGAGCTAAGGCAAGCTAGGAAGGATGTGCAAAAGGCTGCCAGGCAGTGTGCAAATGATTATTGGATCAAGTTATGTGAGTCCATTCAAATCGCAAGTGATAAGGGAGACATAAGAAGCATGTATGAAGGAATAAAGAAAGCCTGTGGTCCAGTGATCAAAAGAAGTGCACCATTGAAAACCTTGACTGGAGAAATCATCACTGACAAGAAACGGCAGATGGACAGATGGGTAGAGCACTATTTGGAGCTTTACTCAAGTGAGACCAAACTAGCGGATGATGCCCTCAACGCCATAGAGGCTCTACCAACTCTTGACCACCTGGACACACTTCCCACCATAACAGAAGTTAAGTGTGCTATAAATGAACTTGCATCTGGCAAGGCTCCAGGTAAGGATGGGATTCCAATAGAGGTTATCAGGAGTGGGCAAGACACACTCACTATACAGATCCACCAGCTAATAGAGCTATGCTGGCGATGAAGGACAAGTCCCACAGGATTTCAAAGATTCAAGCATCATAACACTGTACAAGAACAAGGGCGATCGGAGCGACTGCAACAACTATAGGGGTATCTCACTTCTGTGTATTGTTGGAAAAGTATTTGCCAGAATTGTTCTGCGCAGACTTCAAGTCCTAGGAGATCAAGTCTACCCCGAATCACAGTGTGGCTTTCGACAGAACCGGTCTACCACTGATATGATATTCTCATTGCGACAAATGCAAGAAAAATGCCGTGAACAGAATCAACCACTGTTTATTGCCTTCATCGACCTCACAAAGGCATTTGATTTGGTCAGTCGTGAGGGTCTGTTCAAGGCACTAAAGAAGATTGGCTGCCCACCAACTCTTCTGTCCATTGTGGAATCGTTCCACACAGGCATGAAGGGTATAATCAAGTTTGATGGTGCAACTTCTGAAGAATTTGAAATCAAGAGTGGAGTTAAGCAAGGTTGTGTACTAGCTCCCACCCTCTTTGGAATATACTTTTCACTTCTACTGAAATATGCATTTCGTGATCAGGATGGTGGTATATACATTCACTCACGCTCAGATGGCGGCCTCTACAATGCTCAGAGATTGAAGGCTAAGACCAAAATTAGGAGGGTACTGATCAGAGAGTTGCTTTTTGCAGATGATGCTGCAGTTACGACCCACTCTGAGGAAGAATTGCAATGTCTACTATCTGCATTCTCCAATGCTTGTTCTGAATTTGGTTTAACAATTAGCAAAAAGAAGACACAGATTATGTCACAAGGTGCACATGGGGTACCATCAATCTTTATTGACGACGCTGAACTAGAGATAGTAGACCATTTTACATATCTAGGATCAGTGGTTAATAGCAAATTATCCCTAGATCAGGAAATCAACATCCGGATTGGTAAGGCAGCAACAACAATGAACAGGTTAAGAAAAAGAGTCTGGGAGAACAGGAAGCTTACTGCCAAAACAAAAGTCCTTGTCTATCAAGCCTGTGTCCTTAGTACTCTTCTCTATGGCAGTGAAACCTGGACAACTTACTCACACCAAGAGAACAATTTAAACAGCTTTCATATGCGGTGTTTGCGAAGAATTCTTGGTATTAAGTGGCTAAGACAAAATCACAAATACTGAAGTATTGGAAAGATCAGGTTGTGTGACAGTTTATTCCATGCTCAGTCTTCGTAGACTTAGATGGATAGGACATCTTAGGAGGATGGATGATGGTAGAATACCAAAGGATATCTTTTTTGGTGAATTACAGATGGGTAAGAGATCTCAGGGTCGGCCTCTACTACGATACAAAGATGTGTGTAAGCGGGACATGATTGATACAGGCATTGATAATGCACATTGGGAGCAAGTCGCCGCTGAACGTGTTGCATGGAGGGCAAATATCAGAAATGGAATAAAGTCAAAGGAGAAAATTATTGCAGAAAAGTCACACACCAAGCGTTTGAGACGTAAGATGGTGCATGATGGTGGAAATGACCACGTGTTCAGATGCACCCACTGTGAACGGACATTTACAGCGCAAATTGGCCTTATCAGTCACACTCGCTACCGCCATAGTTAAAAGTTATTATGCCTTTTTAAAGCACAAACTATCGTCTGTCAAGACGGCAAGGTGCCAATGGAGTTCATCTAGTTTATCACATTTTGCAGTTCATGCAGTTTATCACATTTTATGGTTGGTCTAGTTTATCACATTTTGTAGTTCGTCTTGTTTATCTCATTTTGTAGTTCGTCTTGTTTATCGCACGTGGCAGTTCGTCTAGTTTATCATACCTTGTAGATCGCCTTGTTTATCACATTTTGTAGTTACTCTAGTTTATCACATTTTGTAGTTCATCACGTTTATCACATTTTGTAGTTACTCTACTTTATAACATTTTGTATTTACTCTAGTTTATCACATTTGTAGTTCATCTAGTTTATCACATTTTGTAGTTCATCTAGTTTATCACATTTGTAGTTACTCTAGTTTATCACATTTGTAGTTCATCTAGTCTGTCACATTTTGCAGTTCTTGTAATTGATAATATTTTGTAGTTCGTCTTGTTTATCACATTTTGTTGTTCGATTAAGTTATCACATTTTGTAGTTCGTCTAATTTATCACATTTTGTTGTTCGTCTTGTTTATCAGTTTTGTTGTTCGTCTTGTTTATCACATTTTGTTGTTCGTCTTATTTATCACATTTTGTAGTTCGTCTACTTTATCACATTTTGTAGTTCATCTAGTTTATCACATTTTGCAGTTCGTGCAGTTTATCACATTTTATGGTTGGTCTAGTTTATCACATTTTGTAGTTCGTCTTGTTTATCACAATATGTTGTTCGTCTAGTTTATCATATTTTGCAGTTCGTGTAGTTTATCACACTTAGTAGTTCGTCTTGTTTATCTCATTTTGTAGTTCGTCTTATTTATTGCACGTGCAGTTCATCTAGTTTATCACATTTTGTAGATCGCCTTGTTTATCACATTTTGTAGTTACTCTAGTTTATCACATTTTGTAGTTCATCTAGTTTATCACATTTTGTAGTTCATCTAGTTTATCACATTTTGTAGTTACTCTATTTTATCACATTTTGTAGTTCATCTAATTTATCACATTTTGTAGTTCATCTAGATTATCACATTTTGTAGTTACTCTAGTTTATCACATTTTGTAGTTACTCTAGTTTATCACATTTGTAGTTCGTCTAGTTTATCACATTTTGTAGTTCATCTAGTTTATCACATTTTGTAGTTACTCTAGTTTATCACATTTGCAGTTCATCTAGTCTGTCACATTTTGCAGTTCGTGTAATTGATCATATTTTGTAGTTCGTCTTGTTTATCACATTTTGTTGTCCGTCTTGTTTATCACATTTTGTTGTTCGTCTAATTTATCACATTTTGTAGTTCGTCTAATTTATCACATTTTGTTGTTCGTCTTGTTTATCAATTTTGTTGTTCGTCCTATTTATCACATTTTGTAGGTCATCTAGTTTATTACATTTTGTAGTTCGTCTAGTTTTTGACATTTTGTAGTTCATCTAGTTTATCACATTTTGCAGTTCGTGCAGTTTATCACATTTTATGGTTGGTCTAGTTTATCACATTTTGTAGTTCGTCTTGTTTATCAAATTTTGTAGTTACTCTAGTTTATCACATTTTGTAGTTCGTGTAGTTTATCACACTTAGTAGTTCATCTAGATTATCACATTTTGTAGTTACTCTAGTTTATCACATTTTGTATTTACTCTAGTTTATCACATTTGTAGTTCATCTAGTTTATCACATTTTGTAGTTCATCTAGTTTATCACATTTTGTAATTACTCTAGTTTATCACATTTGTAGTTCATCTTGTCTGTCACATTTTGCAGTTCGTGTAATTGATCATATTTTGTAGTTAGTCTTTTTTATCACATTTTGTAGTTCGTGTAGTTCAGGGGTGGGCAAACTTTATGTGCGTAGGGCCGCATTGACAAATGTAAAGCTATTGGCGGGCCGCATGTAAGTATATATATATATATATATAATATATATATATATATATATATATATATATATATATATATATATATATATATATATATATATATATATATATATATATATATATATATATATATATATATATATATTGTATATATATATATATATATATATATATATATATATATATATATATATATATATATATATATATATATATATATATATATATATATATATATATTGTATAAAATGTCCATTTTGTTTACAGCAACCTATCATAATAAGTAATTATTAATTATTTATAGGTTATTAAGCGGTATAAATAAATAATGATTGCAATGTTATTTTACTTTATATACTTATACATTATATTTGACAATATGGACAAAACCTTTTACTCATTTGTTAACAAGATTTTACAACATGTTATTATAACAAATATTCTTTATTATCTATCAATGGCTTTAATTTAGACACAAACCGACTACACTGTCACTATAATTGTTGATTTCTAATGAGATGTATGTAAGTGCTTGAACTTTTTGACAATATTCTTGTTTACTTGCTGAAATTCGCATGACAGCATGCAAGTTGCAATCCAACAATAAAGACCTACTCTTAGATTTGTTGATCTTCAAGGAAGAGAATGCTTGTTCGCAAATGTATGTTGATCCAAACAATGATAAATGTTTAGCTGCACAGTGTTTCAAGTTGGGAAATGATTCTTGTGATAAAGATCCATAGAAATCCAGCAAACCATCTGACTTGAATTTCTCTTTCAGATCATGATCTGCTTGTAAGTCAAGCAGCTCCAACTGTATATCCTCTGTGGCTGTATCAGCTTCTGCACTGAAAGGGGAACTGAGAATATTGAACTGTGGCTCTACGTTCTTGAAATTTTGGAATCTCCATCCAAATTCTTCAATCAGTGCATCTTATTGGGCTTTGTACTTTTCAGTCATTTCACCAGAAATGGTTTCTTTTTTCAGCAAAGGGAAGTGACAAAATCTTTTTCACTTGCTTGTCTGGAGTACAGTGAGAGTTTTGCCTGAAATGATTTTACATGTACATACAATTCATGTGCGGACACACCATTGCCCTGAAGTTTGTCAGTTCAGTTCATTTAACTTTTCCATAATTTCAATGGCAAACATAAAGTCTAACTTCCACTCTTTATTGACAATATTAGTATTAAAGTCACTGTCAAAGACTGAAGTATAGAAGACCACCCTGAATGAGTGGTCTTCCTCAAGTAGATTCGAGGTAACCCAGTGCCCCTACATGAGGGCAGGGTAGGTGATAGGGAGGGGAACTATTAACTAGTTCTCTCATGAGACACGGAGATGTCAACCACATAAAGTAAGCACTCTGGTCACGGCAGAATCACGCCTACGTGATAGCCACGGAGAAGTGGAATCCCACTCAAGAGTAAACGGCTACTCTAAGCGTGCTGAATGTTGCAGCACGCAAAAAGCCGAAGGACGCACAAGGTCCTTCCGCGGGCTGTGTAGCCACGCGAGTAGAATAGTCAGACGGGGACTGACTTTCATAGTGAGCGCATCGATTAGTGTCGATGCGCGTTTCCTTAGCCAAGTAGATAGAGTTAGCTGTAGGGATAGGATATGACTGGATAGGGAATTCTGTGTCTTTATGTGTGCTTTAATAGCGACCGTTTTTGTGCAGTAATCTATTGTTAAAGAGCCAGTGACAATAAAATGCATCATCCATACCTCTCGTACGACTTGCAATATTTTTGTGTGGTACGGGAGAAGTTGATCCTGTAATGCCTGACGCATCGGTTGCTGACAGGCTAGGATTAAAGTGGTGTCAGAAGTGTGGCTTGGACAATTGTTCAAGCTAAAACACTCACCCACGGCTCTGAAATAGTATTATTGTTATTTAATCACGGGGTTTAATTTGTGTCAGTGTGATAATGACGTGTGCAGACTAGGTCGAGTTGCGAGCTGTGCTGTGCCTATCGTGACCAAATAATATTTAATTGTGCTTAATTAAATATTTTGTGCTTATAATCATGTGTTCTTCAAAGTTGTAAGTATTGATATTATTGTTTTCTATCATTTATTTATGTAATTACTTATTTGTTTATGAATAGGTGTCAACTATGATTCATGGCGGAGCGATACACAAAACAAAATGAGCCGAGAACATTATTGATTTTCCAATCTAAAAATAGCGCTGCGCCTCTGACGTAGTGCGGCTGACAAACAGCTGTATTACGCCATTTGCAATCGGCGACGGATTGTTGACAAATCGCAAAGCGGCTGCTCGCCTGAATCATTGGCTTATACCAAACATTAATTGTTCAAATACATTATTTATTGAATATATCTATTTATTGAAACATTATTATTACCTTTATATTTATTTCAAAGCATTTATTTAATTATTTATATACCTATTCTAATTTGTTACCGTCACGATGGCACTACTTTTGCGAGGCAAATAAGACTTGGCCTGCACAATACTTCCATAGATTAAACTAGAATAGGAAAGCAAGGCATACGACGTTAGAACGAAGACAGGACATTGACATTTAATATTAATTAGACTACATTGTACTGTTCTGGGGGCATGTGATGTGATTGTACCAAATTGTCTAAAGTCATATATCATTTACAAGTTGTTAATTGTTACTGCTCCTGTAAACCAGGCAGAACAACAGCTGTTTGGAAGAAGAGCACAAGGTGTATGGCATAGTGCCTAACGATTTGACCTGAGGTGCCAAACGATTGTACCTGATTGATCTGGAATGTTAAGATGAGTATACCCAAACTATTTTCAATGCAATATGATTAATAATGCATCTCTTTTTCAGGGTGTGATCTATTAAAATATTTTTTTTTGTGTCATCCATTTTTCAAGGTATAATCTAAAAATATATCAGTGGTGCACAGTGTGGTAAATTACTTCATATTCCGAATATAAATAAGTGAGTAAATATTGAAGTGCCTGTCAACGCTAGCTAATAACCCAACAACATGGCAACTTTAGCTGATTTCATAAAAATAGGCAAAGAATTACAATACACAGGAAAGGAGCTAGAGCAATATGCTGACCAAAAATTTAAGGAAGCAAAAGATGCTGAGAGAGATGAACGTGCACGAGAAAGACAACATCAGAAGGAAAAGGAAGAGCGGGATAGACAACATCAGAAGGAGATTGCAGAACTAGCTGAGATAACAAAACAGAAGCAGTTAGAACATGATAAGGAGATTAAACAAAAAGAACTAGAATTAAAGCACAAGCAACTAGATCAAGAGAAAGAACTAAAGCAAAAAGAGATAGATGAAATGGCAAGAAGTAAGGAAAAACAAATACAAGTGGAATCAGAGACACAGTTAAAGATGAAAGGGATGGATGTAGATTCACACTTAGAGATCTCCTCTACTAAACTAAAGAGTCAGCAGGAAGAAAAAAAAATTAATAAGTATAAGAATATTATTAAACCATTCTGTAAAAAAGACTCCATATCAGCCTGGACAGAAAATGTCGAATATCAGTTTAAGTACCACCAAGTACCAATCGAGATGTGGGCTATGATTTACATGAAGAACCTTAGTGGGGAGCCCCTTAAAGTGATAGAATCGATACCAACTGAGCTTAGATCTAACTATCAGTACATCCATGATAGGATAATGCAACATTTCTTACTTGATGCCCCTGGGTATCAAGTACAGTTTTCCAACCTGAAACCAAAACCCAGTGAGACTTTCATTGATTACGTCTCAAATGTCCAGAGCGTACTAAATAGATGGCTTAATGCTGCAAACATAGGAAAAGATTTTGAAAAACTTAAAAATTTAATAGCCATGGATAAAGTCATATCCACAATACCATCTCCTTTCGCTAAATTTCTTCAGCAGTCAGACATTGAGACCATAGAACAATTTGAAAAAAAAGGCTCAGCTTATATTTCCTCCAATAGGGAGATTTTTAAAACATCTAATAGCGACGTGGCGTGCTGATGAGCGTAATCTAGCCTAGGAATCAACATACAGCTGAAAGATGCTGGTGTTGACCGCAATATCCTGAAACAGGATGGAAACGCGGGGGGAAAAAAAAAAAAAAAAAAAAAAAAAAAAAAAAAAAAAATAGCGACTCTGAAATAGTTTCTTTTGTTAAGGACCAACCTAAAAGCTATCGGAGTAATAAAAAACCATTTCAGAGAGTCGACAAAAAAGACCATAAATAACCCAAATGTGTGTATTGCCAACTTGTTCATGATACTTATTCTATGTGTGATAAATCGCCTAACTATCCGGCACATCTTGAAAATGTCATTAAGAAGCAACAAAACAAGAGAACTGCATACAGGCGTGCAGTCAAATGCTTCTTCTGTTCCAGCTACGGCCATTATTCAAATAAGTGCCTGGGCCGCCAACGAATGAAAGCCAACAATGCAGTGTTAATTGATACATCATCTGATAGTGAGAGTGAGACTGACTGTGAAGTTGAAAATGAATTACCTGTTAACCAAGCTGAAAATGTGTGTTCTGTAAATGATGTATTGAGCTTTGACAGTTGTGAACGATGTCACCAATTCCATGCAGACGGAAAATTAGAATGTGGGCATACAGTACCATTCTCCACTGAGAGTGTAAACGCAGCATTAGCCTCCAGAGGCAATTTGGTGTTCCACAATGCATTGGTCAACGAAAAACCATGCCAATGTTTGCTGGACAGTGGGAGCACTCTTATAGGTCTTAGAAAGGAACTGGTGAATCCAAGTGATTATGCGGGTGACTCAGTCAAATGCCGAACTTTTTCGGGCAGTATTGAAATTTACCCTTTGGCAAAAGCCCGTATTAACACTCCTTTCCTTTCTGGTACCTTTACATGTGCGATTTTAGATAACCCTTGTACTGATTTGATTTTGGGATGTTTACCCCAATTAAAACATTGCCCGAACAAAGAAATAGCTGCATGGGAGAAATTAAATACAGCTAATGCAACAACCAGAGCAGATACTATGAAACACCAAGACACATTACAGGATGAAAGACTACTGTTGCTATCACCAACTAGCACAGATGATACCCGCAGACAAAAGTTCATAGACCAGCAAAAAGCTGATCCGAGTATGTCTCCGTATCTGTAGTTATTGAAAGAAAAAGCCAAAGTAACGAAAAACTCATCATGGTTTTTTAGACTGAATAATGGCATTCTTACCCGCTATTATACTACTGGTAACCATGAGTTTCAGCAAATGGTGTTACCTGTACAACACCGCCAAACTGTGCTAAAGATTGCACACGAGTCACCGTTTGCTGGTCACCTTGCATACGACAAAACCAGGGCCAGAATTCAGGCTCATTTTTATTGGCCGGGTTTTTGTAACGACATAAAACTATTTTGTCGTTTATGTAATGTCTGTCAACAACTAGTACGTAAGGGTAAACATCCTACAGCTGAAGTGCAGCCTTCAACACTGGCCTCTAGGCCATTTGAGAGTGTGGCGGTCGATATTGTTGGACCCCTAAACCAGGTGTCCAGCAAAGGAAATCGCTTCATTTTAACGATGGTGGACCTATGTTCAAGGTGGGTTGAGGCAGTAGCTTTGAAATACATCACCTCCAAAGACGTTGCCGATGTTTTTCTACACTTGTTCTCACGATTCGGATTCCCTCGTACCATCTTATCCGACCGTGGAACCAAATTCATATCGGCTGCAACGCAAGCCCTTACTAAAATGTTAGGGATTAAACAACAGTTTACAACAGCGTATCATCCAGCCAGCAATGGAATAGTAGAAAAACTTAACGGAGATCTGAAACATATGCTGCCTAAGGTGACAGCAGAAGACCCAGCTGATTTGGATACACTATTACCAACAGTGCTGTTCGCCTATCGGGAGATTCCCCATTCAAGCACGGGTTTCTCACCGTTTGAATTAGTGTACGGGGCCTACCCACGGGGACCCCTAACAATTTATCATCAGGTAGTAACTAATTCCATTGAAATTCCAACCCTTAAAACACCTTATGAAATTGTAACAGAGACACGAGACAAGATTATGAAATCGTGTATCATAGCCAAGGCAGCTTTGGAGAGGAAGGGTCAAATCTGCCGCCAGTACGCAAATAAAGGTGCGAGAACGATTAATCTTGAACCAGATCAAGACATACTGCTTTTATTTCCAGACAAACGAAATTTATTATTGACCTCATGGCAAGGGCCATTCAAGGTGGTACGTAAGATTTCAGATGTCGACTATGAACTATCAATAAACGGACACTTAAAGATATTTCATGTCAACATGTTGAAACCTTACTTTTCACGACAAGAGACAGAATTAGAGACAGACGAACACAATGCATCCACACCGATTGATGAGACGACGGACATACACAACGCAACTACACTAGTTAGCGAGACTGGCAAATCCGACGATATCCATACACCTAGTGAGTTTACAGAAAACGCACTTAGCACCACAACTGTACTGAATCAGGTAGACGACGACGGAATGGAACTACCTGTTCCAATTGTCGACAAGACTGCGACATTAGATTCTATACGAGTAGAAACAGGGACTAACAGAAGAGCAACGACGACAGATAATAGAGTTAGTAACGGAATATAAGGACATATTTTCCGACATTCCAGGTAGGACGGACAGAATCGAACACTCCATCCTTCTTTCGGACTCTAAGCCTATTAAATGCAGGCCGTACTCTATCCCACTCAGCTATAGAGAAAGTCTAAATAAGGAAATTCTTAATTTAGAAGCTAGTGGGATCATTCAGAAATCTACATCTGAGTACTCCTTTCCAATCGTCCTTGTCAAGAAATAATACTCCACCATTCGTTTTTGTGTGGACTATAGAAAGCTCAATAATGTCACTAAGATCGACGCAGAACCAATTCCTTCCTGCGAAGATCTTATTCTGGACATGTCCACTTCCAAAATTTTCTCTAAATTAGACCTTACTAGGGGATATTGGCAGGTCCCTATGCAGACTGAATCTATCCATCTTACTGCTTTCTCAACACCTTTAGGTCTCTACGAGTGGCGTTTTCTTCCTTTCGGACTTAGCAGCGCTCCTGCCACTTTCGTACGCTTAACTAGAGATTCACTTCATGGAGTGACGAATACGGTGACCTATATAGATGATATTTGTGTCCATACAGATGACTGGACAACACACTTACTGAAACTCAGACATGTCTTCGATAGGTTGCGACTCTTCGGTCTCACTGTCAAACCGAGCAAAGTCGAATTGGGCCTACAAGAAATTGATTTTTTGGGTCATGTCATTTCACAAGGACAACTAAAAACTGACAATAGAATTATTACTAAAATTATGAACCTGACAATACCTACAACGAAAAGGCAGGTCAGGAGTCTTTTGAGTTTAGTAAATTACTATAGTAAGTTCATACCGAACTTAGCTGAAATTACAAGTATATTTTCAAATGTGTTAAAAGCATCAGTCAAATTAGATGTCAAAGATGCATTATTAATTTCTGCATTGTCAAAATTGAAACTCCTATTTAGTAATGTACCAATCCTCCGTTTGCCTAATCCTAGGCTCGTTTATTATCTTAGGACAGATGCCAGCAGGATTTCCATCGCTGCAGTACTATGCCAGTTTTATGATGGCATCTTCCATCCAATTTGCTACGTGAGCCGCAAGATCACACCTGCTGAGTCCAGATATTCCATATCAGAGTTGGAAGCCCTAAGCGTCATCTATGCGGTGAGGAAGTTGCATCAATTTCTGGCGGGTGTTCACTTTGTGGTCCAGACTGACAACTCCCCGATCACGGTCATTCAAAGTGGAGTACATCGCAACGACCGCATCTACAGGTGGTCATTGATATTACAGAATTATACTTTTAGTATAGAACATATTAAGGGTAGGGATAACATTCTGGCAGATACCCTGAATCGACCATCTGAGGTAGAAATACCTGATATTCCACATGAGTAGTTAGTATAAGAAAGGTTAATTAGTACTCTTAGAGGATCCTGTGTAAAATAATCCTATTTATTACATAGACATGATTTTCAGGACTGTGTTGCTAAGAACATTGAACTACCATGTGTCCGTAGACAGCAAGATAAGAACTATGCTCCAGGAACAAATGTATCACCGTGTGTACATAGACAGCTCGTCACTTACTATGCTCCATTTGTGTTCCGGTGAATCACCTGTGTTAATCATGGAAGAACAGTGTCAGAACATTGCATAAATAACAGACACGAATTTACTGGTCTACGTCACGTGCGGAATCTACGAGCGAAATAAGACCCATAGGACACAAGTATGACTGTGTAGGGTATTAGTATACCCAGGATAATTATGTATATATAAACTATGCCAACGAAAACAATTTCTGAACATTATGGCAACCAATAACCTGAGGTAAATAGATACCATGTATATATACCTAATATTGTGATATGTATTATAACAGTTTAGTGTCAGGTCTTAGTCAGATATGACTGAGCTACCGTATAACAGTAGACGGTACTACCTGGTTTCTGTTAGCGCTGAACGTTGGGCGGCGCTTACCAAACCCGACACCCCACATTGTGCCAACGGCTTCGGGCGGAAGAGCGCAATTGGGAGGGTACAAGCCTTACCCTGGTGCGAGGAAATGCAAGCTAAAGACAAAATGTCATGGCAGGGCGGACCAGGCCCTAAGCCTTGGTTGGCGACTGGTCTAGGATCGAAGCTCCGACAGGCGGACAGTTAGAGCATTGCTTTGCTGATCCGGCAGCTTCTGCAGCTTGTCTTGTTCCAGATGTAGGGGTGTTGCCTTTCCTCTGGAGTAAACTAGGCAGGCCGAGAGAGGGATCATGCTGCATGGGCAACACATGATCTCTATATTTTAGCCCAGGCTTTGTGCTATGGAGAGGCAATAACTCCATCCCTGGTCTTAACTGGTCTCGGAATCAAAGCGAGAGGCAACTGTTACGGGTTATAAGTCCTTGTCAGTTGGCGTAGACATGGGGCGCCACGCGTTGCCTCTGACGGTGGGAGACACCTATAGGTGTCACTGATCAGCTACCGCCCGCCTCAAGCTGGGCAGCCCCCAGCCAATTGGGTGCTGATCCGCCACAGCCTGCCTGCTTCAATGGGTGCTTGGGGCTAGGACAAAATCTGAATCGCAGGCTGTAAAACCAACGCACCAGGTACAAACAAATATAAATATAGAAACCTCAAGCTACGGCTTGCAACCTGGAACGTGAGAACCATGTGTCCAGGATTTTCCACTGACTTGACCAATATTGACGATGTGAGAAAAACGGCTGTGATTGATGCCGAACTCAATCGTCTTAACATTGATATTGCTGGCCTGCAGGAGACTCGCCTCGCTGAGGAAGGGTCACTCAGGGAAAACAACTACACCTTTTTCTGGAAGGGTAGAGGGCAGGCAGAAAAAAGGCAACACGGTGTGGGCTTTGCAGTGAAGAATTCGCTACTGGGAATGATTGAAATTCCAGCAGGAGGAAATGAAAGACTATTATCCCTGCGCTTGGCAACCTCTTGTGGGTTTGCCACCATTATTACTGCATATGCACCGACACTCGATTCCTCTGATGATGTGAAGGATTCGTTCTATGAGGAGTTAGACTCCGTGATCAAGGCAGTTCAAAATCTGACTACATTATATGCTCGGTGATTTCAATGCTCGTGTGGGCAAGGACTCGAGTTCATGGCCAGTGTGCCTTGGAAAATACAACATCGGTCGCATGAATGAAAATGGGCAAAGGCTGCTGGAGCATTGCACCAGTAATGACCTATGTATTACAAACTCCTTTTTTAAAACAAAAGAGATGCATAAGGTCACATGGAAACATCCAAGATCCAGCCATTGGCACCAGCTGGACTTCATCATCACACGGAGACAACATCTGAACCATATATCATTGACTCGTAGTTACCACAGTGCTGACTGTGATACGGATCATTCTTTGGTTGTTGCAAGGGTTAGACTGAGACCAAAGAGAATCTACACAGCTAAACACAAACCTAGCCTCAGGATTAATATTATTAACACTCATGATCCTGAAAAGTGCTTTCAGTTTCAACAGCAACTTGAAGACGCTTTCACTGATACACCAGAAAATTGTACAGTAAATGAAAAGTGGGGTCAAATTAAGGAAACTCTTTATAAAACTGCCGTAGGGGTTTACGGCACTGTGGATCATAAGAGGCAGGACTGGTTTGCGGCCAACAGCGAGACTCTGCAGCCCTTGATTGATAAGAAGAAGAAAGCTCTCTTAAGAAACAAGGAAAGACCAACGCGTAACACTCTGAGTGAGCTTAGGCAAGCTAGGAAGGATGTGCAAAAGGCTGCCAGGCAGTGTGCAAATGATTATTGGATCAAGTTATGTGAGTCCATTCAAATCGCAAGTGATAAGGGAGACATAAGAAGCATGTATGAAGGAATAAAGAAAGCCTGCGGTCCAGTGATCAAAAGAAGTGCACCATTGAAAAACCTTGACTGGAGAAATCATCACTGATAAGAAACAGCAGATGGACAGATGGGTAGAGCACTATTTGGAGCTTTACTCAAGTGAGACCAAACTAGCGGATGATGCCCTCAACGCCATAGAGGCTCTACCAACTCTTGACCACCTGGACACACTTCCCACCATAACAGAAGTTAAGTGTGCTATAAATGAACTTGCATCTGGCAAGGCTCCAGGTAAGGATGGATTCCAATAGAGGTTATCAGGAGTGGGCAAGACACACTCACTATACAGATCCACCAGCTAATAGAGCTATGCTGGCGTGAAGGACAAGTCCCACAGGATTTCAAAGATTCAAGCATCATAACACTGTACAAGAACAAGGGCGATCGGAGCGACTGCAACAACTATAGGGGTATCTCACTTCTGTGTATTGTTGGAAAAGTATTTGCCAGAATTGTTCTGCGCAGACTTCAAGTCCTAGGAGATCAAGTCTACCCCGAATCACAGTTGTGGCTTTCGACAGAACCGGTCTACCACTGATATGATATTCTCATTGCGACAAATGCAAGAAAAATGCCGTGAACAGAATCAACCACTGTTTATTGCCTTCATCGACCTCACAAAGGCATTTGATTTGGTCAGTCGTGAGGGTCTGTTCAAGGCACTAAAGAAGATTGGCTGCCCACCAACTCTTCTGTCCATTGTGGAGTAGTTAGTATAAGAAAGGTTAATTAGTACTCTTAGAGGATCCTGTGTAAAATATCCTATTTATTACATAGACATGATTTTCAGGACTGTGTGCTAAGAACATTGAACTACCATGTGTCCGTAGACAGCAAGATAAGAACTATGCTCCAGGAACAAATGTATCACCGTGTGTACATAGACAGCTCGTCACTTACTATGCTCCATTTGTGTTCCGGTGAATCACCTGTGTTAATCATGGAAGAACAGTGTCAGAACATTGCATAAATAACAGACACGAATTTACTGGTCTACGTCACGTGCGGAATCTACGAGCGAAATAAGACCCATAGGACACAAGTATGACTGTGTAGGGTATTTAGTATACCCAGGATAATTATGTATATATAAACTATGCCAACGAAAACAATTTCTGAACATTATGGCAACCAATAACCTGAGGTAAATAGATACCATGTATATATACCTAATATTGTGATATGTATTATAACAGTTAGTGTCAGGTCTTAGTCAGATATGACTGAGCTACCGTATAACAGTAGACGGTACTACCTGGTTTCTGTTAGCGCTGAACGTTGGGCGGCGCTTACCAAACCCGACACCCCACATTGTGCCAACGGCTTCGGGCGGAAGAGCGCAATTGGGAGGGTACAAGCCTTACCCTGGTGCGAGGAAATGCAAGCTAAAGACAAAATGTCATGGCAGGGCAGACCAGGCCCTAAGCCTTGGTTGGCGACTGGTCTAGGATCGAAGCTCCGACAGGCGGACAGTTAGAGCATTGCTTTGCTGATCCGGCAGCTTCTGCAGCTTGTCTTGTTCCAGATGTAGGGGTGTTACCTTTCCTCTGGAGTAAACTAGGCAGGCCGAGAGAGGGATCATGCTGCATGGGCAACACATGATCTCTATATTTTAGCCCAGGCTTTGTGCTATGGAGAGGCAATAACTCCATCCCTGGTCTTAACTGGTCTCGGAATCAAAGCGAGAGGCAACTGTTACGGGTTATAAGTCCTTGTCAGTTGGCGTAGACATGGGGCGCCACGCGTTGCCTCTGACGGTGGGAGACACCTATAGGTGTCACTGATCAGCTACCGCCCGCCTCAAGCTGGGCAGCCCCCAGCCAATTGGGTGCTGATCCGCCACAGCCTGCCTGCTTCAATGGGTGCTTGGGGCTAGGACAAAATCTGAATCGCAGGCTGTAAAACCAATGCACCAGGTACAAACAAAATAAAAATAGAAACCTCAAGCTACGGCTTGCAACCTGGAACGTGAGAACCATGTGTCCAGGATTTTCCACTGACTTGACCAATATTGACGATGTGAGAAAAACGGCTGTGATTGATGCCGAACTCAATCGTCTAAACATTGATATTGCTGGCCTGCAGGAGACTCGCCTCGCTGAGGAAGGGTCACTCAGGGAAAACAACTACACCTTTTTCTGGAAGGGTAGAGGGCAGGCAGAAAAAAGGCAACACGGTGTGGGCTTTGCAGTGAAGAATTCGCTACTGGGAATGATTGAAATTCCAGCAGGAGGAAATGAAAGACTATTATCCCTGCGCTTGGCAACCTCTTGTGGGTTTGCCACCATTATTACTGCATATGCACCGACACTCGATTCCTCTGATGATGTGAAGGATTCGTTCTATGAGGAGTTAGACTCCGTGATCAAGGCAGTTCCAAAATCTGACTACATTTATATGCTCGGTGATTTCAATGCTCGTGTGGGCAAGGACTCGAGTTCATGGCCAGTGTGCCTTGGAAAATACAACATCGGTCGCATGAATGAAAATGGGCAAAGGCTGCTGGAGCATTGCACCAGTAATGACCTATGTATTACAAACTCCTTTTTTAAAACAAAAGAGATGCATAAGGTCACATGGAAACATCCAAGATCCGGCCATTGGCACCAGCTGGACTTCATCATCACACGGAGACAACATCTGAACCATATATCATTGACTCGTAGTTACCACAGTGCTGACTGTGATACGGATCATTCTTTGGTTGTTGCAAGGGTTAGACTGAGACCAAAGAGAATCTACACAGCTAAACACAAATCTAGCCTCAGGATTAATATTATTAACACTCATGATCCTGAAAAGTGCTTTCAGTTTCAACAGCAACTTGAAGACGCTTTCACTGATACACCAGAAAATTGTACAGTAAATGAAAAGTGGGGTCAAATTAAGGAAACTCTTTATAAAACTGCCGTAGGGGTTTACGGCACTGTGGATCATAAGAGGCAGGACTGGTTTGCGGCCAACAGCGAGACTCTGCAGCCCTTGATTGATAAGAAGAAGAAAGCTCTCTTAAGAAACAAGGAAAGACCAACGCGTAACACTCTGAGTGAGCTTAGGCAAGCTAGGAAGGATGTGCAAAAGGCTGCCAGGCAGTGTGCAAATGATTATTGGATCAAGTTATGTGAGTCCATTCAAATCGCAAGTGATAAGGGAGACATAAGAAGCATGTATGAAGGAATAAAGAAAGCCTGCGGTCCAGTGATCAAAAGAAGTGCACCATTGAAAACCTTGACTGGAGAAATCATCACTGATAAGAAACAGCAGATGGACAGATGGGTAGAGCACTATTTGGAGCTTTACTCAAGTGAGACCAAACTAGCGGATGATGCCCTCAACGCCATAGAGGCTCTACCAACTCTTGACCACCTGGACACACTTCCCACCATAACAGAAGTTAAGTGTGCTATAAATGAACTTGCATCTGGCAAGGCTCCAGGTAAGGATGGGATTCCAATAGAGGTTATCAGGAGTGGGCAAGACACACTCACTATACAGATCCACCAGCTAATAGAGCTATGCTGGCGTGAAGGACAAGTCCCACAGGATTTCAAAGATTCAAGCATCATAACACTGTACAAGAACAAGGGCGATCGGAGCGACTGCAACAACTATAGGGGTATCTCACTTCTGTGTATTGTTGGAAAAGTATTTGCCAGAATTGTTCTGCGCAGACTTCAAGTCCTAGGAGATCAAGTCTACCCCGAATCACAGTTTGGCTTTCGACAGAACCGGTCTACCACTGATATGATATTCTCATTGCGACAAATGCAAGAAAAATGCCGTGAACAGAATCAACCACTGTTTATTGCCTTCATCGACCTCACAAAGGCATTTGATTTGGTCAGTCGTGAGGGTCTGTTCAAGGCACTAAAGAAGATTGGCTGCCCACCAACTCTTCTGTCCATTGTGGAATCGTTCCACACGGCATGAAGGGTATAATTAAGTTTGATGGTGCAACTTCTGAAGAATTTGAAATCAAGAGTGGAGTTAAGCAAGGTTGTGTACTAGCTCCCACCCTCTTTGGAATATACTTTTCACTTCTACTGAAATATGCATTTCATGATCAGGATGGTGGTATATACATTCACTCACGCTCAGATGGCGGCCTCTACAATGCTCAGAGATTGAAGGCTAAGACCAAAATTAGGAGGGTACTGATCAGAGAGTTGCTTTTTGCAGATGATGCTGCAGTTACGACCCACTCTGAGGAAGAATTGCAATGTCTACTATCTGCATTCTCCAATGCTTGTTCTGAATTTGGTTTAACAATTAGCAAAAAGAAGACACAGATTATGTCACAAGGTGCACATGGGGTACCATCAATCTTTATTGACGACGCCGAACTAGAGATAGTAGACCATTTTACATATCTAGGATCAGTGGTAAATAGCAAATTATCCCTAGATCAGGAAATCAACATCCGGATTGGTAAGGCAGCAACAACAATGAACAGGTTAAGAAAAAGAGTCTGGGAGAACAGGAAGCTTACTGCCAAAACAAAAGTCCTTGTCTATCAAGCCTGTGTCCTTAGTACTCTTCTCTATGGCAGTGAAACCTGGACAACTTACTCACACCAAGAGAACAACTTAAACAGCTTTCATATGCGGTGTCTGCGAAGAATTCTTGGTATTAAGTGGCAAGACAAAATCACAAATACTGAAGTATTGGAAAGATCAGGTTGTGTGACAGTTTATTCCATGCTCAGTCTTCGTAGACTTAGATGGATAGGACATCTTAGGAGGATGGATGATGGTAGAATACCAAAGGATATCTTTTTTGGTGAATTACAGATGGGTAAGAGATCTCAGGGTCGGCCTCTACTACGATACAAAGATGTGTGTAAGCGGGACATGATTGATACAGGCATTGATAATGCACATTGGGAGCAAGTCGCCGCTGAACGTGTTGCATGGAGGGCAAATATCAGAAATGGAATAAAGTCAAAGGAGAAAATTATTGCAGAAAAGTCACACACCAAGCGTTTGAGACGTAAGATGGTGCATGATGGTGGAAATGACCACGTGTTCACATGCACCCACTGTGAACGGACATTTACAGCGCAAATTGGCCTTATCAGTCACACTCGCTACCGCCATAGTTAAAAGTTATTATGCCTTTTTAAAGCACAAACTATCGTCTGTCAAGACGGCAAGGTGCCAAATGATTATAACAGTTTTAATATAGTGTTAAATTATAGTTAGAGTAGTTACTTTAAGATAGAGTAGAATAGATTTAGAGAATATAAATAGATTTTTTTTTTGTAGTTAAATAAATCATTAATTTACCCACTTACGTAGGATAAAATTAGATTAGGACTAGTACTTACACTTAATAATAGCTAATTAAAAAAACCCAGGATAGAAAGTTTAGATAAGACCAGTATTATTTAGTGTAGATAGGAATAACACCATTTAGTTCATTTCATTTCACTTTATTTCATTCCATCTTAATGAACACTTCAACAACATCATCATTTAATATTAAATGTAGTTTACACCTTATAGGATTAAAGTATACAAATAACATTCATCAATTACAACATTTAGAATAAATATATCAATCATATATTGTTTTTTTTTTCATTAAAACATTATTTAGAATTTTGTTACATTTCACATCACCCATTTCAGAAAAGTACATAACTCATCTCACATTCATTTTCATTTTGTAGATAGTTAGATTGCTTCCCTTAAATTAGATTAATTTTTACAACAAGTTAGAATATATAGATATATAATTAGTATTAGTATGTCATTAGAATATAGAATTTAGTAATATCAGGGTACAATTATATCAACCCTATTTCATCCATGTACATATTTTGTAAATACATGACTCGTGCAGTAAGTTAGGCACAGTCATTAAGCTCAACGTTTTCAAACGAGCTAAACTTGTACAGTGTCACTTCAAGGTTTTTAAACAGTTGGGAGGATAAAAGATGTGTGACAGAAGTGTGAAAGTGAGAGAAAAGGGAAAATATACAAGAGAGAATGGGGACAACCAGCGGATTTTTTCTGCCGCTCAACGCGACTTTTTTATTTTTTGTCTGCGTCAGGCGTTTGCTTTCGATAGTGAAAATGTATTGTCTTCAATGTGGTGTGTATAGTTTAGTTTAGTTTAGTATAGATCTTAGATAAAGTATTTTAAGTCTCATAAGACGGAAACGTAGCCACGAATTAGTGTGATACACTTGTTTGTGGCCACATTTAACCGAATTATGGCACTTGAAAACTAACTTACATACATATTATAGATAGACACATATGTTAGAAATTAAAGTATATTAATAGGTACATGAAAACACACAAACAACCAGGAAAACAAACAGGTAAATTACATACATTTGTTAAAACAAAGAGGGATAACTCCGGGTCAGGGGACACAATAGACAACGAAACACTAACTTAACAGTGAAAGATAACTTTACACGCGGAAGCGAGATAGGTAAAGCCTGTCGCACACAGCTTGTGTAAAGGTTGTTTAATATTATATGGGGGACATGAAGCAATTCATGTGTTGACCCTAAGAAAGTCAACTTTGTATGGGTAGTGAGTTAATTTGCTATTTGAGGGCAGGTCTTATAAGACAATGGTCCGGTTCAGACAAACCTCTAATTAATATAATATTGCGATGAGAAGAGGGCTCACGCCAACCAGACAAGTTTGTGGCGATCACCAGTAGCCAAGTAAAGTGAGACTACATTGTGACAATAGTCAGTAGGAGTCTATTTAGTTACCCAGAACCAGATTATCAATAGTCTTTGACAAAAAATTAGGAGACACTAATTTTTTAGAAACCTCTTGCGTCACAACCATGAGTCAAAGTTTGTAACGCAGCACAGGAGGGGAGGATGTGTATCAAAGACTGAAGTATAGAAGACCACCCTGAATGAGTGGTCTTCCTCAAGTAGATTCGAGGTAACCCAGTGCCCCTACATGAGGGCAGGGTAGGTGATAGGGAGGGGAACTATTAACTAGTTCTCTCATGAGACACGGAGATGTCAACCACAGGAAGTAAGCACTCTGGTCACGGCAGAATCACGCCTACGTGATAGCCACGGAGAAGTGGAATCCCACTCAAGAGTAAACGGCTACTCTAAGCGTGCTGAATGTTGCAGCACGCAAAAAGCCGAAGGACGCACAAGGTCCTTCCGCGGGCTGTGTAGCCACGCGAGTAGAATAGTCAGACGGGGACTGACTTTCATAGTGAGCGCATCGATTAGTGTCGATGCGCGTTTCTTTAGCCAAGTAGATAGAGTTAGCTGTAGGGATAGGATATGACTGGATAGGGAATTCTGTGTCTATATGTGTGCTTTAATAGCGACCGTTTTTGTGCAGTAATCTATTGTTAAAGAGCCAGTGACAATAAAATGCATCATCCATACCTCTCGTACGACTTGCAATATTTTTGTGTGGTACGGGAGAAGTTGATCCTGTAATGCCTGACGCATCGGTTGCTGACAGTCACATTCAATGCCATTCATCTCTAGGAACATCACTATTTCTTCTCTGAGTTCCCACACTCCCCTCAACACCTTGCCGAGACTTAGCCATCGAACACTGGTGTGGTACAGGACATCGGATTGTTCAGTTTCCAAATCGTCAAGCAATGCCTTCAACTGTATGTGATTAAGTCCTCTTGATCTGATTAGGTTGATGACACTTACAACTGGGTCAATAACATGCTTGATATTCAAAACAGTTTTTCACAGACTTTCTTGATGAATCACACAGTGAAGTGGTAATAATGTGTGGTCTGGATATTCTGCTTTAATCTTATCACTTATCAACTTTCCAAGACCTACATTTTTTTCCAGTCAAAGCACGAGCTCCGTCAGTTCTAACACTTGCCATCTTATTCCGAACTAACCCAGTTCTTTCAATACAGTTAGTAAAAGCATTGAATATATCATGGCCTGTGGTTGTGTCTCTTCAGTGAGTTTGAAAGAAGTGTTTATTCCACGTATAAATATCAATAATTGGGCAGTATCATGTACATCGGTACTCTCATCCAATGCAAGAGACTACCACAAAAATTGTTTACTTGCATCTTGAAGTTTATGCATAACATTGTCACTTATCTTATCAACACGTCTGACCACAGTTCTCCTGGATAAAGTAATGTTGTCTGATCTTTGTGTGTGTGTGTGTGTGTGTGTGTGTGTGTGTGTGTGTGTGTGTGTGTGTGTGTGTGTGTGTGTGTGTGTGTGTGTGTGTTCTGGACACATAATGTCTGCTGCATCTAGCAAACATTCCTTGATGAACTCGCCATCAGAAAATGGATTGTTCTGTTTTACAATTATGTGTGACAACACAAGACTAGCTTCAGTTGCAGCATCTTGAATTCAAGACTGCTTAGTGAAAACAGTTTGCTGTTTCTCCAAACTTTTTCACCAACTCAAGGAATTTCCTTTCCCTTCCTTCGGTTGTTAAATTGTATCCGAAATCAGAATATTTTGTTTGATAATGTCTTGTTAAATTGCACTCCTTGAAGACAGCCACTGACTCACGACACAGCAAGCAAACTGATTTGCTACCAACTTTTATAAAACAGTACTTAGTTGTCCATTCATAATTAAAAACACGGCATTTATCTTCAATCTTACGTTCGTTATTGACACTCATTTTTTAAATAAAATTCGAACAGTTAGAACTGTGCAAAACTTTAAAACGGAAATGAAATAAAGCCTACTTCCGGCTGTGTGTGAAAATAAAATATTCGGAAAACAAGTAGTAAACTCAGAATAAATTTCAGAAATATATCAAGACTACTACAACAAATAAATTAATTTGAACCTGTAAATGTGGAAATAATTTAAAACAGCAAAAGACTTTTAAATTTAATATTTTCTTGCAAAATAAATCATGTTATTCACCGGAGAAATATTTGTTTTTCATAAAACATATGTATGCTCGTACGTGCATGCACAGACATGTGTGTGTGTGCTTATACACCTAAACTCGAGTAAGACCACAGTCTGCTCTAGCAAAGGAAAGGTGCTGAATAAAGAGGAAACCAGCCAGGAGGCGCACCACAGAAGTCAGGATGCCACCAATCACGCGCAATGAAATATGTCGACTACGGCTAAATGTTACGGTGCCCGCCCTACTTTGGACCCCAAGCAGGTGCAGTGCCAGGCCATATGCATCGAAAAGAGTCCAACCACAACTCTTGGAAGTCCTTCTCAGATGTCCTGTGGAGCCAGAGGACCTGAGAATAGAGCTTCTGGCCATACCAAACAAAGACTAAAACTAATGCACTGGAATGCGGAGGGATTCAGCAACAAAACAATAGAACTAGAAAACATCTTGGACCAAGAAAAGGTAAGCGTATAGTTGCTTGCAAGAAACTCACCTCAACGAAAACGAAATGATGTCTTGGAAATTGCCAGTATTAAGGACACTACTTTCTGAACTCAGCAGCCAGCATAAGGTCACCATACAGTGGATACCATTCCACTGTGGAGTACCCGGAAACGACAGAACTGATCGATTGGCTAAGGAAGGAGCAAAATAAGAACTGCCTGATGTGCCCGTTGCCACCAAAAGAAAAGAATGATCAAATTAGTCAGAAAGCCACCAAAACCTGCTCAAGACGACTACCACGTTATGGACAGACCAGAACAAGTCATTATTCTGCTCCTCAGAACAGGACACAATAGATTGCGCAACCACATGTATACAAGATTCAAGATTGGAGAATCAGCCATGTGCACGTGTGGATTATCGTCGCAGACAGCAGAGCACATACTCAAAGACTGCCCAAATTACAACATGTCTAGGCTAACCTTCTGGCCAAGAGAGACGACAGTGGAAGATAAACTCTATGGACTGCTGAGTGAACTAAAAAGGACAGTTAAATTCACACAAGAGACAACATTGCAGTTATAGTATTTAAGGCAAACGAAAGAAGAAGAAGAAGCATTACATTACGAAGGCCAAGGACTGTTTACAAAAATTGATAATTAGAAAGAAATCTTATCAAAAATGTTGATACAATCATAATGGTACATGATATTCTTTAAAATTCAACAAAATAACTTACAAACGAAGTAAAAATTATTATTCCTAAATGCCCTCAGCGGGCTGCATAAAATCAGGTGGCGGGCCGCATGCGGCCCGTGGGCCATAGTTTGCCCACCCTGGCCTAGGTGATAGGAATGAGAGAGATGACGATTAACAGACGAAGTGAAGTAGGACAAAACCTGGTCTGGCACAATCTAAGTGCCTGCGTGCACTTATTTTCGCACTGGCGAAAGGCCGTGCAAGCCTATGGGGCTTAAAGTTGACAAATATTACAAATAGTTCTTCCCCCCCCCCCTCATTCTTCCTCTCTCTCTCTCTCTCTCTCTTTCTCTCTCTCTCTCTCTCTCTCTCTCTCTCTCTCTCTCTCTCTCTCTCTCTCTCTCTCTCTCTCTCTCTCTCTCTCCCTCTCCCTCTGCTAAATGTTGGTGCAATTACATTTGCTTAGAGAATATTTAAAATATCATAATAACATGATAGTAATGCCTTGATTGATCACTATACTTATGTTCAAGCATTCAGCGGAATTTTTTTTTCGCATATCCTATTTACAATGCTGTCTACAACAGCATTTTACAGCTGTTGTTGATGTCTTTGCGAGATTACGCAGAGTATTTTGCATTGCTTACTGAGCGACAATATCAGATACCCCTGTAAGTAACCAACGCAACCCGATTCCCTACCGAATCTCGCGCAGCTGTTTCCCCACACGTGGATATACGGGATTACGGAGAAAATCGTTAACACCTTCGCCAGGGAGACGGCTCTGCGGAATTGCTAGATATCTAAAAGAAAAACACCCCGACAAATAAAATTGATGGTCCTTCATTATTATTCTGATGATCATATTGTTCTTCTCTTTTATCATCATAAAGGTCTTTCACATAACCTGACCACGCATGTATAATCTGATCTTTTTCTATTATAATTTTGCCATCTTTGGCTTTTAGGCAACCTGTTGATGTGTGTGCTTTTTTGTTAGTGATGTCATTAATTCTTGTGTGCATTAATTTAGTATTCTGGGTGTTGTGTTGGTTTTCAATTTCCTTGCAATTTTCCTCAAGCCATGTTTCTTTTGCCTCTTTGCATAGCTTATAATTTTCCTGTGAATCTCTTCGTATATTTCCTTGTTATTTTTGTTATTTCTTCTTATTTCTATGAGTTTTAAGATGTCTTCCGTCATCCATTTCTTGCGTCCTATTATCTTTATTTTTGGGATTATCATTGTTGTTAATACAGCTTCTTGACTGATTTCTTTTATATTTCCAATTGGTCACTGACGTCTTGAAATAATATTTCCATATCGGACAATGCATTGAATCTGTTCTTTACCTCTACGTTGAATTTATCTTTTATCTCCTCACTCTTCAGTGCCTGTAGATCAAATTTTGCGTTTCTATTTGTATATTTGACTTTCTTTAAATTTATATGTAAATTCTTCTTCTTCTTCTTCAGCGTTCCGAGCCATTGAGGTTCTTTGCTGCAGATACAATCCGTCTCCATTCTTCTCTCTGGTTGACCTTCTCTTGCCAGTCGCTGATTCCAAGTGCTTGTAGGTCTGTATATATATTATCTCTCCACCGTCTTCTTGGTCTACCTTATATGTAAATTGCCTAAGATTAATCTATGGTTGCAGTAGCAGTCTGCCTTTTGGTAGGGGGACATAAACATCTAATCTTGATACAAGGGAAATTACTAGAATTTGAAAATTAAAATGGTATACTAGATATAATACCAACAATTAACATTAAAATCTTTCACATTTTCTTTGGGAAATTAAAAAATTCAATACCGCAGTCGTAAACTTGCAATTGTGAGAAGAAATCTGTTAAAATGTTTATACAACATTTGTTTAATCTTTATTTACTTACATTTTATAATCTACGTTTTCAATTCTATGTTTATATTTAATTTTTAAAACTGTACTTTTAATGATTAGGAGTCTATGTATGGTTATCAATCTCCCCTCTTGTGGGGAAACAACATTTTTTTACTGGCCTCTTAAGGCCACCCACAATTTAAAGAAAATATACTTACATTAACGGCGAAAGACCTTGGAAGTCTATGGGGTTTATGTTGATAAATATGTTTAGAGGAAATGTCATTTATGTTTGTAAATTTCATTCAATTTGAACAAGTAGCTCTCTCTCTCTCTCTTTCTCTCTCTCTCTCTCTCTCCTCTCTCTCTCTCTCTCTCTCTCTCTCTCTCTCTCTCTCTCTCTCTCTCTCTCTCTGTCTGTCTTTCCCCCCCCCCCCCCCCCCAATGCTGGTGCAATTACGTTTGCTTAGAGAATATTTAAAATATAATAGCATGATAGTAATGCCTTGATGGGTGCCTCCTTCCCTCCACTAGCCTACGGGACACCCTTGGGCAAGGTGGAGTACCCGTTTAGCCCCCCGATCAGGGTTAAGTGAAGCCATGTGTGCGGGTGGTGGATGAAGTTGAGGAGCAGCCGACAGATAGTTGTAGGTTATGGTCTCTAGTTTCACGACGGTAGGCAGAGAATCTCTTTTTTGGGAGACATTGGCTACGGTCATCGACCAGTATGGTCACTGCTAGGACGGAAAGCAATGGCAAACTACCTTCTTTACAGATACCAAGAATATTATGCACTGTAGTCTTATCGATAATCAGAGAAACAGCGTAAATGGGTACTCCATAGGAGCAGCCTCGCCCGGTAGGGGTAGTCATGTGCACCAGGTGATTCCAGACCGTCATCAGGCGACTGGGTGCAAAAGAATACCAACATTGAAAGTAGGAACTTGGAATGTAAGAAATATGAGTTGGGATGGGAAATTTGATAACATTAAGAATGAAATGATAAGATTAATTATTAACCTGTTAGGTATATGTGAGCTGATCCACGACACTGGTGATCGAATGAAATGGCGAGTCATGACCGCCCACGCTTTCCGGCATGGCACATGATTGATTGATTGATATGTGAGACCAGATGGACAGGAATGGGCATTATGACATCTGAGGAATATAGAATAATCTATTATTGTGGAGAGAAACAACAGCGAGGAGTAGCAATTATAATGGATACAGAGAGAGCAAAATCGATCAAAGGATACTGGACTGTATCAGACAGAGTGTTACTGGTGAAGTTGAGTGGAAGACCTTTTGATGTCAACGTCATACAAGTTTATGCACCAACAGCAGATAGTAGTGATGACAGCATTGATGAATTTTATAGTGATTTAGAGAAAGCTTCAAGAAATGCAAGAATTCTGAAGTAACTATCATAATGGGTGACTTGAATGCCAAAGTTGGAAATCCACAGGACGGATGCATAGTGGGCAAGTATGGACTAGGGCAGGGGTGGGCAAACTGTTTTGTGCGTAGGGCCGCATTGACAAATGTAAAGCTATTGTATAAAATGTCCATTTTGCTTACAGCAACCTATCACAATAAGTAATTATTAATTATTTATAGGTTATTAAGCAGTATAAATAAATAATGATTGCAATGTTATTTTACTTATATACTTATACATTATATTTGATAATATGGAAAAAATCTTTTACTAATTTGTTAACAAGATTTTACAACATGTTATTATAACAAATATTCTTTATTATCTATCAATGGCTTTAATTTAGACACAAACCGACTACACTGTCACTATAATTGTTGATTTCTAATGAGATGTATGTAACTGCTTGCACTTTTTGACAATATTCTTGAAATCTGGAGCAAGTTTACTTGTTGAAATTCGCATGACAGCATGCAAGTTGCAGTCCGACAATAAAGACCTACTCTTAGATTTGTTGATCTTCAAGGAAGAGAATGCTTGTTCGCAAATGTATGTTGATCCAAGCAATGATAAAAGTTTAGCTGCAAAGTTTTTCAAGTTGGGAAATGATTCTTGTGATAAAGATCCATAGAAATCCAGCAAACCATCTGACTTGAATTTCTCTTTCAGGTCATGATCTGCTTCTAAGTCAAGCAGCTCCAACTGTATATCCTCTGTGGCTGTATCAGCTTCTGCACTGAAAGGGGAACTGAGAATATTGAACTGTGGCTCTACGTTCTTGAAATCTTGGAATCTCTATCCAAATTCTTCAATCAGTGCATCTTATTGGGCTTTGTACTTTTCAGTCAATTCACCAGAAATGGTTTCTTGTTTCAGCAAAGGGAAGTGACAAAATCTTTTTCACTTGCTTGTCTGGAGTACAGTGAGAGTTTTGCCTGAAATGATTTTACATGTACATACAATTCATGTGCGAACACTCCATTGCCCTGAAGTTTGTCAGTTCAGTTCATTCAACTTTTCTACAATTTCAATGGCAAACATAAAGTCTAACTTCCACTCTTTATTGACAATATTAGTATTAAAGTCACATTCATCAAATTCAACAAAATAACTTAAAAACGAAGTAAAAGTGTTTATTCCTAAATGCCCTCGCGGGCCGCATAAAATCAGGTGGCGTGCCGCATGCGGCCCGCGGGCCGTAATTTGCCCACCCCTGGTGTAGTTGATCATATTTTGTAATTCGTCTTGTTTATCACATTTTGTAGTTCGTCTTGTTTATCACATTTTGTAGTTCGTTTAATTTATCACATTTTGTTGTTCATCTTGTTTATCAATTTTGTTTTTCGTCTTGTTTATCACATTTTGTTGTTCGTCTTATTTATCACATTTTGTAGTTCGTCACCTTCGCAAAATCAACACCTGCGAGATGAGATGCTTGAGGAGAGCTGCCAACTTAACAATCCGAGTAAGAAATGCTACTATCAAACAGACAGTGGGATCAACACCTTGTGCCACATTTATTGAAAGACAGAAGATCAAGTGGTTTGGCCATGTCGTTAGAATGCAACATCAGCAGCTACCATCACTGGCCTTACATCAAAGATCATCTTCGACGAGACCACGAGGACGTCCAAGAAGAAAATGGATTGACGACATCAGAGACATTGTACAACCACACGGAATGACACTATCCAGTGCCGCCCACCGGGCGCTGGAACGCAAATTATTTCTCCCCACGCCGCTTGACGGCAGACGTGGAAGATGATGATGTTGATGATGTAGTTCGTCTTATTTATCACATTTTATAGTTCGTCTTATTTATCACATTTTGTAGTTCGTCTAGTTTATCACATTTTGTAGTTCATCTAGTTTATCACATTATGCAGTTCGTGTAGTTTATCATATTTTGTTGTCCGTCTTGTTTATCACATTTGCAGTTCGTCTTGTTTATCACATTTTGTTGTTCGTCTTGTTTATCACATTTGCAGTTCGTCTAGTTTATCACATTTTGTATTTCGTCTTGTTTATCACATTTTGTAGATCGTCTAGTTTATCACATTTTGCAGTTCGTGCAGTTTATCACTTTTTGTAGTTCGTCTAGTTTATCATATTTTGTTGTTCGTCTAGTTTATCACATTTTGTTGTTCGTCTTGTTGTTGATCGCATTTTGTTATTCGGCGTATTTATCACATGTTGTTGTTTGTCTGATTTATCACATTTTGTAGTTTGCCTTGATGACATTTTGTTGTTGTTCGTTTTGTTTGTCCCTAGAGTGTCATGGGTGGCATTTTCAGAAAAGCATAGGTGTAAAAAGGTGAAAGGTTAAACTCGTGTTCACGATGGCAGAAACTGAAATGTAAACAAATTACGTATTTCCCCCCAAGTGTGAAGTCACAGTGTCACGTGCCAGGCACGAATTCGATTTCTTATTTTAAAATGTTTGTGCTAACAATGTTAACAAAATGTTTTCTGACTCTACTTTCTGTATAGATGGGGATGATGGTAAATCGTTAATGACATAGTGCAGAAAATGAAGTCAGTAAAGTTGTAGGTTGAGAAGAATATTGAGACCAATTGTCGACAGCGAAAAAAACAATAGATGACTTATTTCCTTTAGCATAATCATCATCATGTGCCATGCCAATAGGCATGGGCGGTCACGGTTCGCAATCTCACAGGATCAACAGAGTCGTTCAGATTAGTTTAATTTAATAGACGGATCAACATCGCGGCACACGGGTGTAACCCATAAGTGCTCCGTTCTACTCCTAACTCAGACTTTACTCCGGAGAATCTTAGCTCAGTGCACGAACTCCGTGGCACCGGCGGGGATCCTGAAATACTTTGGGTAGATTTTTAACTCGAAATTTTGTCCGAAAAGCGCCGTTAGGCTATTCTTTTTCAATTTCCAACTGCCAAGGGATTTTTACGTGCACAACATTACACACGGGCGTCCGATCTCACTACCCAGAGACCAGGGAAATTTTAGTTACTAGAAGTCCACTTGAAAAAGTCCCTGCCCTTGCAGGGGCTTGAACCCGGGACCTCCAGCACTCGAGGCGGACAGCATACCTCGAGACCACTCAGTCCCTCCATGAGTCGTGGATCAGCTCTGTGTTTTTGCCTTGATTATGAATCTAATTGTTATAGTCATATATGTCTCACTCCACAATTTATTTAGTTGTTTTATTACCACACGTAATAAAAATGCCATAATATGTGTGAGAATTAAAATGTCAAATACGGTTCCCATCATCATTAGTATAAAGCATGGCTTTTGACTCTGATTTATGATTCGTTGCCTTGCTGCCGAACACTCTATGGTGTCTGTTCAAAAACAAACCCGAAGCGATTCCCGAGGAACTCTTTCAAACTATCCTGCCAGAGAAAGTCGTGCTATATTTTAACTAGCAATAAATACATAATCTGCTTATAACATAAACATATGTGCCCATTAAGGGTTAATTTTCTTCCTGCGTGTCGAGTGCACTGGTTTACCTAAGTGAGTTAGAAAGAAGGCTTTCAAATAATAACGCTTAAGGAATGGTTGTGGGGTGTCAGAAGCATGTATGATAGAGTGAAAAACGGGCTTGTCTGTGTTTATCCGTACAGCAGTAGTTAAAATATGGTGGTGGTAGCAGTAGTGATGATGTTATAGTAGTAGTTAAAGTAGCAATACAGGCAAAGTAAGCGGAAGCACCATTGGCTGTAGTAATTATAAAGTAGTAGTTGTAGTAGTAGCAACAGCAGCAGTAGTAGTTATAGTAGTAGTAGTAGCAGCAGCAGCAGCGGTAATTGTAGTAGTAATGGTGGCGGTGGTAGTAACTGTTGTTGTTTTTGTAAAAGTAGTAGTAGTGTAGTAGTAGTAGTAGTATTTGTAGTAGTAGTAGTAGGAATAGTAGTAGTAGTAGTAGTAGTAGTAGTAGTAGTAGTAGTAGTAGTAGTAGTAGTAGTAGTAGTAATAATAGTAGTAGTAGTAGTAGTAGCAGTAGTAGTAGTAGTAGTAGTAGTTGTTGTTGTTGTTGTAATAGTAGTAGTAGTAGTAGTAGTAGTAGTAGTAGTAGTAGTTGTAGTAGTAGCAGTAGTAGTAGCAGCAGTAGTAGTAGTAGCAGCAGCAGTAGTAGTAGTTGTAGTAGTAGTAGTAGTAGCAGCAGCAGCAGTAGTAGTAGCAGTAGTAGTAGTAGTAGTAGTAGTAGTAGTAGTAGTAGTAGTAGTAGTAGTAGTAGTAGTAGTAGTAGTCGTAGTAGTGGTAGTAGTAGTAGTAGTGGTAGTAGTAGTGGTAGTGGTAGTAGTAGTGGTAGTGGTAGTAGTAGTGGTAGTGGTAGTAGTTGTGGTAGTGGTAGTGGTAGTGGTAGTGGTAGTGGTAGTAGTGGTAGTGGTAGTGGTAGTAGTAGTAGTAGTAGTAGTAGTAGTAGTAGTAGGAGTAGGAGTAGGAGTAGGAGTGGGAGTGGGAGTGGGAGTGGGAGTGGTAGTGGTAGTGGTAGTGGTAGTGGTAGTAGTAGTAGTAGTAGTAGTAGTAGTAGTAGTGGTAGTAGTAGTGGTAGTAGTAGTGGTAGTGGTAGTAGTAGTAGTGGTAGTGGTAGTAGTAGTGGTAGTAGTAGTAGTAGTAGGTAGTAGTAGTAGTAGTGGTAGTAGTGTAGTAGGTAGCGGTAGTAGTAGCAGTAGCAGTAGCTAGTAGCAGTAGCAGTAGCAGTAGCAGTGCAGTGGCAGTGCAGTGGCAGTAGCAGTGGCAGTGGCAGTAGCAGTAGCAGTAGCAGTAGCAGTAGCAGTAGTAGTAGTAGTAGTAGTAGTAGTAGGTAGTAAGTAGGTAGTAGTAGTAGTAGTAGTAGTAGTAGTAGTAGTAGTAGTAGTAGTAGTAGTAGTAGTAGTAGTAGTAGTAGTAGTAGTAGTAGTAGTAGTAGTAGTAGTTGCGACAATACTAGTGATGTTAGAAATAGCAGTAAAATCAGAAGCAGTATAATTATTAGAGTTAGTATAATTAGATGATGTTACAGGCCTTGAAAACTATTGGGTCGCTTAAAAAAAAAGTTTTTAAAAAAAAGAGCGTTAGCTCCATATTTTTATAGATCTTTCCGTACTCGATGCGTGATGTAATGAATATCACCCATGTGGCTTTTATTTCCCACAATATGTTCTTGTACCCATGTTAATCTGGGTTTTGAAAATCCTCATTGATGTAGACTCGAATACATGACTACCGTACCGGCAAGCAAGTATGCTAACCATTGCGCCACCACGGAGTATACGTCCATCGTATTAAAACACATAACACAAAAAGATATGATTGTACTTTCCGCTTGGAACTATTTCAAGTTGTCAAGATTTGGTGAGCATGCACGTTGGTAAAGCAAATGTGCTTTCACTATACCGCTATTTCCATTAAAAGACAGTTAGAAAATGGAGCAGCTTTGAAGCTGTCTTTGCACATGTGTTTTCAAGTTCAAGATTTGACAGTAATTTCACAGTTTTTAAAGACATAAATCTAACATTGTTTGCTGTCTTTGCACATGTGTTTCAAGTTGAAGATTTGACAGTAACTTCACAGTTTTTTAAAGACATAAATCCAACATTTTGTGCTGTCTCTTTGTTTGCTTCACACCCAACAGCCATGAGTCAGGACGTATTCATATATCACTTGTGTGCATTTGTTTCATCGCGTTTTCCGCTGTTGTTTTTCTTTCTTTTTATGTTTATGTGAGTATAATCTCACTGGGTGGCGGAGTGGCTTACAAAATGACTGTCCGCCTCAATCTAATTAAGTGGCGAGACTGATTTAAACTGCGTACGAATTTAATAAACATCAGGCAACTGAAGATATGATACTTGTTCCATGTCTCCTATGATGTCTAAGAGTCTTAAGTGTTAGTTCGTTAGTTGAGACACAGAAAGTTCAGCACGGGAGTCCCTGTGGCCAAGTGGTAACGCCGCGTACCTCGCACTCCGAAGGTTCTGGGTTCGGTTCCGGGCGACGTCGTTCGCTTCACTAGTGCTATTTCCTCGGAGATTCCTGGGAATCATCGCTGGAGCTACGGAGTTCGTGCTTTGTGCGACGATTTCGGCAAGCCGCCCCGCGGAAAGAGACCGAGCCATATGGGATAAAACTCTGTGCAATGAAGTCGATCTTCTAGCCTTTTCAATCCTTTTAATAAAACGTTCAGCAGGAACAGATGGGAAACAATATGACATCAGTTGGCGGTGAAATAACATTTATTTCTTCATAATAACACCCCTCTTTGGAAGCATCCTCGTAAGTAAAGAACGAACAACCAACGTTATATTATGTTTTTGTATTGGCTATATATGTTACATAGCTAAATATTAAACACACACACACACACACACACACACACACACACACACACACACACACACACACACACACACAGCTGGGACCAGTTCAGTTCGTGATTCCAATCAAAAAACGTATTCAAAGAACGAACATCTAACGTTATGTTTTTGTATTGGCTACATATGTTATTTAGAAAACTTAGTTATTTAAAAAAACAAAAAAAAAAAAAACACGCAGAGATACAACTGGGACCATTTCAGTTCGTGATTCCAATCAAAGAACGTAATCAAAGAACGTAATCAAAGAACGAACATCCAACGTTATGTTTTTGTATTGGCTATATATGTTATAGCTAAATATTTAAAACAAAAATAAACACACACAGAGATACAGCTGGGACCAGTTCAGTTCGTGATTCCAATCAATTCTGATATCACGTACAGTCAGGTGGTGCTGTTTCCTCAGTTGTTCTATACATTAGCGTCTCGAGAAATCAGATATTATTAAACAGGAACAGTGAAAATTCTCGGACAAAATGTCATCCGGGGCTAACTTCAGACCATACTCCCTCTTGTTGATATGCAAGAAAGTTATTTGTGATAGAATCAGTAAAGCGGAGTTTAAGGAGAGAAGTAAACAGAAGGAAATACAGAACACCTTTTAATTGTCCTTTATGTGGATCAAACAAGGCAAAAGAAAACAGGGTGACTTAAATCTATAAGGAAAAAAAAGAATTCGGGACAGGGATGAATAGTACGAGAGAAATATGAAAAGAGATGCATTTGATAGGAAAAGATAGAACGTTTTGGGGTCAGCTGGCTGAGGATCTGTCCTCCATTGAGGGATAACAGACAGAAGAAGAAGCAGAAGTCATAAAGCTTGACCAGTGTTTGAATGGCTTGTCCAAGACATTAAATACCAGTCTTAGCAATGGATAACATGATACACAAATTTTCTGTTTTCAACTGTTTTTCAGAATGTTGGTATTTTAGTGACGATTTTAGCAGTTCATTTCATGCTTGCTGTAAATAAAAACTCCGGTATTTTTACAGCAGAGTAGCGAGATCATTCCCCGCACCGGTCAGTTGGATTTAGAAGTTGACTTCGCGTTCAGATTACAGTGGCAAACTACTGAACGTAAAACTATCCAGAAAATTCAACCTGGGGTTGACCGGCAAAGGTCATGCAAGTTTTTTTAATAAGTGGGGAAAAAAGTAAATCAACGCTGCCCACCCATTATCTCTGTTTCTAGAACCCCCAACCTTTCCGGTTGTTCTTCATACCCAGGTTTCCTATAGTGTGACTGATGTTAATGATCTACGGATGTTAATTATGCGTATGGTAAATGTCTATGGATATTACTTGATAGACAATAGTTTGTAAAATTGAGTTATACCTCTCCATAACACAAAGCTTGGGCTGAATAGTACAGACCATGTGTTGCCCTTGCAGCATGATCCCTCTCTCAGCCTGACTAGTTTACTCCAGAGGAAAAGTAACACCAATACGTCTGGAACAAGACAAGCTGTAGTAGCTGCCGGATCAGCAAAGCAATACTGTAATTGTCCGCCTGTCGGAGCTTCGATCATAGATCAGTTCCCAACAAAGGCTTAGGGTCTGGTTTGCCCAGTCATGACATTTAGTCTTTAGGTTGCATTCCCTCTCACGAGGATAAGGCTTGTTCCCTCCCAATTGCACTCCTCCGCCCGAAACCGTTAGCACAATGTGGGGTGTAGGTATTGGTGAGCGCCGTCCAGTATTCGGACTAAGACCCTGACAACCGTAATTAATTATGGGGATGGCAAATGATCTATGGACATTAATTATGGGTATAGTAAATGATCTATGGACATTAATTATGGGGATGGCAATTTATCTATGGACATTAATTATGGGAATGGTAGCTGATGTAAAATAAAACAAACCAGATTTAGAAGCAGTCTCCTGCTGTAGGTCTGCGATGTGATAGAGCCATCACATGTTGTAGCCCTGTGAGCAAGGAGGCATGAGCAGCCAAACTTTCTTGGCAAGCGACGAGCCCAGGCGTCAGACCCGCACCCGAACGTGATTATGACTTTACCAGCCCAGTCCGCTGTCAATTTGGCTAGCGCGTTGGTCAGCTGATACCATAGCCGTAATTAACCATCAACAAGAAACAGATGGTGTCCAATGTACGAGTACAAGAAGAGTTGATGGCGTTAGTTTTGGGCAATTACGGACATTCAAATATGTAGACATATGGGTAACCTCAGATGGAAGATTCATCACAGAAATAAAGAATAGAATAGGACAAGGAAAAACTAAATTTTATAAAATGAAGAATATCTTATGCAATAAACCGTTGTCACTGGGGTTAGAAAATGAATTCTTGCATGTTACGTGGAACCTTAACATCAGATGGAAGATGCATCACTGAGATAAAAAACAGAATAGGACAAGCAAATCTGCATCCTATCAAATGAAGAACGTTCTGTGCAATAAGTCATTGTCCTTGAAAGTTTAGAAAAAGAGTTCCTGCATGTTACGTAGAACCAGTTTTAACATTCGGCTGCAAATCCCGGACAATTAGTAAACAGGCGAAAAAATCCACGGAAGCTATGGACATGTGGTTTTTATAGAAGAATGCTGACAATTAATTGGATTGCCGAATTGAGCAATCAGGACGTTTTAAGGGAGGCTGAGTCGCAAAGACAATATCACAAACATCAGAAAGAGACAGTCATCGTTTTATTTTTTTTTGCCACGTTATGAGAAGAAAAAAAACGTTAACATGTCGTGACAACCGGAAAGATTTGCGGAAAGAGAGATAGACGAAGACAGCGTGAGAAGATTCTTGACAGTCTTGTGTCATGGCACGGAAGGGAGTCAACACACGAAGTGATCCATGACGTCGCAGATCGTAAGTTGTGGAGAGGCATGATTACCCACGCCAGCCGATGACACGGAACCTGTTTAAATATATGGCTGCTAATCCTGGAGAATTAATTAACGAGCGAAAACATCATTAGCAGTTTCAGAAAAGTTGTTTTACAGAGGAATGCTGAAATCACCTCGAGGAGTCAAAATCAATAATCTAATTGTTCTGAAAGACGCTAAGACACAGAGACAGTCTGTCGTAAATATCAGAAAGCGACAGTTATCATTTTTGACCACTTTATGAGAAGACAAACATTAAAATATATTGTGACAAATGACATATTTATGGAAAGAGAGATAGAAGAACACAGCGAGAGAAAATTATTGACAGTCGTGGTCATGGAACAAAGGGGTGTTAGCTCACGAAGTGATACATGCCATTAGAGATAGCAAAATGTGGAGACATGTGATCGCCCACGTCAATTGATAAGGTACTTGATGATGATGATATCTGAAAACTCAAGAGATTTCAACAACTGTTAGCTGTTGTAGTGATAGGCAGTGTAAAAGGGGAACTTTCCTTGAATATGAAAGAAAAAAAAACAGAAACAATGTTTGTATCAAAGAAAACGATATCTTCGAAATGTGATATACTAATAGACGGAATAGTGCTTAACCAAATCAATAAAATCAATCATTTGTTCAATTAAAATATCAGAAGGAAGATATGTCACAGATTTTACAAAATTGGCCACGTAAAACTTGTCTTTCAGAAGATAAAATGTATGTTATGTTATAAATCATTTTAAACTGTGACATAGAAATAGAAGGGAAAATTCTTAACCAAGTGGATAGTTTTAATACTTAGGGGCATTTATTACATCAGATGGAAGATGTACAACAGAGATTAAGAGCAGGATAGAGCAAGCAAAAAGCTTTATTTCAGCAAATGAAGAGTATCTTATGCAATAAGTCATTATCACTGAATGTAAGAAAGAGACTCCTCAAAGGCTATATAGAACCAGTTTTGCTGTATGGCACTGAATCTTGGAATGTAAATGAACAAATTAAGAAGAAATTAGAAGCAACAGAGACGTGGTTCCTGAGACGAATGTTGCAAATTCCTTGGACTGCCAGAGTAACTAACACTGATTGCCTGAAACAGGCCAATGAAACTATACCATTATATTCAACAATAAGAAAGATACAAACAGCTTTCTTCGGTCATGTGATGAGAAGAGAGGCATTAGAGAACATCGTGACAACTGGAAAGATCGAGGGGAAGAGAGGCAGAGGAAGACCACGAGAAATGATGCTGAATGGATTGAGACTGTGGCATGGAGGAATATCATCCGCAGAGTTGATCCAGAACACCAAAGACCGAGATTTGTGGAGAGCCATGATAAGATGATGAAATCACTTTTACCAACTGTCAGAAAAACAGTGCCGAAATGTTATATCGTGTCTGCTGTTCTGTATGGTAGTGAATCCTAGAAATTTAACCTTCTAGAAGAGCTTGGCATAAGCGGATACTTAGCTTCTGAGATGAATTATACGAATAGTTTGGACAGATAGAGCATATGTCAACTATAAGACATAGCCAAACACAATTTTAAGACAGAAACAAACACAACTATTACAAATAGCGGACACAACTATAAGAAAGAGACAAATAAAACAATACAAAGATCAAAAACAACTTTAAGTGAGAAACAAATAAAACTATAAAAAAGATCACAACAATGTTTTCTTTTTCTTATTCTTTTTTTTTTTTTTTTTTTCGGTCACTGGCTTTAAACTCAAGTGTAATCCATACACGTGATACTGCTCTAGAGCACTGGGTGACTTTTGCGTGTGGATTAGCTTTCCCTATTACCAGTGTCCCTCGCCATCAGGTGAACCCACTTCAACTTCTGAGGTCTTTGAGAAAAAAGGCATTGAAAAATATCTGGACAGTTCAGCGGTTGAAGAAGCATGGGGTTTTTCCACAAAGTGTGGATGTGTGGAGCTCGTCCCATACTTTTACACACCAATCTCCACTCGACTAGCCATCTGGTCAGTATCACTCATGTCGAATTTACTTCCCAGAACATTTCCTTGAAACCACTTTAAACTAGGTCGATCGAGGAGCACGTGACATTTAAAAGAAAAACTCTCACCTCGAGAAGAATTCATACAGATGACCCCCCTTCCCCCTTCCCCCACACACACACTCCTCTCCCAGGCCGGCAGACAAGCGTCCTAGCCTCTGCGCCACAACGGCTCATGTATTGATGTACAATATACACAAATTGATGTACACTGTACACAACTTCAAGGTCTCCAGCATGAGCTCTCGCTAACATAAAAAAAATAAGAGTGATACAGAGAAGCAGATGAAACCGATACACTGATATGGAGAATGAGCCTGTGACATCTGTTTTGTACCCCCTACCCTATAACCATCTGTCACTTAGACACAGTTTTCCCCATTACTATCCGTCCCCATCTTGAGCATTGCTAACATCCCCGTGCCATTCTCCCAAGTGTACATGGCTGCTGTATTCGTCAGGTGGAGATAAGGTATCTGCCGCCGGCCTGTTTCCATGAGATCTACACTCCATATTGCAGCCAGTACTTCACGCAAGTGAACTCGTTGACCTGTACTTTTTGTGGCGCGTTGTACGAAGAGAACTGTAATATCAATACTGTTTCGGTACAGTAAAATTTAAGGACGGGTTTAAAAACGGATAGAGCACTACACTATTGTTACTTTATGTGATTAAGAATCGGAGGAAACACGACTGCAACGTTATTTTACGGATTAAACAATCTGCTTCTTCTTCAGCGTTCCGAGCCATTGATGTTCTTTGCTGTAGATACAATCCGTCTCCATTCGTCTCTCTAGTGGACCTTCTCTTGCCAGTCATTGATTCCAAGTGCTTGTAGGTCTGTATATATATTATCTCTCCGCCGTCTTCTTGGTCTACCTCGGGGTCTACGGTCATTTATTTCCTGAGTGTAAGCGAGTTTTGTTTCCCTATTGTCTTCCATTCTTTCTATGTGCCCCAGCCATTGTAGTCTATTAGCCTTCATGATACCAGTGATTAGCGGGGACTTAAACAGATCATAAATGTCTTTGTTACTTCTTCTTTTCCACTCTCCACTTTGTGTATCCCTAATGGGTCCAAAGATGCGTCTTAAAACTTTGTTCTCAAAGGTTTGTATCAAGGCTTCGTCTCCTTTCGTTGTACTCCAGGTTTCAGAGCCATACAGCACAACTGGTCTGATCAGTGTTTTGTATATTGTGATTTTGGTGTTACGAGATAGCGCATTTGATTTTAGTAGATGTTGTAGTGCATAGTATATCTTATTTCCAGAATTGACTCTAGTTTGTATTTCTTCTCTTATGATGATGGAGCAGTTGAAGATTGTATTAAACAATGAGTAAAGCATTATATTAGTATTACTATGTTCGGAGTAAAAGTAACAGAGGAAATACGATTCTAGTGTTAAATTGCCAGATTTAAATAGATTGGACATTACAACAACAATAATGTAGGAGATTTAAAAAGCGCAGAGCGAACTACAGAGAGCTCAGCCAGGCATGTTGTGGTTGTAAGGGACTTACAGAGTATGCTTCGGAAATTGGAAACTGTATGATCCGGATGGAGTGGCTAGCACCTCTCGACAGCTCAGAGACTGCAAGTATTTCGTGATTTTCTGCCCAAGGCATGCAGGTGTGTGGGGCAATGAACAGGCTGGTCGATTAGCTGCTGCGGTACCTCTAGGCGGGAAGCTACTTGATGATAACAATGATGTGGTGAAGGCTCTCTGGGATCGGGTGGAATACGCAGCTGAACAGATGGAGTATCCATATCTCGACAAACTGGCTTAGAATGGAGTGAGAGGAGGGTCTGGATGATACTCAAATAACAGAGGAAAACCCAGGTCGACTTGTATTCAATTTCCTACTGATAAAATCAGCATGTGAAATCTTGCTTTTGAAGAGGCGACTGAGCACGTGTGAGAATGCCCTGCGTGAAAAGGCGATGGGGCATGTAAGGGAATGTCCTGAGTGAAGAGGCGATGAGGATGTAAGGGAATGTCCTGAGTGAAGAGGCGACGGAGCATGTGTGGGAATGTCCTAAGCGAAAAGGCGATGGGGCATGTAAGGGAATGTCCTGAGTGAAGAGGCGATGGGGATGTAAGGGAATGTCCTGAGTGAAGAGGCGACGGAGCACGTGTGGGAATGTCCTGAGTGAAAAGGCGATGGAGCACGTGTGAGAATGTCCTGAGTGAAAAGGCGATGGGGATGTAAGGGACTGTCCTGAGTGAAGAGGCGACGGGGCATGTGTGAGAATGTTCTGAGTGAAAAGGCGATGGGGATGTAAGGGAATGCCCTGAGTGAAGAGGCGACGGAGCACGTGTGGGAATGTCCTGAGTGAAAAGGCGATGGGGCATGTGTGAGAATGTCTTGAGTGAAAAGGCGATGGGAATGTAAGGGAATGTCCTGAGTGAAGAGGCGATGGAGATGTAAGGGAATGTCCTGAGTGAAGAGGCGATGGAGCACGTGTGGGAATGTCCTAAGTGAAAAAGGCGACTGAGCACGTGTGGGAATGTCCTGCGTGAAAGGCGATGGGGGCATGTAAGGGAATGTCCTGAATGAAGAGGCGATGGGGATGTAAGTGAATGTCCTGAGTGAAGAGGCGACGGAGCACGTGTGGGAATGTCCTGAGTGAAACGGCGATGGGAATGTAAGGGAATGTCCTGAGTGAAGAGGCGACGGAACATGCGTGGGAATGTCCTGAGTGAAGAGGCGATGGGGTATGTGTGGGAATGTCCTGAGTGAAGAGGCGACGAGGCATGTGTGGGAATGTCCTGAGTGAAGAGGCGATGGGGATGTAAGAGAATGTCCTGTGCGAAGAGGCGATGGAGCCCGTGTGGGAATGTCGTGAGTGAAAAGGTGATGGGGCATGTGTGGGAATGTTCTGAGTGACATATTGTATTATTTATCAAATTAATAGGGGTTGCTTAGGAAAAACTACTGTATATAAATCTTTGGCAGATACGAGAAGTCGTCTGAAGTGATTAATCATCCCATGGCAATATATTAACGAAAGGAACACAAAAGTTTTATTAATGTATCGAATTAAAAGGCAGTAGGGTCACCAGTAATGTTGTTGTGGTGAAGCCTGATTTGAACTGTCGGGCTGGTTGTGAAGCTTCCTAATCATTCCAATGCATAGTTGTCTGGTGCCGCTTCCTTTAATTCTTTGTATGTTTGATTGATCAAGAACTGCGCTTGCCTGTTTTATAAATATTGTTCTTGGTTTATCCCATTCTGTTTCATAATATGTTGCTCTCTTTATTGTTTTCTTTTCCATGTCTTATGTGTAACCAAAACATGAGAGCTTCGCTTTTGTATTACTTCTATCTTGTATCTGTTATATTTCTCAGAACATGTTCATTTAGTTGCTAGTTGTATGACAAAGCCATCGTTGCGTAATCAAAAAGATACGATAGTCAGTTTAAAATTATTGTGGTTGTGGCATAACCGCAACCACCATTATTCAGTTACCAAGAATGCACGCCAAAAAAGAGAGGAGAAAATATATAACAATTGACTTCGCAACTCAAAACTGAAACTGGACAAGTGACAGATGACGTCAATTCTAGGGAATATTTCATCAGCCAAAACTCAGGAGATCATTGGAGGAAAACCGACACGTGACAACGCCTCTATTCGAAAACCCGCTTAGAATATGTTAATCGCGCACTGTTTCTGCAAACTACCTGATGAACAGACGTGAAAGTTAGTGTGACCAAATTTTCAAATAGGGACGGCAGAATGTCTAGATCCGAGGTAAGATTGTTAATCGCTAGATTAAAGTGATAACCAGATGTAGCCAGTGACAAGGAAGGGTATCCAGTGTTTGTAATGTCAATTGAAATGTATTATTATAAGTTAAAACCTCTGAAATGTAAAATGTTCGACTGTTAGATTCTGACGACGCAGAGCCGATTCCCGGGCAAACTGACAATCTACTACTCTCTTCGAATACTACAATCTATGATATTCTTAAAGATAATTATTAACTTTAAGAAGTGCATAATACTACTACATTCTATTCTGGACAACTGTACGAAGTGATGATTCTAAAGCAATCTTATGCATTTCATTAGAAACACTGCTAAAAATGCTATCACTATCTACAGCTAAAATGACAGTTCGTGTACTAGAATGAGTGCCTTGTTCTAAAACAGACTTATCTATGTCTATTTTCAATTAAGAAAGCTGAAAGAGAAATCCAATCTTTCCTTTCTCCTTCATCTATTGAATAAATAGGGTTTGATGGAATAAATATTTATATTTGTGTCAAATTTTAATTAGATAAGGGCACTTATGAACTGCATTACATCAGAAAAGTTGTGCTTCGCGGAACTCCACCACCAGAAGTTGATTTAACTCATTACTCAACACAACTTAAAAACACAACCCCACACCACCCAACACTCAACACCACACCACCCAACACTCAACACAACAACAACAGATAATGGGAAAGGAGTTATTATACAAAGAAGAAGAAGAAGTTGGTTAATTGGGAAAACACAGAGAATCATTTATACACACTACAAACCCAATTGAGTGATAGAAATGTTATAAATGTATGTCATTTATTTACATGCATCTTGACACCTCTTCACTCTTGTCACTGTCTTACTGTACACGTCTCACTGACCCCAGGTCCAATGAGAACTTACATACAGCAGGAACCAGTTGATAAAAGGCGTACACAGTGTGATAAACTCTGACCACCCCAAATTAACCCAACACTAGATTAGTAAAAGAGAAGAGGAGGGAGGGGAACTAGCTCCTACTTCAGGAATTTAGGTTCTTCCGACCTACTTCTAGAATATTGCATTGGTAGGATTGTATATGTGTATGTGAATTTTACACAGTGAATTCTTGGTGGCAACCCATGAGCAACCAATTGGCAACCCATTGGCAACCAACTGGCCAACCAACCAAACCAGACCACAGAGAGAAAGAGATGAACCGCACTTGAGATGGAAGAAGACTTGGCCATGAGCAGAGTGGGGGAGGCCTTCAGAGACACTACACGGGCAGAACTGAAGTGGATTCATCAGTCAATGGACCCAGGCTTTTCCTAATCTTCCAAATCATAAGGGCATCCTTATCTCGTAAGAACACACACAACACTCAAGTTCAGAACTGATACCTAAAGGTAGACTCATCATATCCACACTCAACATGTACAACATTTAAATGTTTACCATGTTTCACACTTGTTGTTATCACACATATTGATGCTTATTTGTTGATGGTCTGTAACATGGGTCCTATATGCATTTTTCTAATTTATCTTGTATAAACTATCATAGAAAATGTATGTAAATGGCCTAGAGACACAGGCCCAGTCAATAAATAATAAACTGCTCAACATCCATGCTTTCTTAACATAAATCAGGCTGAGAAAATTCTCCAGACTTTCCTCAGATAAACAGAAAGGGGGCTCAAGAGCTAAAAGAATCCTTGGAGAAGGAGCAGAATCCCAGTTAGTATTTTCTATTCTCACCAGGGCCATAATTTACATCTCCTAGACTAAATTAATAAGACGAGGCCTGCAGATAACTCGAGGGTCATATTCTGGGGTTATTGAAGATAGAAGATGATGGGGGCCCAACTTCTTTGATTAGAAATGGGGCATGCACCACAGTGATCTCCCACTCCCTTCAGAATATATGACAGTGGTAGACAATTTAAAATACTGTGCTAATATATATGTTGTATATTTAAACTTGAAACATTTATCGTTTTGCTTTTGTTTTTAAATAATGTGTGACTTCTATAATATGCAATATGCGATATGCAATGGAAATTTGCCAGGCAATAAATTGTACAATCTATTGTTTGCGTCTTCATTATAAATATTTTCATTTATCAATTTTAAATACAAATAAAAAAATTCAGTTTGTTCTTCTCATTTTCCGGCAACTGCACATCTCGACTGTCTATTTAAATCTGTCATCACGTTTATCCGTTATCCATATGTCAGACTGACCAGATATCCCTCCATACGTAGAAATGTACCCCGTAGATAAAGTAGTACATTTTTTGATGTTAGGATTGTGTCTTCTTTCGTAAATGCCCTCTTTGACCGCACATTAACAATGTTTCCATGTGTGGCATGTTTGTTGTTTCACAAGAACATATTTTTATTTCTCTTTTTGAATGATTCTGAGTCGTTATGTGGTAACATTTCCCCCGGCATCATCATAAAATGTTACAACTGTTTACATTAGCACGATTCTCTCACGCTGCTTCCGAGGGGAGAGGGTGGGGAGTGCAAACAACGCGCATCATAAGTTGAAACGGCGAACATTTTGGTGTATGGAAGCCACAAAAACACAGAGTGAATTTGTGTACGATAATATGCACGAGAAATATATTTGTAGGTATTTATGGGCATTCACAATAAGGAAATGGAGGAAGTAGAAATCAGAGGACACACTAGACAATTATGACAATCTAAAGCTATAGGGACAAGGGGATTTGAAAAAACCGTTTTCAGACGACGGCAGCGATGGCTGGAGGAACAGGTATATTTTCAATCACGACCAAATAAACAGCTTTACACAAAATTGCATGACTATCCAAGTTTACCATGCACCTAAACAAACAGGTATAATATCATCATCGTCATGTTTCATGCCGATAAGCGTGGGTTGTCATGTTTCGCCACCTCACTCGATCTCTAGAGTCATGGATGAGTTCATGTGTCGTGCTGATAAGCGTGGGTTGTCATGTTTCGCCATCTCACTCGATCTCTAGAGTCGTGGATGAGTTCTCTGTTTTTTGTCTCAATTATGACATGTGGCCAAGCCATTCAAACAATTATATCTCTGCTGTCCCCCTTGTTCTTTTCCCTTCAATATTGCCATTTGTCACAAAGTTCTCCACGTCATTTTATTTCGTAACTAGCTCCAAAAAACTTGACTGTCAAAGTCTAATTGGGATGCAGAGGTGTTTCCAAGGCACCAGGGCCGGGTTATATACTGGCCAAGACCTATTGACGCGTCCTCATCGAGCGTCCTGAGCGTCCCTTCGGGGTCCTGGCTAAAGTCAGTAGGATCGGTTGATTCCTCCGAAGTCGGAGAGTGTCTGCCTGTACGGCGAGGAACCACCAGTCTGCACACCAATAAGCCAGACATGGGACAACGGATACTCACGCAAACCTCAGGTCCTGTATGACATCACACGGATGTTGGACAACAGGATGCCTTCATCCGACATACAGGACTTCAGCGTTGGAGCTCAAGCCAACGAACACAGGCAAGCAAGCAAGCAAGTCTAATTTCTCTCATAAGTTTAAGGTTTTCATTTGTTTTTTGCAGAACTTGCTCATAATATAGTCTGTAATATATTCACGACTCCTTAAATTGCTCTCAATTATTATAATTAATAGAATTCTTGTACATAGATAAACCAAGCTACCAGATTAGCTAAAGCTAACTAGGGTGAAGGACATGACAGTCAGTAGGTCAAAAGACCCAAGTGGTCAGCTTGGATATAATATGGTTTTACTGACATAAGGGACGAATTGACAGATTTGTGGACGTTGGTGTAATCGTTAGGAGGTTTCGCTGATATTACTTCTTGCCTAGTAAAAGTTATTAAAGAGCAGATAAAATGTTTTATTAAAATAATGTCGGTGGTTAATGTAAACAATAAGGGATGGGGAGTTGAAGGACAAGATAGACGAGAGCAAGAAACCAGGAAACAGATCGAATGAAACAATAGAAGCATAACAGCATTGTTACGTATATTACAAGTACCTCAGAAGTCGGAGTTGGTTACCCTGATGGCGAGGGACACTGGTAATAGGGAAAACTAATCCACACGCAAACTTCAGTCCAGTGCACTAGAAGTAATATGACGCGTATGGACAACAACTGATTTTAATGCAAGCAAACGCAACAACAAACAACTACATTTGTTGAAGTAAATGTCGTTACTGTGTGTGTTAGTAAAACCTGGCGAATAACCTCCCTGAGGTCACGTCTTCCGCCTGCACCATCTGTCCAACATTCTGTTACCGCCAAGTAACCTTCCACATGCCTGTTTGTAATTCCCTTCTGCATATTTGAGGAAACCCGTGTGTTTCCGATACCTGGGATTTCAGAGCAAGGCATGTGTAGTATTGATATCAGCATGTTTTATTGTTCACTGCCGGATCACAAGTGCCAAGGTCAGACTGTATGGCTGTCTTCCAGCTTCTGATGCAACTAAAGATAGTGAATGTTTAGTCTTCTTATTACAACCCAGGGACTTGGAAAAACGACGCCTGCTGTTATCTGGAGGAGAGTTGGTTCGATTCAGCGTGTGAACTGCTTGGTTTTATTTACGAACATAGAACAGGATGTTATATTCCCTCATCCTAGAGTAACATTTTTTTTTATATTAACTGGGTCGAACTGCTGTGAAGCTGTAAAGATAAGAGTGGGGGAAAAAACACACACACAAATTGGAAAGTGCCATGCTGGTGCAAGTCTACCAACATCGGCAGAACGGAGAGGCAGTTGAATAATAGAATGGTAGAATACATATCCAATTGGATCGATAGAATAATAAACACAGACTCTGGTTACCTGGCAAAGTGTACACACCGCAAATATCCCACGTCATCGATTCGGATGGCACATTTTATAAACCGGTCACGTGATTGATAGGAACAATGTTTAACACACAACATGGTCGCATGTTAAAGCTGGCAGAGGCAATTGCTATTCATTTACAAAACTCCAATTTTATGCAAACGAAAAGATACGATAGTTTAACATTGCCGTGGTAGGCAATGCAAATTACTGTCTGAATATATGTATGTTATATTTCAACTTGAAGGATTTATCTCATTGCTTTAGTTTATGCTGTATGATTTCTGCGGTATGTACCTGACGAGATGCAGCAAAACATGTCAGACCATAAATCGTGCAATCTATTGTTTCTGTCTTCGTTATTCACAGTGGAAAGATCAGCTTTACAAGAACGCAATCGTGAGTGAAGACACGGACATTGCGGTTAGAAATGCTGTATCAATAAGTAGTGCTTTTGCTGTGACAACAGTCGCCCTCATATAATGAAAACAAGGGTGTAACCAATGTCCTGATTGGCTCGGCATACAGAAGTTCTCATACGTACTCAGTGACTAGATGAACATACCCAAGGAGGTCCAGACTGGCCTGTAATGAGTTGCTGGACATACTGATCGCTTTACAATCAGTCCAGCTACCTTCCCTCTATGTACAGAGGCACTCTGCTGTGAAAGCTAACGAGCGAGCCGACCACTTGGCGGACATGGAGGTGATAGAGAAGTGAAGAGCAATGGATGGGCCAGACATGAAGCAACGCCGTAAGAGAGGCAGAACGAACATACGACGTGGGAACACCTGAGAATCTGCTTCCTTGTCCAGAGTGAGGGAGATAGGGAGTGAGGCGTGACGCCACTAGACATGAACATGCTGTCAAGGATCCAAGACATGTAACTGACCGGCACCTTGCCGTCTTGACAGACGATAGTTTGTAAAATATAGTTATACCTCTCCATTAGAAACAAAGCCTGGCTGAATGTAGAGACCATGCGTTGCCCATGCAGCATGATCCTCTCTCGTCCTGCCTAGTTTACTCCAGAGGAAAGGTAACACCAATTCGTCATGAACAAGACATGCTGCAGAAGCTGCCGAATCAGCAAAATAAACTGTCCGCCTGTCGGAGCTTCCATTCTAGACCAGTTGTCGACCAAGGCTTAGAGCCTAGTCTGCCCTGGCATGATACTTAGTCCGTAGGTTGCCTTTCCTTGCACTAGGGTAAGACATGTAATTAATCAACACAGAACTGGTGCTACCAGTCGATACTCGCTGGCTGAGATGACAAGGAGGCGGCCAGAGCATCTGTAGACATTTCTGGAGTGCGGTGATGAAGATCTTCTGTTATCACTGTTCATTTTTTACTATTATCAGCAAACAATATCACACCACTGTGCGTGTCTATAGCTTTCAATTTGTGTACTGTCTATTGTGTCCTCTACTCTATACTTCTGTATTTCCTTATTACGAGAGCTTATCATTCGGTTATTATGGCTTAAAGTAGACACTGTAGGTCTCTTCCAAGTGTTTGTATGTTGTGGTTTTGTTCACTGATGAAGGCTAGTCTCCGCAACGTCCTATGTTTTTCATAATTCTACTCTGTAAAACTGCATTATTTCGTGTTATTTTAGATTTACATTTTTACCGCCTTACCGCAGTTGCATTAACTTTATTCACAGTCGTGCAGAGGCGACACAACCAACCAGTCACCCAGCCCTCAGCAGCTTTTTTGCCGTGTCAGCAATTCCTCACGTGGCTAATGTATCCCTCTGTCCCACCTCTCATGGCACCCCCACCCGCGGGTTAGCGTCCCCGAACCATTTCGGGTAAACTGGAGCAGTGTCTGCGAGGCACCTGGAGGATCCAGTGACATTTGGGTTGTCATGTGAATGAGGCCATGGTGCCGGCTTGTAGTAAATGTACAAATCTGGGCCACATTCCTCGTCGCGTTCGCGCCTCCAGAGACATCTCAGCTATGTTTCCCGCCTACCGCGAAGTGTCAGTGATCTGTATGTGCACCTGTGTGTGTGTACCTGAGAGTGTGTACCTCTGTGTGTGTGTGTGGGTGTGTGTGTGTTTTGTGTTTGGGGTGTTTGGTGTGTGTGTGGGTGTGTGTGTGTTGTGTGTGGAGAGAACATAGTCACACACGCATATTACACACATTTATGGATTTTTTTTTTTTTTTTTTTAACTCGGTACTTTATTTAATGGGGAATTTTGTTCTTTTTTTTAAATTTGCTTGTTCCCGGTTGATCCAGTCTAAAATAAAAAAAAAAATTCCTTTACAGGCATCGCTGTCAACATCGATTTCTTCAGCTGATTGTTGATTTCTTGGCAAGTTTAAAGCTCATAGTGTGCGATTGCTTTCTGACGACCGGCTCACATACCCCGTAATTTCCCGACGCGAGAGAACCGCTACCAATTCTCTCGCACGTCCTTACTGACGAGAGTATACGGGATTAGGGGAAAAGTCGTGTAACCCCTAGCCCAGGAGCCTGGCCCAGTCCTAAATGGGTCCCAGGAAATGCCCGAGAGTAAAGGCGCCCGCCGTGATATTGACAACATCAGCCACCGTGTGCCCATTGATCTATTATACAAAATACAGGGTGTATTTTTAATGACTGTGCAGTGTTTGAAAATATTGCCGGTCCAAGTTTTGTATTCACCCTCTGTAAAGTTCATGCAACATAATAGGTAAATACAAAACTTGGACCGGCAATATTTTCAAACACTGCATAGTCATTAAAATACACTCTGTATACGGGCTAGCACCATATATCCAACTGGCCTGAAGACGTAGGAAAGGGTCCTTAACTTGTATTTTCACATGGAAGTGAAGACACTGCTCTGGCAACACTGTGATGTGGTGATGATGATTTAACACAGTGGTTCTCAAACTTTTTTAGCCCATGCACCCATTCACCATATGTTTAGAACGTCACCTCCCCCCTCCCCTTTTTTTTCGTATTTCCTCCCTGTAAATCCACCCACATAGTATATGTAAACATTGAAGCTAAATTTAATAATACATACTAGAGCAAGTCTAGACGTCTACCTAAAACGTGATTTGTGGGTCTACTTACGTTATAAAACGAATTTCGGAAGGGCGAGAAGTACAGAACCGCAAAGTATGGAGGGAAAAACAATATCAAGTAATTGGTTCTTGTATTAATGAGATCTTGAAATAATCTTAATCTCCCCCTCCCCCTGGAAACCCTAAAATGCCCCCCTGGGGGGCCGGGGGGGGGGGGATTCCCCACAGGTTGAGAGCCAACGATTTAACAAGAATATACACAATGCTATATGCTCCCTATCGTCTGCTGCTGAATTCAAGCCCAGTATGTCGGGATTATGAAACTTACAATCACTACCCCTAAGACAGTATACACCCCATATATTGGCGGCTCATCCGTTAAGAGTTAATAAACAGAACGATTTATTTTTCTCACAGCCAGGCTTTATTCACCTGGGTTATATTTCCCAATCACCTATCGGTCGATGCCGCTACTTGTGTAAACAGTTCCACACCTGTACACATAATCTAGCAAGTGCGGAACTAAAGACTTGCACCCAGAGAATCTGTTCAAACTTAGGCACATGCCTAAACCGCTTGATCTATGCTTACCCTTGAGGCCCTCAGAGTGTTGCTTTTTGCTCGCCACATTGAGTTTATGGCTGAGAATATGCAACTTGCTTGATGGCTGAGTATTTGCAACTTGCCTTTTGGCTGAGTATGTGCAATTTGCTTTATAGCTTAGTATCTGCAACTTGCTTTATGCTTTAGTATGGTCAACTTGCTTTATGGTTTAGTATGGTCGGCTTGCTTTATGGCTGAGTATGGTCAATTTGCTTTATAGCTGATCATGTACCATGCCGATAAGCGTGAACAGCCATGTTTCACCATCTCAGATGAACACTAGAGTTGTGGGTCTGCTACTATTCTTAGTTAGTTATTTAGTTATCAGTGGGGTATCTTCGTTGCACTCCGGACATGTCCATAGGTGCTCAGATCCCCCCCCCCCCCCCCCCCAGCATATGCATCAGCGTCCGGTGGCTAATAGTGCCAGTTCTGTGTTGGTTGACGAGGCGCTTTGTTTTCCCGATGTACCTCTCGCGTCTGGCTGTGCCGATTCTTACTCCCAGGTCTTTCATCCTGGAGAGCGATGTGGAATCACTGGCGTCAAAATCTTCTGTTCTCGCCATATCTTTAAGGGCGTTAATAACATCCGCACGATCCATGGGCTGGCCATCTACAGGGGGTGCAGAGCCAGCCAATTTATCAGCTCGTTCATTTCCCTCGACTCCCGCATGTCCCGGGACGAAGATGAAGGTGACTTTGCGGACAACAGACTTCCGCAACGACTCAGTCCACTGTCTACGTACAGATCCAGCTTCGACCTTCTGAATCATGCTCATTGAATCACTTAGTACACACACGTTGGTATAATGCTGTGATTCCAGCCATATGAAAGCCTGTGTAACTGCCATCACCTCCATCGTCATGCTGCTCGTGGTCATAGAGTGGGCACCACTGGATTCTTGAACGGTTCGGCCCGCTGAACGGGCTGTACATGCCCACGCACTTCTCTGCTGCTTTACAACAGATCCATCTGTATAGATGAGCACTTCGGGGCTATCTGAGTGATCATAGATGAGCGCGTTAACCTCTGCATAGACAGCGGCAGGGTTCTGCTCTCTGCACCCTCTGTCGAGTGTGATAATGCAGGAGAAGGTACACTTAAAAGCTGGAGGCACCGGCACCCATTCCTTGCCGGGGTTGATACTGGTAAGACTGCAGACCTGTCCGACGACATCTTCCGCCCGACCCATCCATGATTTGCCCCTCTTTAGCCTGTCACTCTTTTCTCTGAATACAGCGTATTCTTGTTTCGGCCATACCGCGTGGCCAAGCGATCCAGATATTTACTTGTAATGTTTTCAGTAGCTTGCCATTACTTTCAGAACCAGAAGTCAACATTTAAGCCCAAATGACCGGCCTGAGTAACGAGCAAACTATGACGCCGTTAAAAATAGTTTTAGCGATCTAAGCCTCTCAGCCACGCCAACACACACACACACACACACACACACACACACACACACACACACACACACACACACACACACACACACACACGAGGGGGGTTCAAATGAAAACCTTAATTTGTTTTGTTTTTTGGTGGATACCTTTAAAGTGTGATAGAAATTACAATAACCACGACATTGTCTTGTAACCTGTCAATATTGTTGTTACCGATATCAAGAGTTTTAAGCACGGTGCAACACGGTGCAGAAGAACACGGTAATGTCATAAAAAATGTGTGCACATCCTTTACAGGACATCGCTGTCAACATCAGCATCTTTCAGCTGATTGTTGATTTCTTGGCAAGATTACGCTCAGTAGTTTGCCATTGCTTTCTGAGCAAACGGCTCACATACCCTGTAAGTTACCGACGCGGTTAGATCCGCTACCGATTCTCGCCGTCGTCACGTTACTCACGAGAGTATACGGGATTACGGAGAAAGTCGCAAACTCCTCAGCCAGGGAGCCCGTCATAAAGGCAGTTTAAAAATGGCCGCCCCACTTTTGACATGCACCAAAGAGGAGCAGCTTTCTGTTATCCGTGTTTTGATCAGTGACCTCCACTTTTAGTGTGTACCATATCACCCGTACTCACCAGGCCTAGCTCTAAATAATTTCCGCCTGTTTGGACAACTCAAAGAGTCATTGGGAGGACAGTCTTTTTCTGTCCGATAAAGAGGTACGACAAGTGGTGTATGAGTGATTACATACATGACCAAAAGCACTTTATCAGCGCTAGAGGAATTGCACTGAACGCAGTGCTGCCTACTTCGAAAAATGATACATTTGTTCTTTAGTCTCTCAGAATATATTCTCTCTCTCTCTCTCTCTCTCTCTCTCTCTCTCTCTCTCTCTCTCTCTCTCTCTCTCACACACACACACACACACACACACACAAACACACACACACACACATATTTAAGGTTTAAAGAAAGCAATGGCAAACTACTGAATGTAAACTTGCCAAGTAATCACAGACAAAAAATTCTGAGGCTGACTGTGACGTCCTGTAAAGGATATGTGTTCGTTGTTGGATACACGAGAGAGAGAGAGAGAGAGAGAGAGAGAGAGAGAGAGAGAGAGAGAGAGAGAGAGAGAGAGAGAGAGAGAGAGAGAGCAATATAAAACGATGGCAGGCGGGACTTTGTCCACAAGAAAAATTATTTACGTTATGATTTGACATTGCAAAAAAAATGCACAGAGTGGAAGCTCACAACACAGTGCGGAATGTCTCGGCGTTGTGTTTATTCTGTAAACACACTTTGCTAATTATTTATATTTGATACAGCTCATCTCTGACAGCAAAGTTTCGTTGCTTTCCAGAGGTCTGTATCGGATGGAGGCTCAGATGAAGATTTCTACAGAGTGGTAAACTAGTCAGGCCATAAGATACAGATGATTGAATGAACTTTGGAAGTGTTTCGGAGTGTCTTCTTGGGACAATAACTGTAAATATGATCGCTTTAGGATGAGATATGTTCTGCATAATTTACTTCTGCCTTCTCATCTTCGTCTTCGGCTCCTCTTCCTCCCCCAAAGGACTAGGGGGAGGTGGTTGGGCGCCTGTGGGACCAGGTGGAGAAAGTGATGGACCAGACTGAGAACCCGTATGTGGAGATAATGATATGGCGGGGGATCGGTAGGGGCTCTGACGAATCTCAAAATTGAGAGTGAAGATCAGGAGAACTTTCAATCAGATGGTAGTGAGAAGCATTTGGAGCCACTCTTCGCTGACTGTTGAACGAGGGGACGCAGCGTGTGTGGGAATGCCCTGAGTGCAGTGATGTTGTTTTGTTTCTTAGCTCAACTCATCTCAACTTCCTCCCCTTCGTCCTCCTTCTTCTACTTATTCTTCTTATCCTCTTTCTTCTTCTTTTTCTTCTTGTCTTCTTCCTCCACCTTCGCATCCTCTTTGTTCTTTTTCCTCTCCTCCTCCTTCCCCTTCTTCTCCCCCCCCCCCCCCCGAGCTTGTTGTCTTCCAAAGCTACCCCAGAGCAAAACATAACAAGAACTGTATAAATAAGCACCCACTCTTGCAAAGGTGTTCCCTAAAACCCTGAACGTTCTTCTGATTGTCCTGGGTATGGGTCTCTAAAGATTCCAAGCCATGCTTTCTTATGTCGGTGACAAAAGCAGCAGTGGAATACCAACATCTAACAAGTACGAAGATTCACACTGGCTTCTTTCTCCTTCAAAGAACCGTGGCCGAACTGCTAGCGGTGCTTCAATGGCTGTTCTAAATTATTTGAACCTACTGAGTGGTTGATTTTACTCTGAATATAACAAGATTATGAACCAGCTGCGGCTTCCTGGCCTAGAGGTTAGCGACTTTTCTCCGTAATCTCGTATACTCTCGTAAGTAACGTGACGACGGTGAGAATCAGCAGTGGTTCGAATCGCGTCGGTAACTTACGGGGTATGTGAGCCGGCCGCTCAGAAATCAATGGCAAACTACTGAGCGTAATCTTGCCAAGAAATCACCAATCAGCTGAAAGATGCTGATGTTGACAGCGATGTCCTGTAAAGGATATGCAAACATTTTTTTAATGAACCAGTTGGCCAGTCTAAGAAGCTGTGTCTGGCCACGCTGTTTGACGAGATTTATCTGACCACCAGTATATTAAGACTGTACCTGGTCAGCCTGTCATGAAATCTAGCTTGCCCTATTTGGTGAGATAACAGCTAGAGGAAATGTCGTTTTATTGAAGAATGATGAAAATTCATTGGACAGCCAAAAGGAACCGTCTGGACATTTTGAGGGAAGGAAATTCGCCAAGACAACTGATCACAAACATTAGAAAGAGGCTGTCATCATTTGTGGCTACATTATGAGAAGACAAAAACTGGAAAAACCGGAAACATTTGTGGACAGAGAGATAAAGGAAGACAAAGAGAGAAAATGCTTGACAGTCTTGTGTTGGAAGGAACATGAATTGATACATGCCGTCGAAGAACTGAATTTGTGGAGAAGGCGAACAAGACACTTGATGATGATGATTATGATGACGACGATGATGACGATGATGATGATGATGATGATGATGATGATGATGATGATGATGATGATGATGATAGCTACTCACCGTACTTTACGAGATTGTATGTGATCACAACAATCATTACATTATATATGACCACCCTTATCATCAGATTGCCAGCGTCTGCAGCCTACCTTGTTCCAGACGTATTGGTTACCCATTCCTCTGGAGTACACAAGGCAAGGCCGAGAGAGGGAACATGTCGTTTGGGCACCACATGTTTCTCTGAAGCTCTGCCCAGACATTGTGATGGAAATTTTGGCCACATTCCAACTCACATACTTTGGTCTGTCAAGACTGCAAGGTGCCACTCTACTCTACACTATCATCATATTGTATCATCTATTTGCCCTTATCACCAGCCTTGCTAAAAGCTTCGGGTGTCGTGGCTCGGCATCTCACACGATCACCAGATACTGGGGTCAGGTCTGTATTCTTCCAAAGGTTATACAAGATGGCCAAGCCCGCCAGGTTTTTATCTCTTTGTCTTACTTTTGCTATTGTCCGATCAAGTTTGTTAGTTTTCACTACGTTTTCAGATAATGTTCTCCTCTTGACTGTCTACGTCACTTTCTCTAATCAAACTACGGTTTCATTTCTTTCTTGAAGGACTGATTGTCTTGTTAGTTTTCTTTTCTTTGTTTCATTGTCCCTCAGAAACCACATCCCCACTGCCTTTACTTGTTTGTCATCCTGACTGCTCACTGTCAGTGTATCACATGTATGCACAGCACGAGGACCCTATCGCAGTTTGTGAAATGTATTGGTGCTCTGGTGTGAACTTTGCGCGGAGACTGAACACTGATGATTGTGTCTGTGCGCAGTTAACGTGATCCTTATAAGCCACAAATGAAAGAGATCAAAGGGAATAGACTGATTGTGTAGTTTTCCTCGTTTTAAATTTGCTTATCATTATTATTATTATTATTATTATTATTATTATTATTATGAAAACCTTGACTGGAGAAATCATCACTGATAAGAAACAGCAGATGGATAGATGGGTCGAGCACTATTTAGAGCTTTACTCAAGTGAGACCAAGCTAGCGGATGATGCCCTCAACGCCATAGAGGCCCTGCCAACTCTTGACCACCTGGACACACTTCCCACTATAACAGAAGTTAAGTGTGCTATAAATGAGCGTGCATCTGGCAAGGCTCCAGGTAAGGATTGGATTCCAATAGAGGTAATCAGGAGTGGGCAAGACACACTCGCTCTACAGATCCACCAGCTAATAGAGCTATGCTGGCGAGAAGGACAAGTCCCACAGGATTTCAAAGATTCAAACATCATAACGCTGTACAAGAACAAGGGAGATCGGAGCGACTGTAACAACTATAGGGGTATCTCACTTCTGTGTATTGTTGGGAAAGTATTTGCCAGAATTGTCCTGCACAGACTTCAAGTCCTGGGAGATCAAGTCTACCCCGAATCACAGTGCGGCTTCCGTCAGAACCGGTCTACCATTGATATGATATTCTCATTGCGACAGATGCAAGAAAAATGCCGGGAACAAAATCAGCCACTGTTTATTGCCTTCATCGACCTCACAAAGGCATTCGATTTGGTCAGTCGTGAGGGTCTGTTCAAAGCACTAAAGAAGATTGGCTGCCCACCAACTCTTCTGTCCATTGTGGAATCGTTCCACACAGGCATGAAGGGTATAATCAAGTTTGATGGCTCAACTTCAGAAGAGTTTGAAATCAAGAGTGGAGTTAAGCAAGGTTGTGTACTAGCTCCCATCCTCTTTGGGATATACTTTTCACTTCTACTGAAATATGCCTTTCGTGATCAGGATGACGGTATATACATTCACTCACGCTCAGATGGTGGCCTCTATAATGCTCAGAGATTGAAGGCCAAGACCAAAATTAGCAGGGTACTAATCAGAGAGTTGCTTTTTGCGGATGATGCTGCGATTACGACCCACTCTGAGGAAGAATTACAACATCTACTATCTGCATTCTCCAATGCTTGTTCTGAATTTGGTTTAACAATTAACAAAAAGAAGACACAGATTATGTCACAAGGTGCACATGGTGTACCATCAATCTTTATTGACGATGCCGAACTGGAGATAGTAGACCATTTTACATATCTAGGATCGAGGTAAATAGCAAATTATCCCTCGATCAGGAAATCAACATCAGGATTGGCAAGGCAGCAACAACAATGAACATGTTAGCAAAAAGAGTCTGGGAGAACAGGAAGCTTACTGCCAAAACAAAAGTCCTCGTCTACCAAGCCTGTGTCCTTAGTACTCTTCTTTATGGCAGTGAAACCTGGACAACTTACTCACGCCAAGAGAAACGTTTAAACAGCTTTCATATGCGGTGTCTGCGAAGAATACTTGGTATTAAGTGGCAAGACAAAATCACAAATACTGAAGTATTGGAAAGATCAGGTTGTGTGACGGTGTATTCCATGCTCAGTCTTCGTAGACTTAGATGGATAGGACACGTTAGGAGGATGGATGATGGTAGAATACCAAAGGACATCTTTTTTGGTGAATTACAGACGGGTAGGAGATCTCAGGGTCGGCCTCTACTACGATACAAAGATGTGTGTAAGCGGGACATGATTGATACAGGCATTGATAATGCACATTGGGAGCATGTCGCCGCTGAACGTGTTGCATGGAGGGCAACTATCAGAAATGGAATAAAGACAAAGGAGAAAATGATTGCAGATAAAGCACACATAGAGCGTGAGAGACGTAAGATGGTGCAAAATGGTGGAAATGACCATGTTTTCACATGCACCACTGTGGGCAAACATTTGCAGCAAGAATTGGCCTTACCAGCCACACTCGCCACCGCCATGGATCGTAGTTATTAAGCCTTTTTGAAGCACAATGTACCAAACTATCGTCTGTCAAGACGGAAAGGTGCCAATGTTATTATTATTATTGAATCACATGTTTAAAAAGTCGCTTAAAAGTCGACAGGTCGACTTCATTGCACCGGGTTTTTATCCCATATGGCTCAGTCTCTTTCCGCGCGCGGAAAAGCGTCGCACAAAGCACTAACTCCGTAGCTCCAGGGACGACCCTAAGGAGTCTTCGAAAAAATGCACTCGTGAACCGAAGGACGCGATCCAGGAATCCAACCCACAACCTTCGGAGCCCGAGTCAGACGGCTTGACCACTTCGCCACGGAGTCTCCCAATGAATCACATGTTAAAACATTGTTTGCTAGATTCAGTGCCACATTCAAAGCTGTAAACTGACGACTTTCCATGATTTATTCCTACACCTGTTTCATTTCCCATTTTAGCTTTACGGTTTCTATTTTATATTCATGCACTCACGCACGCTAGTTCACGATGGAGCGTAAACAAGACTATCTGTATCAAACGTGAATGAGCTTTCGATCAGTTAAACATAACTGATTTTTGTATGTATATGTTTTTTTCCTGTTGCTAAATGTGTGCGTGCGTGCGAACGTGCTCGTGTGTGTGTGTGTGTGCGCGTGTGCGCGCGCGCGCGTGCGTGCTTGTATATATTTATAACTATATAAATAAATAAATGTATATATAAACTAACGAAAGAAGATACGAATGTAACCGTTGAACTGGTAAAATGACAGCTAAACGTTTGTTGCAGGAGTGTCCAATATAAGCAGAACAGAGAAAAGTACGTTTGGTCTACACCTGCTCCATTTGAGGACAAACTCCATAGTTTAAGTTTACAGCTGCCTTCTTTTAATTTACTCATATTGACATCTGAAGATGAACGAAGAAGAAGAAGAAGAAGAAGAAGAAGAAGAAGAAGAAGAAGAAAGAAGAAGAAGAGAAGAAGAAGAAGAAGAAGAAGAAGAAGAAGAAGAAGAAGAAGAAGAAGAAGAAGAAGAAGAAGAAGAAGAAGAAGAAGAAGAAGAAGAAGAAGAAGAAGAAGAAGAGAAGACGAAGAAGAAGAAGAAGAAGAAGAAGAAGAAGAAGAAGAAGAAGAAGAAGAAGAAGAAGAAGAAGAAGAAGAAGAAGAAGAAGAAGGAGGAGGAGGATGAGGAGGAGGAGGAGGAGGCGGAGCAGCAGCAGCAACAGCAGGAGAAGATATACATAGTGTTGCTTTATGTATGCATGCATTTATTTATAAGTATACATATATGCAACGATGATTTTGTGTGTGCATGCATATATGCTGTTTGTCATCCATTATTGGCTTGGTCTTCCCTTTGCTTTGTACTTGATTGTTCTGTTCTATAAATTTTCATACATAGTGCCAGTTTAAAGTTAGGCAGTTCCAATAAGTGTTTATTTAATATATATTTATTTATTATTCATGTTATTTATGCATGTTTTTATTTAGTTATTTTAAAAAGCATATTTATGTATCACACATTTGCAGGTAAAAATAAAAATGTACAACCACGAGGAACACGAAACAAAGAATGTACGTAATTTTCTAGCCACAATTAGATGTTTCCTATTACCAGCCTAGGCGACGCTACAGTGCTGTGGCTAGCACGATTACCTGCCGGTACGAGGGTCATGAGTTCTAATCATCATCGTGGCAGATTCTATTTACTTGATTTGGGCCTCCAGGTGTTGACTAAACCTGAAGTGGTACCCAGAGATATAAAGAGATAAAACGGCGACCGGTGTAATATAGACCACATCACCCACGAGTGCCAATTAGCCTTTATAATATGGGGCTGGCACGTTATTCCCCACACGCCACAAGGCCGCAAACTGACTGTTCGGTCTTAAAGAGTTATTTCCCTTAATCTAGCACCAGTACATATTTCGTTGCTGTCACATATGCCCTATATACTATGCCCACACATGGGAGGCTGCAGCCAGAGACCGTAATTCGTGGCGTGCATCATTACACAAGGGTGCAGTCATATGTGAGGCAACCAGGACTGCAAGAGCTGTGAAGAAAAGGCAGGACAGAAAAACCACTGCAGGAAATGCTCCTCCAGAAACGTCAAGCATTCCTTGCCCACATTGTCAAAGAACATTTCGAGCCAAAATAGGCCTTATCAGCCATCTTAGAACTCACGGCTCCATACCTTCAACCCCACTGGATGAAATGAATGGTCATCATCATTCTTGATGGACAAACAACATATACTATGCCCCCCCCCCCCCCCCAAAAAAAAAAACCGGGCCTTAAATTAATTTTAGCTTCAAAAAGAGCAATAGGGCTTATTTTCGGGGAATGTCTTTAATTTTTCTTTTCTTTAGATACAGAAATCTAAATTTATTCATGTACAAAATTCTACATTTATTCAAATACAGACATGTCATCGACTTCTCAAACATCTGTAGAACTCTTCAATTCCCGAATTATGTCTGATCAATTGTCTATAAACACTTTAGTTCCATTCATGACAATCGTGTTGGAGAGTTGGTGTTTATAAAAGTCGATGCCACCAACAATGAGCTTAAATGCAAGTGTACGTTTAATAACTTCATTCTAGCTGACGATCTTAACTGAGGCTTATTTTAGGGGTAGGTCTTATATTAAAAGCATTAAAAGCAAAATATTCGTGCTAGGGCTTATTTTAGGGGTAGGTCTTTCTTTCAGGGAAACGCGGTATGCCCAGTTGATGTGTTCATAAGTAGAGGACCATTTTACGCGCGTTAAGTCGGTTTGGGTATATGGTGTTAAACCCGTTTCTATAGACAATCGGCACTCGAAAGGTGATGTGGTCAGAATCGCGCCTTTACTTCCAAGACTTTTTCAGATACCCATTTTACGCTGGGTTGATCTGTGAGCCACGGTCAATATCTTTTTTTTTTTATTTGGAATCTCCCGGATGCGGGTTGAACCGATGGCCACAAGGCCGGCAGACGAGCGTCTAGCCACCGTGTTACCGCCCTCTGGCACCTGTACGTCTGAACAGACGATAGTTTGTTCCTTTGTGCTTCTGAAAAGTCATAATAACTATATCCCGTGACGGGGATCATGGATGGCGTTATACATTTCTATAGCACAAAGCCTGGGCTGAATTATAGAGACCTTGTGTTGCCCAAGCAGCATGATCTCTCTCTCGGCCCTACATAGTTTATTCCAGAGGAAAAATAACACTAATACATCTGGAACAAGACAATCTGCAGAAGCTGTTGGATCAGCAAAGCAATGCTCTAACGGTCCGCCTGTTAGAGCTTCCATCCTAGACCAGTTGCCGGCCAAGGCTTAGGGCCTGGTCTGGCCTGCCATGCCATTTAGTCTTTAGGTTGTATATCCTCACACCAGGATAAGGCTTGTACCCTCCCAGTTGCGCTCCCTTGCCCGAAGCCGTTGGCACAATGTGGGGTGCCGGGTTTGGTGAGCGCCGCCCAACAGTCGGTACTTACAGAAAGCAGGTAGTACTGTCTACGTTCATACGGTATCTCATTCATATCTGACTAAGACCTGACTGTAGTTACCGCTACTCCCTGGTGTAATCATATTAATCGTTTTAAATGTTGCATGTCCTTTGCAGGACGTCAAGGTCAACCCTCGTTTGATTTCTAAGCAATTTTACTTTCAATAGTTTACGTTGCTTTCTGAACGAGAAGTCAACACTTAAGTAAAAATGACTGGTGTATGGAATGAACCCACTACTCCACCATCTTAGCCATGCAAAGCTCAAAACACAATAATTAAATTAGTCAATCTTTTATTAACAATTTTCCCCATTGCCTGCCATTTTGATTGCTTCCCTGTAAATTAAACCATTATTAAAAGACGTCCATTGGAATCATCTTTCACACGATGTGTCATCTTGAAAATAATATCCAAGAACTATATTATTGTGAATTAAACTTTCATTGCATCCTCCGTTCTGGAAAGTTCTGAATACAAACGGGAAATTTGAAGTAAAGAAGTGAGCAGCGCACGGACGTCTCTATACCGTATCTTTCCCATTTGTGTATCCATTTGCCAGATTGACACAAGGTGACATCATAGTTTGTTGCAATTACTGCTTTGGAATTGTGCGGTGTTAATAAACGAAGACCCATGAAAGGACGTCTTCGTAGCGGGAATACTATACTTTTGGGGAATACGTAGTTTTGTTTGTATTGAGGAGCGACGTCCCAAATATGCGTCTCGTTTTCAGCATAGAAGAAAATATCCAAGTAAGGCCATTTCCAGTTGTAGCCTCGAATTTCATCGGATCTGGCCGAGAAAAGCTTCCACGAGAAATTCCAGTCCTTATTGAGTACGTACTGAGGACTTAAGCTTGAGAGGGCCTGGTACACAGCAGTTTGAGTTGAAAGCGGTACTAAAACATCGATGTCATCGTCCCAGGGGACTAAGCCATGATGTCTGTAAGAACCAATAAGTGATCCACCGTACAGCATGTATTCTAACCCATTTCTAGTCATAGTTAAATCAAACACCGCCATCGTGTCTATTAACAGTTCAAGAGCTGGACCATAAAGTCGTGGTCTAAAATATGAACTTGAGTCCCTGGAGGATTTAGATTTCTGGAAAAAGACACTGTCATGTTTTGGAATGTGCTTTACGTTGAGTTTCACGGATATGATTTGTTGTGGCGCCTTATTCAGGTTGAATGGTGGAATGTCAGGAGGTCCACCATTCAGCTTCACAGGTACAAATTTCAGCGGTTCTAAATTATGCTTCATGATTGAATGTCCTGTAAGTTCTACATTCTGCTTCATCGATTGGATGTCCTGTAGTTCTACATTCTGCTTCATATATTGAATGTCCTGAAGTTCTAGATTCTGCTTCATGGATTGAATGCTCTGTAGTTCTACATTCTGCTTCATGGATTGAATGTCCTGTAGTTCTAGATTCTGCTTCATGGATTGAATGCTCTGTAGTTCTACATTCAGCTTTGTGGATTGAATGTCCCGTGGTTCTACATTCTGCTTCACGGAGTGAATTTCCCGTTGTTCATCATTCTGTATCACTGATGGAATTATCGGTGTATCTACATTATATCGTGCATCTTCATCATGAATCACGGATGTTGCAACAATAAGAGGCTTAGCCAAAGAACGTCTTGAGTAATTTAAATCGATGAGCGAGCTGGAATGATGCCTGGACGTGACTGAGGGCAACAGGGTGTAGTGGGACTGTTCTACAACACGAAATACATACATTAAGGTAAACGTGTATACACTTAACGCCACGCCCAAAAATACAGCTTTTTTCCCAGTCCACGCTGACATAAAGTGCATCATTCCAGTAGCGACCGGCAGTTGGGAACAGCAATCTGAAAATTAACATAAAAAGGGTCATTTCAGTCGTATGTTAATGTGCTCGTTATTCAAGTACAATGAATTCTCTCAAACGAAAACGAACATTGTAGTGGGAGGAAAAACCAGGTAAAACAAAAAACTCGTGTTTAAAGCATGAGGCGTTTTTGGTATATGGTGCTATTCGCATGTTTTATATACCAATCGGCACTCTATGATTACGGGGACAGTACCTGGCCAGCCATCTTTTCTTCTCAGAATATTTTCTGGTCCTCATTTTAGATCTGGGTCAATGTTGTTGTTTTTTTGTTTTTTTTTTAATTCCTGTCTGCCCGGGAAGGTTAACCCGGTCAACAAATCCCCGCAGAAGTCGGATGTGTCGGCCTAACGGCGCAAGAATGCAGCTCTGCTGTAAACAGGCACAACGCAATCACATCCAGAAAAAAAAAAACTTCGGATGAACGCAGAAGAAGAAGAAGAATTCCTGTCTAGATGGGGGATTCGAAAACTTGACCACAGGACAGCAGGCAGCCGTGCGCCCCACTGCGCTATCTAGGTTCTCTGGACCAACCAATGTCGTCTTCATAATAATGAAGGTCCTGTGCAGAACGTCGCCCCATCACCAACGAGGCTCCTTGCGCATGCCCCGTGTGTTGTCATGTCAAATGTGCCTTTAATGTTCGGTTCCAATTTCGTGCTGATCAGGCCATGCCTGTCGACCTCTGTCTGTCCATCCCTGCCTCTTTTCCACAATCCATGCCTTTGGACAATTTTCTTTATAAACCACTGCAGTGTTTATTTTATTTTTTTTTAAGTTAGGTATATATACCCAGTACAGGACGTCGCAGTCATTCTCAGCATTTTGGCTGTTTTTTTTTATCTTTTGGCAAGTTTAGGTTTAGTACTTTGCCATTGCTTTCTGGACGACCGGCACCCATACCATTCTCATAACAAACCAAACGCTAGGCGGTCTGCAGCTTTTAATATGGCTAAAATATTTCAGCTTCAGAGACATGATACTTGTATAAGTCAGTTTCCTTCGATGTTTGAACGAACGAACGAACTTCATTTTCAAAGTTTTAGGACTTGGGCGCGCAGGCCCGTCTGACATCCTGCCCTTCTGATCCCTCTGCTGGCATACATTCTTTCATTCACGCCTCAGATCTTATAGTGTCATTATTTGTGTTTTCCTTGTTCTAAGAACGTTTCTGATACATTACGTGTAAAAGTACAGACATTCTTCTATGGAAGATTGCAATGAGGTCCATGACTGGCAACTGTTTCATGCCACAGGAAGGATGTATCTTCTCAAAACCTTTCTTTTGTTTTATTTGTTCGCTCGCTTCAAACTCAAGCGTAGTCCATACACGCGCTACTACTGTACTCCGAGTATTTGTGGACTGATTTGTGCATATGGATTAAGTTTCCTTATTATCAGTGTCACTCGTCATCAGAGGAACCCACTCCAACTTCTGGGGCACTTATAATTTACGTCCCCAGGTCAAGGACGAGAAGTCAACATGTTAGTCCAAACTGGCCGGTGTAGGGGTTGAACTCATTACCTCATCATCAGCGCACCGGAAGTTTAAGAGCGAGTACTCGTATCTACTCTGTCACTCCGACCTCAAAACATTACTTGAACATGTGTAATGTTCTCATACTATATGTTATTAATAGTCTTTAACCTCTGCATCGCCATCTGCAGTCTATGTCTTACTTCTTTTTAAAATTCCCCATGGTGCCATCAGAAAACATATGTGAGAACCGCTGGTCTAGACTGAATGCATAAAACTGTCACAGGAAAATAATAAGCGAACCCACTAAATAATGATGTAGCTACTTCAAACGAAACAATAAATGCCCCCTGTTGCCAATTAATCAATTGTCTCGTAATACAGCAGCTATAACACGTATGTTAATCTACACGCTGATTAAAATGTCGTGTAAATTACAAATAAAGTGCAACAAATAGCGTAAAAAGAAACCTTTCATTGATAAAGAAGCACATAAAAACGCTCGTAGTGGTGCAGCAGACGGCCATTAAATTTGGGATGATGTTCGCTTTGTTGAATATTTGAATGCAGCGGCGGATCTGGGGGTTAAGTTCAACTTTCATGGTTCGCTAAAATCTGACAAAATTGAGATAAAGTTATAAAGCAAAGTGCAGTATCTTCTCTTGCTCAATGCTAAAAGGTTCTTAAAAAGCATTATATTTATCGTATAGCTCTGTCCTTTTGCAAAATGATAACAATACAGACCAATAAAAAGATATCAATTGAAACGAGAAAAAGAGTGTTGAAGTGCTACATAGAACCTGTACTTTTATATGGATGTGAGGCGTGGACAATGAGCAGTCAAGCTGAAAAACAGCTGATGGCTGTGGAAATGTGGTTTCTGAGGAAAATGCAAAGAATACCATGGACAGACAGAAAAACCAATGAACAAGTCCTTCAAGAAACAAATGAAGATCGTAAACTGATTAGAGTCATTAGACGTAGACAGTCAAAATTTTGTGGGCATGTTATGAGAAGAAATGAATTGGAGAACTTGGTGACAACTGGCAAGATCGAAGGAAAGAGACCAAAGGGAAGACCGAGAAATTAATACCTGGATGGTTTAGCCACGTGGCATGGTCGAGACAGGAACACGGAGCTGATTCGCGACTCTGGTGATTGAGTGAGATGATAAAACATGACCGCCCACGCTCATCGGCATGGCACATGATGGATAGCGCTGTCTCCACAATGTAGATATGTAGTAATGAGTTTCCAATAACCACTGTCCTTCTATTTGATACAATGTTACAAGTTTCTTACAGTCCATTGCTTGATGTTGTCCACCACTATATAGTGTTGTCTTCTTCCTGCACGCTTCCCCTTCACTTTTCTATTGGGCGCATCCTTTAACTGGCATACCGTGGTAGGGTGGTCGCTAGACTCCAGCCAGCGACCAGGTCATGTGTTCAAATGCGCATTGAGACGGTTTTTTAGCATTTTCTTGGGCTCACAGTTCGATATTGTTTGAAGTGCCAGAAAATGTAATCGGGAGTGAAGGCTGGTGACGTAATGGTGACCACATCAGCTCTCTAGTACAGACTGGCCTATACAACTATGGATCCCGCACCATATACCCAGTACGGCCTATGGTGTGTACAAATGTTCCTTTAATTTAACCATTTTGTTGCATTTTTAATGAGATCAGTCTCTTTCAATGGCAGAAGTACTTTATTTGTCTTAGCTTCAACGTATGCAGTATTGCGTCCGGTACTCACAGATTCTAGGTCACTGATGTGTTTGTGATCTCCTGCAGCCACGTTCTTCCTATTGGTCTGTATAACTACATCTGGAAAGCTTCCGACTTAAAGATCACATTTTTTAATTCGATGACCATGTTTCTGTATAATTCAATAAAATCCAAGTCTGTCTGTCTGTCTGTCTGTCTGTCTGTCTGTCTGTCTATGAAAGGTCGGCGTGGCTGAGAGGTTTAACGCCCTGGAGTTTAAACTTCCTGTGTTCTGCCCCGTACTCCATACTCCGGTTATTAGGACTTCAGCATTGACTTCTCCTTCAGAAAGCAATCATCATCATCACGTGCCCTGCCGGTAGCGTGGGCGGTCACGTTTCACTATCTTGCGCGATCACCACAGTCGTGGAACAGCTCTGTGTTCTTGTACCGACCATGCCATGTGGCCAAGTCATCCAGATTTTTACTTCTTTGCCTTTCCCTTGTTCTTTTCCCCTCAGTCTTGCCAGTTGTCACCAAGTTCTCTAGCTGATTCCTTAGAAAGGAATGGCAAGCTACTAAACATAAATTGCCGAGTAAATTACAAACAGCCAATAGGAGCTGAGGGTGGTTGCAACGTTCTACAAAGGACAAGCCATGTTTATGGATGTATCTATGCAAGTATATATTATGCATGTTTGTTTCTTTATATGTTAGTCCACTTTGTGTACATGCTGAGCGTTCACATTATTGTGTTTACTGCCACACGAATTCAACATATATAATATTGAATAGTCAACACGGCCCAGTAGATAATAGCGCTGCTCTTAAACTTCCGGTGTGCTGATACCGAGGTAGCAGGTTCAACCCATACAGGGGTCAGTTGGATTAACATGTTGACTTCTGCTACTTGACTTGGGATATTGGGTTCGTGAGGAACACTGGTAATAAGAAAAGTTAATCCACACGCAAAGTTCAGTCCAGTGAACTACTGATAGTGGCAGCTACTAGAAGTAATAAGAAAAGTTAATCCACACGCAAAGTTCAGTCCAGTGAACTACTGATAGTGGCAGCTACTAGAAGTAATAAGAAAAGTTAATCCACACGCAAAGTTCAGTCCAGTGAACTACTGATAGTGGCAGCTACTAGAAGTAATAAGAAAAGTTAATCCACACGCAAAGTTCAGTCCAGTGAACTACTGATAGTGGCAGCTACTAGAAGTAGTAATACGTGTATGGACTACGACTGAGATCAACGCCAACGAACACAAAAATCATATTTAAAAATATAATTAGTGATTGAGAATGTGTAGTAAGGAGTGCCGAATTAAGGCAGGCATGTTCCTGCCGTTTGAAAATAAAGTCCGTTTGTTCTGTTTGTATTTTATCCGTATCTTATAAATAAATAAAATTGTGGCTATGTGTGATATCATTGTATGATCTGTCCAATACATCACTTTCATTAGCACTCCTGTATGTTTCATATCACCCACCCTATGGAGACGCCACTGCCCGCAAGCATAACAATACAACCAGTGTGGTTTTGTAGATAGCAGTGTGGGGTAGTTGTAATCTCGCGAGAGGAGGATTTGCAGAACGCGGGAAAGGCGAATAGCTCTACACGACAGGTTTATGTCTGGCGCCATGAGTGCGATCAAATGAGCTTGTAAATAGAAATCTGCTGACATGGAAGGAGCAGATTCCTAGATGAAGGTGTGGTTGGTAAAGTGATTCCTGCGGAAGGAGGGGATTTCGTGGTTGAGAATAATCACTCATCGGCACCTTGCCATCTTCACAGACGATAGTTTGTAAAATGGAGTTATACCTCTCCATAACACAAAGCCTGGGCTGAATTTAGATACCATGTGTTTCCCAAGCAGCATGATTCGTCTCTAGGCATGCCTAGTTTATTCCAGGGGAAAGGTAACGCCAATACTTCTGGAATAAGACAAGTTGCAGAAGCTGCCGGATCAGCAAAGAAATGTTCAAACTGTTCGCCTGCTGGAGCTCCATCCTAGACCAGTTGCCTACCAAGGCTTGGAGCCTGGTCTGCCCTGCCATGACATTTAGTCTTTAGGTTTCATTTCCTCGCACTAGGGTAAGGCTTGTACCCTCCCAATTGTACGCCTCCGCCCGGAGCCGTTGGCACGATGTAGGGTGTCGGGTTTGATGAGCGACGCCCAACTTTCGGCGCCAACAGAAAATAGGTAGTACCGTCTACTGTCATATGGTAGCTCAGTCATATCTGACTAAGACCTGACACACTGGGAGAAGGATGGTGCAGGATTGATCTCTATTGACGCCTGCAATAATTCTACACCCATATAAAGACATCTCCCTGTAGGGGATATAAAGACATTTCCCTGTAGGGGATATACAGACATCTCCCTCTAGGGGATATACAGACATCTCCCTGTAGGGGACAGCCATTACTCCAATGGACGACAATTTCTTTCAGATTAATTAATATCCGTAAGGGAGGTCAGCATGGCGGAATAGGTTAGAGCGCTCGCTCTTAAACATCCGGTGTGCTGATGCTGAGGTAGTGGGTTCGACCGCTACACGGGACAGTTGGATTAAGATGTTGACTTTTCGTACTTGACTTAGGGAAGTACATTACAAGTACCTCAGAAGTCGGAGTGGGTTCGCCTAATGGCGAGGGACACTGCTAATATGGAAAGTAAACCCACACACAAAAACCAGTCCAGTGGACTACAAGTAGTAGTACATGTATGGACTACAATTGAGTTCAAAGCGGGTGAACGAAAAAAGAAAAATAATTAATAATCCGAAATGTGGTTACAAGATTATTATTCAGAGGCTGGGGTAGGCCCTAATTATAACTTCTCTTTCGAGGTTGAAATTTCTGCATGTATGGCGGCGGGTGTGTCGCAGAAGAGACCGGTTTTCTTGCCTTATGCAGAAATGTGTGGCTGCTGGTTTTGCTAGTGACTGCCGTTTCCATCGATGATGAACTGTGTTTTCGAGGAGGACTTTTGTGTTGGCATTCTGGCGACGGCATTATGTACAGTGAAATGTTTCTTTACATCTTTCGAGGTTGTGTTGGTGCGTGGTCTACAGTTCGGGATAAAAATGGCGTGGCTGGCTAGAAAACATCTAGAAACGGAACAACAATATCTAAAAACATCGATACTTTGTAGGGAATATCTGGTTGGGAATGTGACTGCCAATTCCATCAAGGATGAACTGTATTGTTCTAGAGGTCTTTTGTGGTGACATTCTGGCGGTGGCATTTTGCAGTGTGCCTGAGCGGGCCGTTGTTTGTCGAGACTCCTGTCTTTTTCACTTTTCACATGGAGCAGGGGGAACATTTCATGTGATATTCACTGGCATGGGAACGGAGCATAATGGGGACGACCATTTGCTGTGATATTGGAACCGCGACTAATGACTAAAGACTTCTGAGGTTGAACGGGGGTAGGGGTAGTGGCAGAATGAAATAGGAAAGGGGAAGTTGGGAATCAATTAGTGGCTATAACTTTTCTGGAGGAACAAACAAATTAACTTATAGAGACCTTTAGTTGAAAAGGGGGGAAAGGACGAAGGGAGGGGGGGGGGGGAGACTCTTTGTATACTACATGTCTTTGAACTTGTGGTAATTTCCAACCACAATTACTAACAGCCAACGGAATCAAAGTAATTCGACACAAGTATTTCAATAACCATTTACAGTGGCTTGTAAATCGACACCAATGTATCAATATCCGCACGAACCGGTAAACAATAGGACACACACATGGCAACGTTCTACATGTGTGTTGTAGATCCTTTACAGGACGTAGCAGTCAACTCCAGACATTTTATTTTTACTGTTTGTGATTCCTGAGCAAGTTTACGTTCAATAGTTTACCATTGCTTTCTGGACGACCGGGCACTCAAACATTCTGTGGAAACCAACACAGGGCGGTCAGCTTCCAAATCGCCCTCAGCTGTGTTTCGAACGCGGTGTGTCGGGTTACGAATTGCATTCGCGATCCCTTCGCCACAGAGCCGGCTAAGCAGGGTCTAAGCAAGGCATGTTAGACTGCGGTTGCGTGCCACGTGCGGCCCGTTATTAACTCAAGAGCGGCCCGAGCAAAGTTCCATTTTCAAATGCTTGGATGATCGCCTTTTACCCTTATGGTCAAATTCACAATATTCCATCATATTATAAAAGAATGCAAACTAGTTCGACTGCTTACAGCGCATTGCAAGCAAAATTAACAAACATAACTTTGATCTTAACTAATCCGCATTATTAAATTACTTTCTACCCTTTAATTTACTTAGATATTTGCTTGCATAAATAGACGCTGGCAACATGGGTTGTTAATATAAATGGTTCAATTGACTAACTGAATAATACATACAGAACTCCAAATTTACAGTTTACATTGTTACGAAATTTATGTTTATTCTCTCGCAACTTGACACAACTTACATCTCAAACTGTTCGCTTGCGTGTTTGTCCACGGTGTTCAACTCAGAAGGCGTCAAGCCTTGAAAACACACTAGCGACTGCTGTTACTGGCAGAAAGAAAAGACTACTTGACCACTAATTAAGACGGTGGCGCATTTCAAGTGAAGTGGGGGGTCGTTATGAGTGTGCACAAGTGTTACGTCACAAACCCACTGTTTGCTATACAATAAAAACATTGTTTCTCTAAAGGAGAACAATATCAAAAGATGTTTCGTAATGAATCATGCGTCATAGCGAAATATGAAGCTCTGAATCAAAACTCAAAGAATTGAGAAATAATCTCAGCCAATAATGGACATGCAGTTGGCCAGCCTATGTGTCTTGCCGATGTTATTAGTGCTCTTATGGAGATGTCGAGAGAGGAGGACTTTGACGATAGTGAATCCACATCGTTGTCCAGAATAAGAGACTCGGGAGTATGAAATAGCACGGACATGAGATGGAACATCGGGAGAATGAGGAACCTCATCAGCCAACACAGAGCTGGTACTATTAGCCGCTAGACACGGATGCATATGGTGAGGGAAAAGGCGGGGGGGGGGTGATTTGAGCATCTATGGACTTTTCCACAGCGCAAGGATGATACCCAACAGATAACTGACTGGAGTCTCTGTGGCGAAGTGCTTAAGCCGTTTAACTCGGAAGGTTGTGGGTTCGATTCCGGACCGCGTCCTTCGGTTCACGAGTTAAATTTTTCGGAGACTCCTGTGGGTCGTCGCGTAGAGCTACGGAGTTCGTGCTTTGTGCGACGCTTTCCGTGCTGCGGAAAGAGACCGAGCCATATTGGATAAAACCCGGTGCAATGAAGTCGACCCTGTCGACCTTTAAGCGACTTTTTTTTTTAGATAACTGACATGCTTTGTGAAAGTACAGAAAAGAAATAATGTTTCTAGTCTCCGCTAGTTACGAAAAAAGCTATTGCAATCGGCGCAAAATCACAGCCGGGTAGTGGGTTCATTGAAACATATTTGGTAAAAACAGCGGAAACTGTGTGGTCTGTTGAAAGCATATTTGTTGTTTTGTTCGCCCGGTCGCTTTGAAGTCAAGCGTAGTCTACTGTATACAACCACACTCATAACTTTGCCTATTATTTCAGCCAAAGTATTATTTACTTCCTATGTTATATAACTTTACAGTATGCACCTAACAAGCTGCAGCGAAATATGCCAGGCAATAAATGGTGAATCATATCGTTGGTGTTTAAATTCACTAAGAAATATATTGTTTTGTACTTACTTTATGTTTAGTATAAAATGGAAGTGTATAAAAGTCAGCATACAAACATTAAATTCCAACTTAAGTAGTGAAAGAACGCAAGAATATATGCATATGGATGACTGTGGAAATTATAAACAAAACGATACAAAGAAAGAAATCTAAGAATACTCCAGGATACACATTAGTGAACTAAAAATACGTAACATGTGTAGAACAGGTAAAGAAACATGGATTCGGACAAAATGTCGGGAAATAGAGGAACTAGAAACAAAACAACACAAAAGAAGTGCTTGACAATATAAGAGGACTTGCAAACAAGAAAAATCGTATAGCAGAAAACACCACAAAACTATCAGCTCGATGAGCAACATAATTAAGATACTCCATAAGATCATACAAGAATGAGTTAAAAACAAATTAGATAAACGAGTATGCGAAGAACAATTTGGTTTTCGTAGAAACAACGGCACCAGAGAAAGCATAATTTGCTTAACGCTTAAGGATTTTGACTGGAAAATATGTAGAAGCTACAGAAACATGATTATGTAAGCTGTTAGTTAGTTAGTCGCGGTTCCAACTTCACGGACAACTGATTATGTAAGTTGTATAGACTACAAGAAAGCTTTTGAAATAGTACAATGTAAACAGTTAAATACATGTCTTCGGGAGACAGTATTAGATGGACAAGTTATCGGAGTTTCAGTAACATATGCACGGAACAATGGGAGACAGTTACATACGAAAAGAATTGCTCAGTACACATTGACATGTGAACGCGGTGCGACGGTTGCTCATGATACATCCACATGGCAGAAGCGGCGCCATAGTTGCTCACGATACATCGACATGGCAGAAGCGGCGCCATAGTTGCTCAGTATACATATACACGTGGACGCGGTGCTATAGTTGCTCAGTACACACAGACATGGCGGACGTGGTGCCATGGTTGCTCAGTACACACAAACATATGGACGTGGTGCCATTGTTGCTCAGTACACATAGACCGCGGTGGAGGACGCGGTGCCATATTGCTAGATGCTCGCCAGTTGTTCCGATGGTCGTGGGTTGGAGTCCGCATTGGAACTGATTTTTACAATTGGACCAGAATCCCAAGTCGACCCAGCCTAAAACGGCTGCCAGGAAATGTCTTAGGAGATCAAGGCGGCTGATGTGATATTGACCACAGCAGCCACCTAGTGTCCATTGGTCCACACACATATGGGTCTAGACCATATGTCCAATGCGTGTTACGACGTGTAAAAATCTCCTTTACTTACCTTATGCCCAATATGTTTTAGGGCGTGGAACACGTTTTTTATCATTATTATTATCATTGTTTTAGTTATTATTTTTTTGCGCTCTCTCGCTTTGAAATCAAGCATAGTCCATACGCACTATTTACAGTAGTGATGGACTGTATTTTTGCGTGTGGATTAGCTTTCCCTATTAACAGGGTCCCTCGCCATCAGGCGAACCCACTCCGACTTCAGAGGTAATTGTAATTTACGTCCCCAAGTCAAGGGCAACAGATCAACATTTTAGTCCAGCTGTCCGGTGTAGGGGATGAACCGCTAACCTCAGCATCAGCACACCGGATGTTTAAGAACACCCGTTCTTACCCATTCGGCCATGCGGACCCGCTGCTATTATTATTATTATTATTATTATTATTATTATTATTATTATTATTATTATTATTATTATCATTATTATTATTATTATGTTCCAGGCGCGAACAGAAAGAGGTCAGTGTTAAATTTTAATTTCCGTGGGGATAATAAATGCTCCACATTCGAACAATACCTGTAACAATGTGTTTTCTTTCAGATTAAGTATTATTCATTTATTCACTTCTTATGGTAAGTTTAGTTTAGTTTTGTCGATGAATTAACATCACAGCACACGGGTGTAACCCACAAGTACTCTATTCTACTCCTAACTCAAGCCTGAGTCCGGAGAATCTCAGTTTAGTGCACGAACTCCGTAGCACCAGCGAGGGATCCTGAAATACTTTAGGGTAGATTTTTAACTCAAATTTTGGCCCGGGCAGCGCCGTTAGGCTACTCTTTTTCGATTTCCAACTGCCAAGGGATTTTTTATGCGTGCAACAATAGACACGGGCGTCCGATCTCACTATCCAGAGACCAGGGGAAATTTTTTTATTAGAAAAGTCCACGTGAAAAAAATTCCAGGCCCTCACCGGGGCTTGAACCCGGGACCTTCAGCACTCGAGGCGAACACTATACCTCGAGACCATTCAGACTTCTTATGGTATGTAACTCTGCAGTATGCACCTGACGAGATGCAGCGAGATATGCCAGGCAATAAATCGTACAACATACTGTATGTGGCTTCTCCATATTAAAGATCAAATTACTCTGGTAAAATCCATACTGGAGGTAAGATCCGAAGGCAGGCGAGCAAAAGCTAGACAGCGAGATAAGTGGGAAGATCAGATTAAGAGATAGACGAACAGCAGTGTTTAGAATATACAACCAGACGGTGGTATTGGAAATCCATTGCAACCAACCTTAATTGTGGAGACGACACTTGAAGATTGCTTAATACTAAACATACCTATACAACCCACCAAACCATACAACTTACGTTCAGACAGACACATTCAAAATGCGACTAACCTTTCAACTACCTAACGAAATAGAGAAGTGTATGGCACAGCACAGAATCACATGGCCGCCTGACGAACTCCCTCACTGCTGACCATCCGTCCAGACACTGGTTATCTATGGGAATGAAAACCGGAAATAAAAACAAAGATATCTGGAACCAGGGCAAAGAGCGGAACCAGGTTCGCGTGACATGCCGCTCTCACCGGCGTCTCTCTCCTCCAGGGTGGAGAACTCTTGTGTGAAACTGCTTCCACAGATGTTTGATTTCGCCAGAGTTGTGTTCCCCATCATCAGCCCATATTTATCGCTAAAAGCACTATCCGCTTATCGCCACACAGCTACAGAGACACAGTTGGTACCGCACATGTTTACACGCACACCTGTCTGGTGGGATGAGGCGGGAGTTGCATTTTGTAGTCGGGGTAGTAAAAAAAAAATAAAATAAGAGTGCTCGCTGTTACACTTCCGGTGCGCTGATGGTGAGGTAACCACTACACCCGCTTTATGTTGGACTTAAACGTTGGCTTCCCGTTCAGAAAGCATTGGCAAACTACTGAAAGTACAGTTCCGTGGAAAATTAACCTGGGGTTGATCACGACGTCCAGCTAAGGACATGCAATAGATTGTGCATATTTCATCGAAGAGGCTTATCGAAATCATCATCATCATCATGTACCATGCCGACAAGCGTGGGCGGTCATGTTTCGCCATGTCACATGATCACCAGAGTCGTGGATCAGCTCAGGGTTTTTGTCTCGACCATACCATGTGGCCAAGCCATAAAGATATATAGCTCTCTGTCTTTCCCTTGTTATTTCCCCTTCATCTTATCGGAATAATAAAAAAAAAAAGTTGCATATCCTTTACAGGACATTGCAGTCACGACCAGAATTTTTTGCTGTTGTGATCTCTTGGCAAGTTTACTTTCTGTAATTTGCCATTGCTTTCTGAACGATTGGCACCCATACCATTTCGTAAAAAACAAACGCAACGTGGTCTGCTACCAAATCGAGCGCAATTGTGTCTCTTATCAGAATAGTTTTCATGTGTTATTAGAGTTCGAACCGATGACATAATCGCCCTGTATCACCAGGGCCCACACAGGAAGCAAAGAATAGTAACACCGTAACCGGCCATGCATGTCGTAAGAGGAGGCTTAGGAGGGTTGGCAAGAAACTGCCTCATCCTGTAGAATAATTTAGCTGCAAAATCCAGTCTACAAAGGGCTGGGTGTGAGTCGGGTGATGACCTCAAGTCCATTGGAAAATGAAAGGCAGAAGAAGAGGCTGATATATTTCCTGATCTCTGGGTAATAGAGCGGATGCTAAACTGTTGATGCTTCTCTCACAGGATAAGCTGCCATTATGTGGGCCTACAACTATGGTGCTGTTGTGGGCGATCGGGACGAGAGGTTATGTTGGAGTGGTAAATATATCCACAAGGGTACAGCTACGAATTTGCACCCTTCAATGACCATAAATCACAGAGGCTTCTTTTGGGGTTCTTTTATAAGAATTCATCATTGGCAGAATGGTGCTCGACCAGTGATATCTGTACTTCTGTCATTTTCTTCTATGCATACTATCGATGGATCTCTCGTGTCTGCTGCTGCCCAAACATCCCTCTGATGTAAATGACGCTTTTACATTCTTTAAGTGACATTTGGGTATATGATGCTAGACCCATATTTCTACTGAATCCTACTGAATCTGCTGAATCCTACTTTTGTTCTACGATCATCGTCAGTTATCCTGATGCAAGTTTTTATTAAGTTTTTTTCTTAAGTTTGTCATCCTAACACGAGATTACAGCACTAAGAACTGTTCCATATGTATTATGAGCTCTGGGCCAGTGTTGCCATCTCCCTTTGATGAAAAAGCACCAAAATCGACTCAAAAAAAGCACCAAAACGCACCAAAATTTTTTGGAAAGCACCCCAAAAAAAAAAAAAAAAGCACCAACTGTTTTTATTACAAATGTAACAAGGTAGCACATTATAATTTATTATTATCACCTCATAATACAATGAAGCTTATTCCAGATCCGCCAAATCCCAATCAGAACTACTTTCGAGCCAAAAATACTCTAAATTGCAATAATATTTTTTGGGAAAGCACTAAAACAAGCACTGGCTTTATTCATTCAAAATGTTATAAAGTAGCACATTATAATTTATGGCACTCTTCCGAATTGCGGTCCCAAATAGATCCGCAGTGAATAGGTCAGGGGTAAGGGTTAGGGTCAGTGTTTAGTTAACAACTAACCCTAACCCTTAACCCCTGACCTATTCACTGCGGAACTATTTGGGACCGGAATTCGGAAGAGTGCCTAATTTATTATTATCACTGAATATTAGAATGAAGTTTATTCCAGATCTGCCAAATCCCAGTCAGACAACTCCTCTTCAGTTTCTGTAGCTATTTCCTGCTGTGTTTGCTCCTGCGATGATGATGATGGTGATGATTGAAAGAAACGTGTATATGCCTCCTGTGATACCATTTTTCGTAGAATATCCTTAGGTAGTTTTTAATCATGACAGCATTTGTCATATCTTTTCATTCCATATCTAATAGTCAAAACAGCTGTCAAACTCTTGATGTTCAGTCTATTCCGCAATTTTGATGTTATAACTCCCATCGGACTGAAAATATGCTCCACGTCCGCATTAGAATTAGGTAAAATGAGCACACTTAAAGCTAAATCTGTAAGATCTTGGAAAGGATTTTCACCGGTGGCATCCCTGTATGAGGCTATTTCTAGCCCACAGTCCAAGATTGTCAGAGGTCTGTGTCCACTGCATATGATGAAGTTTTCTCCACTGGAAATCGATGCAGGTGAGAGTAGCTAGCATCTTCTACAAACATTTTAGCAAGATCCAATATACAGGGTGTCATTGGCTGTAGACATTCACTTCCACTAAGACATGTCATGGACTGAACACTCGAACGTTATCGGGCAAACGTAAAAGCAGCTGTGTCAACAGCTCTATTGAAAACTGGATGCACCTTCCACGAATTTCTTTCTCATCAGTAACCTGGTAGCCTGCTATTTCTTTCTCAAACTCATAAACCTAGATTGGGATTAGGATCTAAATAATCTTGAATAGCATCACTTTCTGTTATTACCCCCCCCCCCCCCCCCCCCCCCCCCCCCCCCCCCCAGGAATAGCAATTCGTTGAACTGATAGAATCAGTAAGTTGGACAAGATCGCTGAGTAGTTTTGTTGGATCCTGTATATCTGCTTCGAATTTCTTATTCACATTTTGAACTTCTCCGAGAATATGCTTGAGAAATATGAGATACACATAGTTTTTCATGTCGCTAAACATAGAATTTAGAAGTTCTGCTGTATAACAGCGCTCGTTGACTCTTGCTATATCAAAATGAGTTCTGAGCTCGACCCACTGCTGCAATATTCTGACAATGGCAGATTGAATGGACATCCATCGTGTCTGGCTTAATTGAACAACCTCCAGCGGATGTTGTCCATCATTTATTAAAGCAAAAAGCTCCCTGTACTTTGCTTGACGAAGACTTGAGTGAGAAAACCAGTCATATGTTTCTCTAATCATGAACTCTATGTTCCTGGGCAGACAAGCAGCTGCAGCCTGTGACACTGCCAGCTGAAGGGAATGACATACACAACTAACTAGTTCCAGATGAGGAACTTCGGATTTTAATTTTGTATATACTCATTGTTTACACCTTCATGACAGATGTATTGTCAGTGCCGAGTGCAACTAGTTTTTGAAACTCAAGTCCATTCTTGTTTAAACAATCTTTTAACGCATTGCATATTGCCTGCGCGTTGCAGTCATTCACTTCAACTAAATCGTATTAAAGGGAGTTAAATTACGTGAATATTGCGCGGTAATGTACTAAGACTGTTTTACTCCCTCGCTTCAGTTCAAATTCGGCTTTTTAGTGTTCCCGAAATGATTTTTGAAGTAATTTTTACCCACTCCAAAAAAGCACCAAAAAATATTGTGAAGCATCAAATTCGCGCGGCCGCGCTAAATGCAAACTGTTTGGCACTAAATGACTTGAAAAAGCACTAAATTTGGTGCGAAAAGCGTCAAAATGGCAACACCGCTGGGCATACGTACAATGTGAACTAAACATGTTATGAGACAAACATGCATTCATACATGCAAACAGACATACATACACATACGCACTCTCACACACCTACATACTTACATATACGCTTACGTACATGCATACACACACTGACACGCACACGGAAATAGAGAGATAAAGACGCACACACACGCACGCACACACATACACACCCACAGAAAGAGAGATACTCGTATTTTGCCAAACCCCTTCTAATCTGACATGTAGTTAGGTATTTTTTTTCAGGCTGTAGGCATAATTCCCCCCCCTCCCCAATTCCCCCCCCCCACCACCCTCACACACATATATCAAACACACACGTCACACATAAACCCATCACACAAACATTACACACACATCACACAAACATCACACAAACATCACACACACCACACACATCACTCACACACACACACATCACACAAACCCAATATTCACGCATCCGTACATATTTTGCCAAACCAAGATCACTTGAATAATTGAACGCGGCAGGAAGCCTCTAGGAACATGTTCCGCACAACAGACATAGTGAGCATTCGGATCCCAACAATGCATAATATTGTCAGCCCGAGGTGCCGCCTAGGTCTCCGGTTACGGTTGTGTAATTAGTCGCCTAGCACAGAACGCAGTGTAGGGAATAAGCTGTTCATTCTTTCAAGGATTTGGCATGGCTCCCTGAGATTTGATTCCGTCAGGAGGGGAAAGAGGGTGGGATGTGAGGGGAGGTGGGGGGAGGAAGGAAGGTGTGGGATAGGAGGAACGAAAAACTAGACAGACAGAATGACAGACATATGAGTGAACGGATGAATGGAGGGAAACGTAGACAGACGGAGGAATGAACGGACAGACGGGTAGAAAGATTGAAGAGTAGAAACAGGCCGACAGATAGACAGTCAGACAGACAGATGAGTGGACGGATGAATGGAAACGTAGACAGACAGAGGAATGAACCGACAGACGGATAGAGAGATGAAAGAGTGGAGACGGGCAAACATACATATCGGGAGAGGTAGGACTCACAGACCGACAGACATATGGATAGATATACAGGCGGACGGACGGACGGGCGGGCAGACAGGCAGATCGACGGGTCGGCAAACACACTTACACACGGGCGCGCTGACGTTAGCTGAAGACAGATAGACTGACTGACTGGTAATCGGACAGACAGACGTGTAGACAGATATTGAGTCGGTCATTCAGACAGACATGCCATGGTTAACGCCCATGCATATTAAATATAGTGTGAAAATGAAGATTCAACTGAAGTAACGCACAAGAAAAACAACTATTTGAAACAAGTTAATCAACTGCCAGAACCACTGTATCGTGTGAACGATGTGAAACTTCTGTTTGTTATCGTATGTCTAGCCATGTGACATAATGTGGTGTTGTTTTACACTGGAGTTGTTTATTCAAGCAAGTATACGTTTTTGCTGGTTTTCTTTTATTGCTACTGAAATAAGGCCCTTGTATGTTCTTCATCATCATCTTGTACCATGTCGATAAACGTGGGTGATTATGTTTCACACCTTACGCGATCACCAGAGTCGTAGATCAGCTCTGTGTTTTTGTCTCGATTATGCCAGTGGCCAAGCCATCTAGATATTTACTTCTCTTCTTTCCTCTTGAACTTTTCCCCTCTACCTTGCCAGTTGTCACCAAGTTCTCCAGTTTATTTCAAAAATGCCCCAAAACTCTCGACTATCAACGTCTCGTTCCTCTAATCAGCTTACGGTTTCATTTCAGTTATCAGTTCAGTTATCAGTTGGGGTATCGTCATTGCACTCCGGACAGGTCCATAGATGCTCAGATCCTCCCCCAGCATATGCATCAGCGTCCGGTGGCTAATAGTACCACTGTGTTGATTGACGAGGCCCCTTGTTTTCTCGATGTACCTCTCGCGCTTGGCCGTGCCGATTCTTACTCCCAGGTCTTTCATCCTGGACAACGATGTGGATTCACTGACGTCAAAGTCCTCTGTTCTCGACATCTCTTTAAGGATGTTAATAACATCGGCGCGATCCATGGGCTAGCCATCTGCTGCGGATGCAGAGCCAGCCAGTTTATCAGCTCATGCATTTCCCTCGACTCCCGCATGTCCCGGGACGAAGATGAAGGTGACTTTTCGGACAACAGACTTCCGCAGCGAATCAGTCCACTGTCTACGTACAGATCCAGCTTCGACCTTCTGAATCATGCTCATTGAATCACTTAGTACACACACGTTGGTATAATGCTGTGATTCCAGCCATATGAAGGCCTGTGTAACTGCCATCATCTCCATCGTCATGCTGCTCGTGGTCATGGAGTGGGCACCACTGGATTCTTGAATGGTTCGGCCCGCTGAACGGGCTGTAAATGCCCACACACTTCTCTGCTGCTTTACAACAGATCCATCTGTATAGATGAGCACTTCGGGGCTATCTGAGTGTTCATAGATGAGCGCGTTGACTTCTGCATTGACAGCGGCAGGGTTCTGTTCTCAGCGCCGTCTGTCAAGTGTGATAATGCTGGAGAAGATGCACTTAAAAGATGGAGACACAGGCAACCATTCCTTGCCGATGTTGATATTGGTAGGACTGCAGACCTGTCTGATGACATCTTCCGCCCGACCCATCCATGATTTGCCTCTCTTTAACTTGTCGCCCTTTTCTCTGAATATATCTTCATGCAGAAGGTGCTGCTCAACTGCACTTATTTTTAAGTATGTACGAACTCTCCAGATCTTGATCCTGTGTTCCATTGTCGGGAAGTCAAGGAGGTATCTCACTGCTACACAGCTGGTGTCTCTCGTGCAGCCCAAAATGATGCGCATGGCTTTGTTATCATTTGTTTCTTGTATCCCTTGCTCATACGTTTTTCCATCTGTCCGTGGTTTTCTTTAATGGTCCCCAGAAACCACATTTCCAATGCCAATAGATGATTTTCAGCTTGACTGTTCATTGTCCACGTTTAACATCCATACAAAAGTACAGGTTTGTTACACAAGGTGTAATACTAAACTGTCTTAACACTTTGGCCTTATTGCATGTTTGGTAAAAATGTAAATGATCCTTTCTAACGCCTTTGGAAGTATAGGAAGTATAGGAAATAAATGAAGTATACGAAGTGTAGAAAGTGTAGGAAGTATAGGAAGTATAGAGAGTATAGGAAGTATAGAAAGTATAGAGAGTATAGGAAGTATAGAGAAAATAGGAAGTATAGGAAGTATAGAGAGTATAGGAAGTATAGGAAGTATAGAGAGTATAGGAAGTATAGGAAGTATAGGAAATAAATGATGTATAGGAAGTGTAGAAAGTGTAGGAAGTATAGAAAGTGTAGGAAGTACAGGAAATAATGAAAGTATAGGAAGTAAAGGAAGTATAGGAAATATAGAGAGTATAGGAAGTATAGGAAGTTTAGAGAGTATAGGAAGTATAGGAAGTATAGAGAGTATAGGAAGTATAGGAAGTATAGAGGGTATATGAAGTATATGAAGTATAGAGAGTATAGGAAGTAAAGGAAGTATAGAGAGTATAGGAAGTATAGGAAGTATAGAGAGTATAGGAAGTATAGAGAGTATAGGAAGTATAGGAAGTATAGAGAGTATATGAAGTATAGAGAGTATATGAAGTATAGAGAGTATAGGAAGTATAGAGAGTATAGGAAGTATAGAGAGTATAGGAAGTATAGGAAGTATAGGAAGTATAGAGAGTATAGGAAGTATAGGAAGTATAGAGAGTATAGGAAGTATAAGAAGTGTAGGACGTATAGGAAGTATATGAAGTATAGATAGTATATGAAGTGTGGGGAGTATATGAAGTATAGAGAGTATAGGAAGTATATGAAGTATAGATAGTATATGAAGTGTGGGGAGTATATGAAGTATAGAGAGTATATGAAGTATAGGGAATATATGAAGTATAGAGAGTATATGAAGTATAGGAAGTATAGGAAGTATAGAGAGTATATGAAGTATAGGAAATATAGGAAGTATATGAAGTATAGAGAGTATAGGAAGTATAGGAAGTATAGAGAGTATAGGAAGTATAGAGAGTATAGGAAGTATAGAGAGTATAGGAAGTATAGAGAGTATAGGAAGTATAGAGAGTATAGGAAGTATAGGAAGTATAGAGAGTATAGGAAGTATAGAGAGTATAGGAAGTATACGAAGTATAAGAAATATAGGAAGTGTAGGAAGTAAAGGAAGTATAGGAAGTACAGGATTATAAGAGGTATAAGGAGTAAAGGAAGTATTGGAAGTATAGAAAGTAAAGGACTTTTTTCACGTCTAACTGCGTACTGGGTATATGGTGTTAACGCCATGTATTTGTACACCATTCCGCAAAAGATAGGTGATGTGCCACCTTTGCTTTCAAGTACATTTCCTGGTACCTATGTTCAGGCAGGGTGGAACTGGGAGCACATATCAATCAATCAACCAGGTGCCGTCTCCATAATGAAGGTTGGCTGCAATGGATCTCCAACACTGTCTGTCTCTTGCCTTAACTGTACATTCTGTCAGGCTGATGTTCGTCCATCTCTTGATGTTATCCTCCCACTTGTATCGTTGTCACCTCTTGCTCGCTTGCCCTCAACCTTGCCTTCCAGTATGGTTTTTATAAGAGTATCATGTCTTTTAACGTGGCCAGAATATTTCACTTGTCTCCTCTTTATTTCGTTCATCAACTCTCTCTTCATTCTCAGTTTTTCTAGGACCTCTGCATTTAATTGTTTTTGTTTCCATGAAATACGACCTATTCGTCTGTATATCCACATATCCAGGGCTTCTATGCGACTTTCTAGTTGCTTGTTCAATGTCCATTCTTCCGAGCCATACAGTAGCGTTGAATATACGTAGTATTTGACAATTCTCATTTTTAATGCGCTATTAATCTCTCTAGACGTTAATACTGATTTCATGCCGTTGAAAGCATTTTTGGCCATTAATATTCTCTTTTTGATTTCCATTTCACTTCTGCCATCATCTGTTATTATATGTCCAAGATAAGAGAAACTTGTTACTTGTTCTAGTATTGCCCGTTTACTGTGATGTTCATTGATGACCTTTCCTTTTCACTGCTAATTATCATAGTTTTTGATTTTTGGATGTTAATATCTAAGCCACATTCTGCACTGTGCCTGTTTACTTCTTCCACTAGGTCTTGCAACTCTTGCTCACTTTCTGCTAGTAACACGGTATCGTCAGCATATCTAAGATTGTTTATGATTCTTCCATTGATGCTGAGTCCAGGCATTTCAGCTTGTTTAAAAATTCTTTCTGTGTATAGGTTGAAGAGGCTTGGGGACAGTACACATCCCTGCCGTACTCCTCTTTTATCTCTATAGGTGACGAATAGTTGTTGCCAGTACAAGTTACTAATAAATCTTATGTCCTTTCCGTCTACTCCTATATCTAGAAGGCACGTAATTAGTCGTTCATGTTGTACTCTATCAAAAGCTTTCTTGTAGTCTATAAAACAAACATATATACTTTTTTGAACTTCTATATATTTTTCAATTAACATCCTCAAACAGATAATTGCTTCTCTGGTGCCGCTGTCTTTGCGGAACCCAAATTGTTCTTCAGCTACTTCCTCATCTATTTTATGTTGAATTCTTTCTTGTATGACCTTGAGTAGTATCTTAGTTATATGGCTCATTAAGCTAATAGTTCTGTAATCCTCACAATCAAGAGCTCTTGGCTTCTTCGTTAGTGTGATGAAAATGGATGTTTTCAAGTCCTTGGGGATGTACACAGTATTATATATATATCATTACATAATTCTGTGATAGTTTCAATGTCAAAGATGGATTAGGATTTTATCATCTCTGTTGTTATCTCGTCAGGACCTGCAGCCTTTCCTTCTTTCATCTTTTTAATAGCCTTTTCTACTTCAGCCATTAATATTTTTAGTCCATCTTTAGTATTATATAATGTTGGTCTATTGACCCTGTTGTCCCAGAATAAATCTTCTGTGTACTCTGTCCATCTTTTTATTATGTCCGTGTTATTAATTATACTTTCTCCATTTTTTCCTCTGATACAACCGTTTCCTGTTATATTATTTTTCTTCTTTGTAAACCTTTTTATATGTTCATGTAATTCTTTCGAGTTGTGTTTTATTTCCAGATCCTCAATTTCTTTGCAATGTTTCTGCAGCCACTCTTCTTTGGCAACTCTGCACATGTGACGTATTTCTCTATCTATTACTATATACTCTGGAGTGTTCTTTGCTTTCTTTCTTTGAGACATTGTACTCAATATTTCATCGGTTATCCATAATTGTTTTTTCTTATTGATTTTCACTGGCAAGGTGGTATTTGCAGACTGAATACTGGTTTTTATACTTTCCCATTTTGTATTAATTTTATCCTCTGGATATTCACGTCGATATTGTTCCATACTTTCAATGATTAGCCCATCATATCTATTTTTGACTTCAACTATGTATAGTTGACTTATTTCTTGTTGTTTCAATGCCGATATATCTACTTGAGGTGTCTTCGATTTCCTTATTCCTGGGATTTTAAGTTTTATTTGTAATTTTAAGACTACAAGATTACGGTCAGAGTTGATATCAGCACCAGGATATGTTTTGGCATTTTTAACATTGTTTTTAAATCTATTTCTAACCATAATGTAGTTAATTTGGTTTCTTGTTCTATCTCCAGGGCTTTTCCATGTATACAGTTTCCTAGGGTTATGTTGAAAGAATGTGTTGCAAACAATAAGATTGTTTTCTTCACAGAACTGTATCAGCCGGTCTCCTCTGTCGTTTCTCTTCCCCATACCATATTGCCCTACTATCTGCTTATGTTTATTTTTTCCGACTTTTGCGTTCATGTCTCTCATGACAATTAGGACCTCTGATGATTTTACAACCCTATACTGTTTGTTGTAGGTCTTCATAGTATTCTTCTGGCTGTTCATCACTATAATCAATTGTCGGAGCTTATGTTTGAAGAATTACTATGTTGAATGGTCTTGCCTTAATTTTGAGAAGTATCATCCTATCTTTATGAGTCCAGAATCCACTTATATTTTTCTCTAAATCTCGTTATACTAAAATTCCTACTCCTCGCTCGTGATGATCTCCTGAATTAATGAATACGTAATCTTCTCTTCTTATTTAACTTGTATCTGTCCATCTTGTTTCAAATACGCCTAAGATATCCAAATTCATGTTTTTTTGCCTCTGCATTAAGGTTATCAAACTTCCCTGCTTGATATAAAGTGCGTACATTCCACGTACCAATTCTCAGACTTCTCCTTCTACTTTTCAGGTAGGTATTGTCAGAATGCACCCTTTGAAAAGAATTTGGGATGCAGTCATTATGCACTTCCTTATTCACCATAGGAGTTGTCTCTTCCCTGTGAATATTTACAACAGACTCATCTCCAGGTGGCCAAGAATTACCCGTATTGCTTTTTTCTTGTTGTTGAATTACCATTGCTGTCTTTGGGATATTACATGGTGAGGTCCCAATCTCTTCCACGATGGCCAGCCATGTTCACTATCGTGTCCTGAACGCGCCTCATGTGTGCCACACACTCTGCTGTTTCGCTTTCGAAGCCGTTGATCTATTTAGATTCATCCGCCTTCTCCACCGTCCCAGTCTTTGTGTACTAGGGATGGACATTCCCTTAGTAGGATATTACCCCTACTTCACTCATGTAGTTTAGCTAGTCAGCCAAAACTGTTGCCCGTGGTGTGGCCACCGCCGTACACAAGCGGTATTCGTGGAGCAATACATGAGCTAGGTAAAGAGATGGGAACCAAAGAGGATCCTGGTCTATCCCTTGGGATATGGCTGTCACTCACCGTGAGGTAATATCCCTCTCTCTTTACCCTACACCACGGGAGCACATATCACTGAAGAACAAATATATCCTCCTTGAATGGAATTCGAACATATTGTGAACGGGTCGCCAGGCAAGCTTGCTAGCCACTGCACAACCGCGGCTCCGCTTGTATGTTACAAACAAAGACAAGGAGTATGAGTATCCTGTTGTGGAATGTTCTCGAAGACACTGATCTAGTTTTATTCTCATATTCAGGAAAATGTTTGTTTGATAATGCCGTACACATCAGTTTTTAAACAATAATTGGAGATCATAAAAAATGTAGGGTAGCTTTAGACACAATCTATTTCTTTGATATCACAAAGACTTCTGTCTTCCTATTATTCAGGCTAATGCCCACTCTTTTTTCACTTTCTACAACCACTGTATATAACCTTTCATGTAGCCCCTTCTGTTGCTATCATGGATCAAGACGGTGTCATCAGCATAAAGTAAGTTATTTATATCATGTCCACCAACCAGGATCCCTGGCATGTTTTCTGTTGATCCCATTACGTGTTCACTGGACAATGAAAACAAATCAGGAGACACCACACAACCTTGCCTTCGTTATCCGAATGTGATCTTCTGTTATCCATGTGTGTGTGTGTGTGGGGGACTGTGTAGGAGGAGTGGGGGATGTGTGTATGCGTGGGAGATGTGTGTGGGATGGGGATGTGTGTGTGGTTGGGGATGTATGTGTGGTTGGTGGGGGTGTGTGGGTGGATGTGAAATGTGTGGGTGGTGGGAAAATGCGTGTGTGGGGATGTGAGTGTGTGGATGGGAAGATGTGTGGGTATGGGTGGGTGACGTGTGAGTGGGTGAGGGATGTGTGTATGGGTTGGTGCGGGATGTCTGTGTTGGAGCGGGAGGGGTGTGCGACATAACATGATAATATGCAATGTTTATGCTTACAACATTCATTTGACAATGTTTTTTTTTTCCTACGTGAATGTATCATGCACTGTTGATGAACGAAAGATGAGTGATTGGAAGGGCCTAATGTAAGACAGGCCTACGTGCCCAATTTGTAACCCTTTTAAAATAAAATTCAATTCAATTCAATTCAATAACTTTAGGTGCAGGTAAAATGATATAGCTGATGTCAAACTTGGGTTGTTATCTTGACCATCTGTTTCTGTTTCTTTCTCATTCTAACACCTCCTCATAACTTTATTCGCTGACCGAGTCAATTCACACTTGCAACAGGACAACCGGTTGGCAACATTTCAGCAGAGCCATCGGTTTTTAGAACAGTTAGTGTCATCATCATTTACTGCCAATATAGTACCTTGCGGTGTATGGCAGAGGGGTCTTTGAGCCTAAGGAATTAAGGCCGCCTGGCTAGTGCAGTCGCCGCGAACTGTGCAGGTTAGGATTTTCCTTTTGCACAGTTAGTGTAACAGTGATTAATTGCAATTGCTCATCTGACCACTGTTGCTTCTTGTTTATGGTATTACTGTCTCTGGTAAAACATAATAGGCGAGCTAATATTACAATGTTGACTTTTAACTGACAGAACTATTGGCGAAAGGCCATGTGAACATGTGGATTGGCACCTCAGACAGAAGATCACATACTTCCAAGGCTGCATAAATTACCACCTATCTAAGGCAAACCTTCTGATACAGAGGAACAACAGTGAAAGATTAAACTATACAGACCACTGAGTGAACTAAACAAGACAGTGAAGTTCATGCAAGAAACAACATTTCAGATACAAGCAAATTGCAAGCGAACGAAAGAAGAAGAGGAATAAACTACAGAACTGCTTCGCTGAGTTATAAATGTTTGACGTGCTATCAGGTAATGCTTTGTAGTTTAACACCTCCTTTATACCTCCGAAAAGATAGAAAGATGCACTTTGGAACCTCTCCAATGCGTCTCGTCACATTGTTGTCATTAGAGGCTGCTTAAGTGAGGTAAGTAAGTGCAATGGTTCTACGCCATGTGGCGTACTGGGTATAATCCAATCCAATGCAAGATGTACTGGGGAAAAAAAACATTCGCCTCATTCAATCTGCTTCTGCAGCGTCGATTATACCTGAGGTCCGTTGCTGTTGTTGTTTTTGTTGTTGTTGTTGTGAGTTGTGATTATCTTTCCTTTCTTTATTCTCTTGCGAGTTAGTACTGAACATAACTGGTTATATTTTCTACTCTCTGCTCCTCCGGTTCGCTTGGGTCAAATGGAGTTCAATCTGACTGGCATTTTCATTATTGCCTTGAATTGCCCCTGATTAGGACTGGTCCCTGGGAGGACCTTCCAGATTCAGTAGCTTTCCAGTTGTTCGTTGTTTACTCTAAAAGGACTTGTCTTAAACTCTCTTAGTCCTCACAAGGACAGATGTTGAACTCATTTAATGTTCATAGGGTCTGGTGTAGTCAGCATAAGGATTGGAACTGAGTATACGTCAGCCTGATATCTTTATAGGCCGATCAGAACTTCGTGGGTAATGTGATCAGTAGCACGCCGGTCATCTGTATATTTCAGGACATTTCCTGGTATCAATTTGAGGCTGAGCCCACATTGAAGTCACCGGCTTCGTGGCAAAGGATTTACGGATGCTGTTCGTAATCTCGCATACCGCATTCGAAACACAGCTGCGTTCGTTTTTTTATGACATAGTATGGGTGCCGGTAGTTCAGAAAGCAATGACAAACTGCTGAACGTAAACTTGCCCAGGAATCACAAACAGCCAAAGAAAAAAAAACAACAAATACTGGAGTTGGCTGGTACATCCATAAGGGATATGCGACTAACTTTAACATTAAAGTCAATTTGTAAAATCCTCATCGATGGCGATTCTAACACATTATTACTGGCTGCATGGAGCACAAAGAGTCAAAGTAACAGCTTGCTGGTCTAGACAGTCTCATCTCATCTCATCTCATCATGTTCCTCTTGTACCTTGCGGTGTCGAGGTGAAGTATAAACTTCGTGAGAGTGCCCGGTTATGGGCTTCGTATATCGATATTCCCATGGATTCTGCTATTCCCTCTGTCCAACGTTTACGTGGTCGGCCTCTTCCTCTGTTTCCATCTGGTCTGTACATCACTGCTTGTTGTGGCATGCTGTTGACTGGTAACCTACTTGCATGGCCAAACCATTTGACTTGCTGCATTCTAATAAAATCTAGAGCAGCTTTAACCCCCACTTTAGTCCTGATTTCTTCATTTCTGATCTTATCTCTTCTTGATACGTTGAGTCTAGACAGTACTAACATTATAATATGGAACACACAGGGTCAAAGTAGCAGCTGTCTGGTCTAGACAGTGTTAACATTATAACATGGGACACAAAGAGGCAAAGTAACATCTGTCTGGTCTAGACAATGCTAACATTATAATAATAAAGAAGTTGTTTAATTTTGTTGATAGCTGCAACGGAAGGAGTTTAAACAATCATTATGACTGATTGGAGAAATTGAACACAGCTGTACCAGAACTAGTGAACTTTATAATGTCACAGAATGTATTAATTTCATAAATGGTTGGCACAGAAGGTTTTCGGAGCTATGGTAGTACGTATGCCTGCAGACCCAGTGATCGTGTGTTGGAACCCTCCGCCAGGAGGTTTTATATATAGAAATGGCCATTCAGTGGAGGGTGTGGTTGGTACCACGTAGGGTGTCTTTACTTTCTAGAACATGTCACGGTACCCATTTTAGTCTGAGTCGACCTGTGAGACCAGGTCAATTAATAAAAATTCCTGGCTCGAATGGGATTCGAACTTATGACCACCGGGCCGGCAGGTAAGTGATTGGAGCCCGGCAGTAATGAATATAATATGACGAGCCAAAACTGCATATTTAAGAACATCTTTTACATACATTCATTCTGGGAAGTTGGGACAAGAATTCGTGTGTATTACACAAGTCCTGGCTGTGAATGCTGGGCAATGCATACACCGGCCACATTATCTATGGTAGCCACAGAAATGTAGTTTTATAGAAGCATGCTGAACATATCTTTAATTTTAAAAAGTCTTAAAAGTCCAAAGGATCGATTTCATTGCGCCGGGGATTATCCCATATGGCTCAAAGCATCGCACAAAGCACGAACTCCGTAGCTCCGGCGACGACCCTCAGGAGCCTCGGAGAAAAATGCACTCGTAAACCGAAAGACGTAGCCCGGATTCGAACCCACAATCTTCGGAGCGCAAGGCAGATGGCTTAACCACTTCGCTACAGAGACTCCCGCATCCGAAACTGCCAAATTGAGTCATCTAAAAGTTTTGAAAGACGCTAAGAAACTTAAGTGACAAGATACAGGCTTTCGATAGAAAAACACACGTCGACACGTTAAAAATGCTTCCGGATTTCAAATTGATGTGGAAGTCATTAAATCTGTAAAGAACACACATTGGGAACAAAATGATTCCATAAACACAAACTAATTATTATAGGTCTGTCATATTTATTAGCACATACAAATAAGATGCATTTAATAACAAGAGCCGACAGAGACAACACTAGCTAAAAGAGTTAATGGCTGCCAATGATAGGCCACAGCAAAATGGCAGTACACATGCTGATACACTGGTCAATCGCAAGCTGTGACGAAGAATGATGGTCCTCGTCAGTAGACAAGGTACTTGATGGTGACGGAAATGATGATGGTGATGGTGATTTAAGGCCAATGAACCCACATTGCTTGCAAATGGTTCACATTGTGTGCACGTTCGTGAGATGTTGAACAGTTTAAACCACTGATGCAGACTACACGCGTTTATAAGTCAAATGACATTCGCATGCCAGACACTGTACCAGCTAATGACAGAACACTCCGGTAACCTCCTGCTGAGTTACGAGCAGATGTGATTCGCTTTTCGAACATACGAGGGAATCTACGTGAAACGTATACCCTGCTGGGATGTAAATGTCAAAGGGGTGGAGTCGCTTACAAGTAGGTCGTAAAAAAGGCCTGGTTCGATTCATGGGCTTGGCGGTTGGGTAATGCAGCGTGTCCCAGGAGTTCGGCATCGGACGTCTAGTCTTCTCCGACAAGGGCGAACACCTTGGCGGTCCCGTATGTACGACGCATACGTTTAAACCATTCAACATTTGAAAATCGAGGTGTAGGCTGAATATACCTCTGCCCAGGCAATAATTCAAAATGAGAAAATGTAAACACAAATAATATTCACCAAACACGAGATGTAAATGATACGCTTTACTAGAATACTATTCATTCATTCATTCAGTAGCATGTCCTTTGTCCTTTGTCCTTTTGTCCTCCCATAACAACCTTCCGGAAAACTTCTCGATCATAAGCAAGATGTCCCGCGACCGATACACCCATCTGGAGATCATCCGCCACATCCTGCACCCATCTTCTCTGTGGCCTTCCTCTTCCTCTCTTCCCAGGCATATACCACTCCATTATTGTTCTCTCCAAACTTTCGTGACGTTTCAAGTGACCAAAATATTTCGATTTTCTTTGTTTTATCGCTTCTTCTTTTCCACTCTCTACTTTGATTATCCCTAATGGGTCCAAAGATGCGTCTTAAAATTTTGTTCTCAAAGGTTTGTAACAAGGCTTCGTCTCCTTTCGTTGTACTCCAGGTTTCAGAACCATACAGCACAACTGGTCTGATCAGTATACAACTACATGAAGAAAAAAAAAATATTATATATATCATGTGGTGGTTTACATACATGATTTATGGAATAATGATGAGAAAACAGTGGCGGATAGAAAGAGCAACGAAGATATCGTGAAAGTAGTTTACTCACAAAGATAACGTGTTACACGCATCAGAAAAATAACAGCCCTCTCTCTCGCTCTCTCTCGCTCTCTCACTCCCTCTCGCGCTCTCTCTCCCTCTCTCTCTCCCTCTCTTGATCTCTCTCTTGCCCCCCCTCTCGCTCTCACCCTCTCTCGCTCTCTCTCCCCTCTCCCTCTCTCCCCCCCTCTCTATCTCCCTCTCTCTCCCTCTCTCTCTTCCTCTCCCCCTCTCTCTCTCACTTTCTCTCTATCTCTCTCTCCCTTTCTCTCTATCTCTCTCCTTCTCTCTCTCCCTCTCTCTCCCTCTCTCTCTCGCTCTCCCTCCCTCTCTCTCTCCCCCTCTCTCTCCCTCTCTCTCTATCTCTCTCTCCCTCTCTCTCTTCCTCTCTCTCTCCCCCTCCCTTTCGCTCTCTCTCTCTCACTCCCTCTCTCTCCCTCTCCCTCTTTCTCTCCCCTTACATCTGGCTTCTCTGTGCATACCTTCTTCACGTGCATTGCCAGTGGTTGGATCTTACACAGCCCCAACAACTCGAGCACTGGGCGAGGGGCTCCTGAAGCGCGTTGTATGACAAGCAACCATACTGACTATTTCGTAGGGTACAGTATGCCCCATGTGGTATGTCGCAGGCACTTTTCCTCTCTCTGTCTCTCTCTGTCTGTCTCTCTCTCGCTCTCCTCTCTCTCTCGCTCTCCTCTCTCTCTCTCTCTCTCTCTCTATCTCTCTCTCTCTCTTCTTGCATATACTGTGCATATGTCCACATACACTAGCATTTTGTCTGTTGAAGTGTGTCTATGTATGTACGCGTGTTCATGCACACCAGTCCACCCAGACCTTAAATAACACAATGGGGTCTTGGTCAATACTACCTTCAATTTTACACGCCTCCTACCCCGCCCCCTTCTTTCTATGCGCTCACTGAACCGTAACATCCAGCACCGTATATAACTACACCCGAGATTTTCGTAGTCATTTACAAATCCATACGGGAGGTGAGTATGCAGTTTTTTTTCTCTATTAACAGTTTTTCTATTAAACATTTTCTTCAACTAACATTCTTTTCAATTAACATTTTTTTCAATTCTCATTTTCTCTTCATTGCTTCTATTTTTCCATGCATTTGTTCCTGTCGTCCTGTCATCACCTTCTAATGTAGTCACAGGAGTTCTCCTTGACTGTATGTTGTGTTTGTGAATGTGTTTGTTTGCTGATGAAGGCTAACCGCCGCAACGTTCTGTATGTGTCGTAACTCTGTTATGTAAAGCTGCACCACTTTGTGTCATTTTATATTGTTTACACATTCTTTTGGGCATGTCATGAGAAGGGCAATAATGCTGGAGTATGTTGTCACAACAAGAAAGCAGGAGGGGAGAAAAATAATTGGACACCAAGAGAGAAGATGCTAGACAGTTTGACATCACGACGTGGAGGAATATTTGGTATCAGAAATGATTTACAGCATAAGAGACAGAAGGCTATAGACAGACATGATCACCAGTACCACAGGAAATAGACTATACGAAGAAGAAATACAATTAGCAATATTGTTTTGAAGATCGTAATATAATATTTTAAATGTGTATGTTATATTTTGTAATTTTCAGGTCCAACATGCATGTATATGTCACTATCATTGAATGTAAGAAAGAAAGTTGCTTTGTGTTACATAGAACAGGTTTTCCTTTACGGCGGTGTCCCGTGGATCGTGAATGAACACATTAGAAAGAGATTGGAAGCAACACAGAAGTGGTTTTCGAGACGAATATTGCGACTACCTTGGACTGCCAGAGTAACTAAAAACGATTGCGTAGAAGAGGCTAATGAACGTAGACCATGACATACAAACAGTGCTGTTTGGTCATGTGATGAGAAGAGAGGCATTGGAGAACACCAAGAACAGAGATATGTGGAAAGACACGTAAGCCTACTCCAGTTGGCTGGGCATATGCATTACTTTTAGGTGCTTAAGGTCATTGTTCGAATGATTAGCCATCTGTAGACTAGAACATGATTGGCCAGCTGTAGACTAGAACATTGTCAGCCTTCACACAGAACAGACGCATCTCAGATCTACACCGACATCATTATATTCAAGGCATTAGAACGCTCTACACTTTCATCGATCGATAACAGTAGCTTGCTCAGAAAGACATGTTCACGTTTAGTCACAACATTTATCAAGCGCCGGACATCCATAGCAGGTGCTGATCCGTACGGGTATGGCCACTTAGTCTTAACCGCCGACTGACCATGTTGGGCAATCGTCATGGCTTGACGGCAGGGGGCCGTTAGCACCAGTGTCTCCACACACACACACACACTAGAAGGTACTTCACACATCACGGACACGCACCAGGGCCGAGTGATAGGAGGTTGTGGTAGGAGCAGATTTCTGTTAGTGAAAGGTGAGAATGACCTGAGGGTTGCCAGCTGCAGACTTTGCTTGTAACTGCGAAGAACACAGGGCTCCGGGTGAGAATAAAGGTCACCACATCATTATCGTGCTCGTGGCTTGTTTCTGATTGTATGTCCTTTGGTCGTGCTGTGAAGGTGTGGACGCAGTGTGCCGACCCACATGCCTTGGCGAGTAATCCAGGAGATTTTCAACGGCATCATAATAAACTCCAGGACAACGAACCACACCATCACTTCATTAAGAAGGCATATCGCTCCTTGACAAACATGAGTGGCCAGCTTTAGACTAGAACATGACTGGCCAGCTGTAGACTAGAACATGATTGGTCAGCTGTAGACTAGAACATGATTGGCCAGCTGTAGACTAGAACATGATTGGTCAGCTGTAGACTAGAACATGATTGGCCAGCTGTAGACTAGAACATGATTGGCCAGCTGTGAACTAGAACATGATTAGCCAGCTGTAGACTAGAGCATGATTAGCCAGCTGTAGACTAGAACATGATTAGCCATCTGTAGACTAGAACATGATTCGCCAGCTGTGGACTAGAACATGATTAGCCAGCTGTGGACTAGAACATGATTAGCCAGCTGTAGACTAGAACATGATTAGCCAGCTGTGGACTAGAACATGATTAGCCATCTGTAGACTAGAACATGATTAGCCAGCTGTGGACTAGAACATGATTAGCCAGCTGTGGACTAGAACATGATTAGCCAGCTGTGGACTAGAACATGATTAGCCAGCTGTAGACTAGAACATGATTAGCCAGCTGTGGACTAGAACATGATTAGCCAGCTGTAGACTAGAACATTGTCAGCCTTCACACAGAACAGACGCATCTCAGATCTACACCGACATCATTATATTCAAGACATTAAAACGCTCTACACTTTCATCGATCGATAACAGTAGCTTGCTCAGATAGACATGTTCACGTTTAGTCACAACATTTATCAAGCGCCGGACATCCATAGCAGGTGCTGATCCGTACGGGTATGGCCACTTAGTCTTAACCGCCGACTGACCATGTTGGGCAATCGTCATGGCTTGACGGCAGGGGGCCGTTAGCACCAGTGTCTCCACACACACACACACACTAGAAGGTACTTCACACATCACGGACACGCACCAGGGTCGAGTGATAGGAGGTTGTGGCAGGAGCAGATTTCTGTTAGTGAAAGGTGAGAATAACCTGAGGGTTGCCAGCTGCAGACTTTGCTTGTAACTGCGAAGAACACAAGGCTCCTTGAGAGAATAAAGTTCACCACATCATTATCGTGCTCGTGGCTTGTTTCTGATTGTATGTCCTTTGGTCGTGCTGTGAAGGTGTGGACAGAGTGTGCCGACCCACATGCCTTGGCGAGTAATCCAGGAGATTTTCAACGGCATCATAATAAACTCCAGGACACCGAACCACACCATCACTTCATTAAGAAGGCATATCGCTCCTTGACAAACATGATTGGCCAGCTATAGACTAGAACATGATTGGTCAGCTGTAGACTAGAACATGATTGGCCAGCTGTAGACTAGAACATGATTGGCCAGCTGTAGACTAGAACATGATTGGTCAGCTGTAGACTAGAACATGATTGGCCAGCTGTAGACTAGAACATGATTGGTCAGCTGTAGACTAGAACATGATTGGCCAGCTGTAGACTAGAACATGATTGGCCAGCTGTAGACTAGAACATGATTGGCCAGCTGTGGACTAGAACATGATTAGCCAGCTGTAGACTAGAACATGATTGGCCAGCTGTAGACTAGAACATGATTAGCCAGCTGTAGATTAGAACATGATTGGCCAGCTGTAGACTAGAACATGATTGGCCAGCTGTAGACTAGAACATGATTAGCCAGCTATAGACTAGAACATGCTTGGCCATCTGTAGACTAGAACATGATTGGCCAGCTGTGGACTAGAACATGATTGGCCAGCTGTGGACTAGAACATGATTGGCTAGCTTTAGACTAGAGCATGATTGGCCAGCTGTAGACTAGAGCATGATTGGCCAGCTGTAGACTAGAGCATGATTAGCCAGCTGTAGACTAGAACATGATTGGCCAGCTGTAGACTAGAACATGATTAGCCAGCTGTAGACTAGAACATGATTAGCCAGCTGTGGACTAGAACATGATTAGCCAGCTGTAGACTAGAACATGATTAGCCAGCTGTGGACTAGAACATGATTGGCCAGCTGTAGACTAGAACATGATTAGCCAGCTGTAGACTAGAACATGATTAGCCAGCTGTAGACTAGAACATGATTGGCCAGTTGTGGACTAGAACATGATTAGCCAGCTGTAGACTAGAGCATGATTGGCCAGCTGTAGACTAGAACATGATTGGTCAGCTGTAGACTAGAACATGATTGGCCAGCTATAGACTAAAACATGATTGGTCGGCTGTAGACTAGAACATGATTGGCCAGCTGTAGACTAGAACATGATTAGCCAGCTGTAGATTAGAACATGATTGGCCAGCTGTAGACTAGAACATGATTGGCCAGCTGTAGACTAGAACATGATTGGCCAGCTATAGACTAGAACATGCTTGGCCATCTGTACACTAGAACATGATTGGCCAGCTGTGGACTAGAACATGATTGGCCAGCTGTGGACTAGAACATGATTGGCTAGCTTTAGACTAGAGCATGATTGGCCAGCTGTAGACTAGAGCATGATTGGCCAGCTGTAGACTAGAGCATGATTAGCCAGCTGTAGACTAGAACATGATTGGCCAGCTGTAGACTAGAACATGATTAGCCAGCTGTAGACTAGAACATGATTAGCCAGCTGTGGACTAGAACATGATTAGCCAGCTGTAGACTAGAACATGATTAGCCAGCTGTAGACTAGAACATGATTAGCCAGCTGTGGACTAGAACATGATTGGCCAGCTGTAGACTAGAACATGATTAGCCAGCTGTAGACTAGAACATGATTAGCCAGCTGTAGACTAGAACATGATTAGCCAGCTGTAGACTAGAACATGATTAGCCAGCTGTGGACTAGAACATGATTAGCCAGCTGTAGACTAGAACATGATTAGCCAGCTGTAGACTAGAACATGATTAGCCAGCTGTAGACTAGAACATGATTAGCCAGCTGTAGACTAGAACATGATTAGCCAGATGTGGACTAGAACATGATTAGCCAGCTGTAGACTAGAACATAATTAGCCAGCTGTAGACTAGAACATGATTAGCCAGCTGTGGACTAGAACATGATTAGCCAGCTGTAGACTAGAACATGATTAGCCAGCTGTGGACTAGAACATGATTAGCCAGCTGTAGACTAGAACATGATTAGCCAGCTGTGGACTAGAACATGATTAGCCAGCTGTGGACTAGAACATGATTAGCCAGCTGTGGACTAGAACATGATTAGCCAGCTGTGGACTAGAACATAGTTAGCCAGCTGTAGACTAGAACAAGATTAGCCAGCTGTAGACTAGAACATGATTAGCCAGCTGTAGACTAGAACATGATTAGCCAGCTGTGGACTAGAACATGATTAGCCAGCTGTAGATTAGAACATGATTAGCCAGCTGTAGACTAGAACGCCATTAGCCAGCTGTAGACTAGAATATGATTAGCCGGCTGTAGAGTAGAGCATGATTGGCCAACTGTAGACTAGAACATGATTAGCCGGCTGTAGAGTAGAGCATAATTGGCCAGCTGTAGACTAGAGAATGTTTATTAGCTAGCTGTAGACTAGAGCATGATTGGTAGACTATAGCATAAATTAATTTATTGACTTATAAATCGATAGTTTAACATGCACTGCAAACCGTTAAATAAAATGCATCCTGTAGCAGTTAGTAAAAATAATGGTCGCATGGAGGCAACGCTACTAAAAGGACATTCACATTTTAAACATATTGTCTAAAGTTTAAGGAAAACCACTTCACTAAGGGACCCATACGTCCCACTTGCCACCGGGCAAGCTGAAGCCCGGTCAGTCCGCCGCTATATGCACTGTCTCCCGCAGCAAATATCTCAAGGTGTAGATGCTAACGTGGCTTCAGGCGGAGGAGCGCAATGGGGAGGGTACAAACATTATCATAGTGCGAGAAAATGCAGTCAAAACACTAAATGTCATGACACGGCAGACCAGACGTAAGCCTTGATCGGCAACTGGTCTAGGATCGAATTTCCGACAGGCGAAAAGCAAGAGATTGCTTTGCTGATCCGGCAGCTTCTGTAGCTTGTCTTGTTCCAGATGTATTGGTGTTACCTTTCCTCTGGAGTAAACTAGGCAGACCAAGATAGAGAGAGAGAGAGAGAGAGAGAGAGAGAGAGAGAGAGAGAGAGAGAGAGAGAGAGAGAGAGAGAGAGATCATGCTGTATAGACAACAAGAGGCTCTACAATTCAGCCCAGGCGTTTTACTTCGGAGAGGTATAACTCTATCACTGCTCCCCGCCATGGGATGTAGTTATTATACCTTAATATATCGTCTATCAAGACGGCAAGATGCCAGTAAGATGCTAATCATTTCACTGACACACTGTCGCAATTGTTTCGTGTATATTTTTCACATTTTAATGTGAGCACACCGGAAATGTGCGCTAACAGCTGTTTGTAAATAAACACGTCAGTGTGAGCTGTAATCCTGCGATATATGACGGGATAACTGGACTAGAACACAGTTACACATGTACCAGCTTTAGCTGCAATTACAAACGTATAAATAAGAAGTAAATAAAACATTCGAATGTTTGGGAATCTGCAATTTCATTCAAATTTAGTTTCAGTTGTATCATTTGTACTATTATCGCTTAAAAGTCGATATGGACAGGGTCGACTTCATTGCACGGGTTTTTTAAATCCCATTTGAATTTGGCTCGGTCTCTGTCCGCAGCGCAGAAAGCGTCGCACAAAGCACGAACTCCTTAGCTTCAGCGACAACCCACAGAAGTCTCCAAAAAAATTCACTCGTGAACCTAAGGACACGGCCCGGAATCGAACCCACAACCTTCGGAGCCCAAGTCAAACGGCTTGATCACTTCGCCACGGAGACTCCCTGACTGATTTGTATTGTAGCAATTAAAAACCCGTACTCATACTGTATTGTAGTGTAGATACCAGTAATAATAGCATATATAGAGAATATTTTAAAATTGGATTTCTACTTATTATATAATCACAGTTGGATACAGCTTGACAAGACGAATCCAATGGTATCTCAATGAAGCCTGTACGTTAATTCTAAGCAGAGTTAGTAATATTTTTGTGTTATGATCTGCAATCAGGAAGTAAAGGGATCTGAAGAAATTGGGGATTTTTTTTTTATCGCGGCTCAATAAATTGGAAGCTGACAAATTCTGCCGTCTGTTACTGTGGCTTGTTTATTTTTAAACAGGCAACATAGTACCATATATCATTGCATCTGGAGTGGTGAGGCCTAACTTGACATATTATCTATTTTCGATAGGATGTGCCGTGATCTAATTAATAATTAAAAATGGCCGCCAATTGTTAATTATTCATTAAAAGTCTGTCGCATTGCTTACGAACCTGGCAAGATGTACATTTTATTGTCCGCTTTGGTGAAAAGAAAGTTAAGGTCACATTCCTCTTTCAATAGGATGTCGAGAGGATCAACTTCATTGCACTGGGTTTTACCCCATATGGTTTGGTCTCTTTCCGCAAGGCGGCTTGCTGAAAGCATCACACAAAGCACGAGAGTCTCCGAATCTCCGAGAGGAAAATGCACTAGACTTTTAAGAATTTTCTATAGGATGTGCTGTGACCTAATTAACAGTTAAAAATAGCTGCCCATTTATATTAATTGAATATTAAATGTCATGTGAAATGTTCGTCATTAGTGAAAGAACAATTCGTGAAAATATATCTCACATTGTCTTATGTACTCACTGCATTGTGCAAGCTTTCTTTTGTTGATTAAATATCATGCAATAATGTAAGTAAATAAGTTTGTAACTGCTGCATAAATTAAGCAGTCACTTTCACTAATAATTGATTTCTACTTCTGCTCTATAATTACATATATATTAGTTATATACTAACTTTGTTGTCTGTCTGTCATGGCCACATATGTATCTTCTCCCTGGAGGGGAGATACTGGTGCAATCTGGTGTTGTACATAATTCTTCTGTACTTACTGTGAACCATGTAACAGTGACATACACAATCTGGTGGTGTCTTCTATACTTACAGTAAGCCATGTAACAGTTACATATACAATCTGGTGTTGTACATACATCTTCTGTACTTACTGTGAGCCATATCGTTTCTTTACTTATTCAGTCAGTCTCTCGGTAGAGATTTGTTCGCAGCAGACGAGCATAATCTCCGGCGGGCCTATTCTCGCTGGTCGCGAGATCCGCACAGTGGAAGTATGGGAGATTGCTTGCAAATAGACAGGAAATATCTCCTGCGGTAGCTATGGCGGGCCTATTCCCGCTGGTCGCGGGGACCGCTATAAGTCAGGCGGGGAGTCTGACGATAGTGCACGCTTTCCACAGGTCCGGACACTTGTGATGACAGATGTGCGCGCCCTCATGGTCCGGGCTCGTACAAGGCCCTCACCTGTGGGACATGGCTGAACGCCTCTAAGCCGGGTCCCTTGGGTGTCAGGGTCTGGCCATAACTCGCCACCGGCTCGTGGTGGTGAGGTCTCGGTGGATTGACGCTGAGCCGCCAGCGTCTGCAGCCTACCTTGTGCCAGACGTATTGGTTACCCATTCCTCTGGAATACACAAGACTAGGCCGAGGGAGGGATCATGTCGTTTGGGCATCACATGATCTCTGAAGCTCTGCCCAGACATTGTGATGGAATATTGGCCACATTCCACTCACATACTTTGGTCTGTCAAGACTGCAAGGTGTCTACTACTAACTTTAAAAAACAAAACTATAACTTGTTTCACAGTATTTTATTTAAATTTAAATATGTATGTACTGCTGCAGTGCTAAGAAAAAAAAGTACTCTGTACTTACAGGTTTAGATAGACAGGTCTGAAAACTGGCTTTCAAAATTATTTTCAGTCCTGTGAAATGATGAAAAATTATACAAGTAATCAGATAAATTACTGATACAAATGAAACCTAAAATTCTGTTTCATTTTAGTAGTTAAGTTGCCAGTTCTAATTATAAATAAATACAGGTCCGCTATAGTTTAGTACTATTGCATGGGCGCCACCATTTTGAATTTTGTGTTATGACTGGGATGTCTCATTTTCAGCGTTGTGCTGAAATTTTTTTTCCTGAACACTAGTAAAAGCCAGCATTGTTGAAACTTTTCACATATATGTAAAATTGAATGGAGAATTCAAAAATGCAACAAAAAGTCAAGGTTGGTTTAAAATACAGGAGTTATAAGACAAATTAGCTTACTGTTCATGAATAAACTTAAAAAAATTCAAGAGAAGAAAGTTCTAAGCGACAGTCACTTGCATACTAGCAGATAGACCACAGTTACATTTATTAGAGTTCTTTCCCCCAATCTGTGACGTGTAGTTTTCCAATAGATCTAATCAAAAGCAGACGTAGGTGAAAACCAGAAGTGACTGGTTGGTCGCAAAAAAATCTCCTGGGAAAACGTCCCCCGCCTTCCCCAACTCCCAAACACAAAGAATGGTAACTGACATTGCTAGTAATAAGTAGGTATTCTAGTCATGATTTTTAAATTGGGTATTTTAAACGGGTCATAGACTGATATGAAAACTGATCTCAAATATATGTTCCATCATGTTAAATGATATAAAAATAGTGTTTTTTTTTTAATTCGCATATCCTTTACAGGACATCACTGTCAACAGCAGCATCTTTCAGCTGTCTGTTGATTTCTTGGCAAGATTACGCTCAGTAGTTTGCCATTCTTTTCTGAGCGGCCGGCTCAGTTATCCCGCAAGTCACCAGCGGGGGTAGAACTGCTCCCAGTTCTCGCCCTCTACGAGACTCTGCGTGATAAACGGGATTACGGAGAAAGTATTGTAACTCCTCGGCCTGAGAGACCGGCATAAAAATAGTACAAGTATACAAATAAATTATTAATAATCTTTAAACTTGTTTTATCTTTAACTTTAGTAGTTTAAATTGCACGTTTTGACCCAGTACGATCGATAAATTGCGTCGGCCGCCATCATGAATTTCCATTCACAAAGACGACACACATCAGCAGACATAATTTGTTTCTACCCCCATAATTGACCACAACCGATGAAACATTCCACATATATGTAAAAATGGTTGCAGAATTTGAATATACATCTTAAAATCATTGGCACCTTTCCGTTTTGACAGACAGTAGTTTGGTACATTGTGCTTCAAAAAGGCTTAATAACTATGACTCATGGTAGTGGCGAGTGTGGCTGATAAGGCCAATTCATGCTGCAAATGTTTGTCCACAGTGGATGCATGTGAAAGAATGGTCATTTCCACCATCATGCACCATCTTACGTCTCTCTCGCTCTGTGTGTGCTTTATCTGCAATCATTTTCTCCTTTGTCTTTATTCCATTTCTGATAGTTGCCCTCCATGCAACACGTTCAGCGGCGACTTGCTCCCAGTGTGCATTATCAATGCCTGTATCAATCATGTCCCGCTTACACACATCTTTGTATCGTAGTAGAGGCCGACCCTGAGATCTCTTACCCATCTGTAATTCACCAAAAAAGATATCCTTTGGTATTCTACCATCATCCATCCTCCTAAGATGTCCTATCCATCTAAGTCTACGAAGACTGAGCATGGAATAAACTGTCACACAACCTGATCTTTCCAATACTTCAGTATTTGTGATTTTTTCTAGCCACTTAATACCAAGAATTCTTCGCAGACACCGCATATGAAAGCTGTTTAAATGTTTCTCTTGGTGTGAGTAAGTTGTCCAGGTTTCACTGCCATAAAGAAGAGTACTAAGGACACAGGCTTGGTAGACGAGGACTTTTGTTTTGGCAGTAAGCTTCCTGTTCTCCCAGACTCTTTTTCTTAACCTGTTCATTGTTGTTGCTGCCTTACCAATCCTGATGTCGATTTCCTGATCTAGGGATAATTTGCTATTTACCTCTGATCCTAGATATGTAAAGTGGTCTACTATCTCCAGTTCGGCGTCGTCAATAAAAATTGATGGTACCCTATGTGCACCTTGTGACATAATCTGTGTCTTCTTTTTGTTAATTGTAAAACCAAATTTAGAACAAGCATTGGAGAATGCAGATAGTAGATGTTGTAATTCTTCCTCAGAGTGGGTTGTAATTGCAGCATCATCTGCAAAAAAGCAACTCTCTGATTAGTACCCTCCTAATTTTGGTCTTGGTCTTAAATCTCTGAGCATTATAGAGGCCACCATCTGAGCGTGAGTGAATGTATATACATTCACATCTTTAAATGTCATTCAGTATAAATACACAAGCTCTAGAAAATAAAATTACTTACTTTACGGCAAATAATTAAATTTCTCAAAAAGCTTTGATAATTTCAACCAATCGCTGTGCACAGAATATTAGACTGACCTTTTCTGGAAAACCTAATATGAATGAATGAATGATGTAGGAAGCATGAATGGTCTTTACAGCAGCCATTTTTGGAGACACAATGAATCATTGCGGGGTGGTGTGGCATATCACTTCCGGTTTCATTTCGGTTTGCGGCACGATCAAAAAACCTAATACTAGTAGGTATGATCATGATTTTAATATTGAGTATTTACTAATGGGACCACCACAGATAGATTGGCCTTCAAAAACCAAATCCAATGGTCCTCGATGATGCCTGTATGTCAATTCTATGTAAAGATATTCACAATTTTGTGAAGGTGTCTCCGGGTAAAATAATCAAAGATTTCCTTAATTTTGGGACTCTTAAGTGTGTCTCATTATCTCCACTTTTGGTCTGTGCGTGATTGCCTCAAACGGGTCATGGACGGATGTGAAAACTGACTTCAAAAATATGATCCATCATGTTACATAATAGTAAAAGTATTCAAGTAAATTATTAATAATCTTTAAACTACTATTCTCTTTAACTTTAGTAGTTCATATGGCTCATTTTGAGCCACGTCTGATTGATATTCGGCATATTCATGTCATCCGCCATCTTGGAGTTCCATTCACAAATATAATTTTTTTTTTACCACCGGTCGATGACGGGCCGCAATTAAACTCTCCAAATTTATGTAATTATGGATGCATAATTCGAAAATGCATCTAAAATTAATCTACGATCTCTAAGATATGTGCTAAAAATAAAATTACTTACTTTGTGGCAGATAATTAAATTTATTTAAAAGCCATAATAATTTAAACCAATCGCTGTGCACGGAATATTAGACTAACCTTTTCTGCAAAACCTAAAATGGCGTCTGTTATTGTCATGTGATATTTGAATGAATGAATGACGTTGTAAGCATGAATGGTTTTTACAGCAGCCATTTTTAGGAACACAATGGATCAGGCCGGGGTGGCGCGGTATATCACTTACGTTTTCAGTTCGGGTCGCGGTAGTACATAAATAGACACACAGTATTATTTGGCTCTCACAGAAGAAGAAGAAGGAAACAGAGATTAGAAGACGCACTAGACAACATAAAATTTGAAAGCTATAATAGTTACCGACCGATCTTAGTTTAGAAGTGAATTGTGTATGTCTTGAGAAGATTAAATAACACAGAGATACTATTGCAGATAGTAGTTATTACTACTTTACTTTAATACTGTTATTACTACTACTAGTTTTAGACTAGAATAGAATAAAGGCAACAGTCATCATCATCATGTGACATGTTGATCAGCATCGGCGGTCATGTTTTGCTATCTCACACGATCATCAGTAGCGTGGATCAGCTCTGTTTTTGTTTTACTTTGTCTCAAAGGCAGCAGTAGGACAAGCAAAAACCATGTTCTGTAAAATGAAGAATAAAGCATAACTTGTGCAATACATTCCCCAATAAAGTTTAGTAAAAGAGTTCATGCATGTTACATAGAACCTGTATTAACATTTGGCTGTGAATCCTGGACAATTAGTTGACTTCATCCCTACATGGGTCAGCTGGACGAAACGTCCTTGACTTGGGGACATAAATTGCTAGTACCTCAGAAGTCATAGAGTGGATTCACCTGATAGCAAGGGACACTTTCAATAGGGAAAGCTAATCCACATGGAAAATAAGTCTAGTGAACTCCCCAGTAGTGGCAACTACTAAAAGTAGTAGCGCATGCATGGACTTCGCTTAAGCTCAACGCGATGGAACACAAATAACCAAACAATAATAGGTACGCAAACATCAATCAAGACCTCAGAGATGTGGTTTTACCTGTAAATGCTGACAATGCTATGGACAGCCAAAATAAGTAATCTGATTGTTTTGAAGGGGGCTAAGTCACAGAGGCAACTTATCATAAACATCAGAAAGAGGCAGTTGACATTTTATGACAACATTATGATATGAGAACAACTGGAACATGTGAAACTGCAAATATTTGTGGAAAGAGAGGTAGGGGAAGATGAGAGAAGAATCTTAATGGGTTCCAACAAAAAGTTGGTTTGGATTAAACAAAAATGCATGATCGAAAATAGGAAGTAGAGGTGTGCCACAGTAATGACGTAAAAGTTGTTAATATGGTAGCAGACAGGTCTATCATATGTTAAATTTAAAAAGATTACATTGGGAGGACTACTGTAATGACAATTTAACCATATTTCTTAAAACAATAATTCAAATGAAGTTAAATTATCTAACATATTGAGAGAAGCATGAAGAAAATTATTCAAATTTTCATTTACGAAGACATTACTCCTGTATCTGTGATGATAATCCAAGTAAATTAACTGAATATGAACAACACCATTTTTCTTCACATATATCACATGAACTGCTCCTTAATACCATCAAAAAATCTTTTTTAAACCACATTATCTTCGCACAAAATTGAGACAGAAAGGCAAAACACTAGGCAGATTTTTACTCAATAGATTGAGAATCAATATGTACTATATTTACCATCATATTTATGAAAATTTACAATGCTGCTAACCTTATTTGTGTGGGAGTGCAAAGCAAACTTTGGGGCAAACGTGTGGCCCATTAGAGCAAACATCACGCAACCTGTGACATGATATGATGAACTTTTACATCAATTTTTTTTTTCCTATCACTTTCTGCTGAATCACTATGACAACTGCACATGCTATCAGAACCTTTCACAAAGTCATTGAAAACAGAATCACTATAATCTGATATTGTTAAAAATAATCTAGCTTGTTTCGATGTAAATTACTGAGCACAAGAATTAGTGGGCGTGGTCATTTCTGAATTCACAGAATATTCCTATTGCTACAATGTATCGACCCATGTGTGGTCTTAATTCAAATGAAGGAAATATACAATGTACATTTTCATTTACTAAATATTAAAATTGCAGACAATTTTGCTATGACCATCAGACATAAAGAGTAACTTTAAAATGTTTTGAGTGTCATTTGTAGTATCAGTTTGATAAAGTATAAAGATATGGGAGTTTCATTTATATGCTTTTTATTCTTATTTTGTGTTCGCTCACTTTGAACTCAAGCATAGTCCATACATGTGCACCTACTTCTAGTGCACTGGACTGATTTATACGTGTGGATTAGCTTTCCCTATTACCAGTGTCCCTCACCATCAGGCGAACCCACTTCAACTTCTGAGGTACTTGTATTTTATGTCCCCCAAGTCAAGGACGAGAAATCAACATTTTAGTCCAACTGACCAGAAGTTTAAGAGCGAATGCTTTTATCCATTCAGCCATACTGACCTCCGTTTTATTTATAATGTCAGCTTTATTTAAAATGTTGCATGTCCTTTGCAGGATGTTGCAATTAACCCCATGTTGATTTTCTAGGCAATTTTACATTCAGTAGCTTGCCATGGATAGATTGAGATGGTGGCATGGAGGAATATCATCAACAGAGTTGATCCAGAACACCAAAGATCGAGATCTGTGAAGAGCCATGAATGCCAACGCCAGCTGGCAAGGCACTTGATGATTATGAGTTTGCCATTATTTTCTGAACAAGAAGTCAATATTTTGAGTCCAACTGACTGCTCTAGAGAATTAATCCACTACCTTGCCATGAGCTCACAGGATGTGTAAGAGCGAACACTATTACCCACTTTATGACTGACTGGCAACTTGCCGTCTTGAAAGACGATAATTTGTAAAATGGAGTTGTACCTCTCCATAGCACAAAGCCTGGGCTGAATTTAGAGACCATGTGTTGCCCATGCAGTATGATCCCTCTCTTAGCCTGCCTGATTTACTCCAGAGGAAAGGTTACACCAATACATCTGGAGCAAGACAAGCTGCAGAAGCTGTCAGTCAGCAAAGCAATACTATAACTGCCTGTCTGTTGGAGCTTCCATCCTAGACCAGTTGCTTATGAAGGCTTTAAACCTTGTCTGCCCTGCCTCATTTAGTCTTTAGTTTGGATTTTCTCGCACTAGAATCCATTTTATATAGTTATAAAATATGTACTTACTTTCTAGTTTCAATTTTATGCAGTTATACAGTCTATGAGTTTCTTTTACAGTGCCAGCTTTATACATTTCCAAAGCACCATGCATTTAGGTTATGACCAAGGACAACACTCTAGTCATAGTTGAAAGTGATTGCACTAGATGACAATAACATGGACAGCAACAACACAGAGGACACAAGTAGTGCAGCTGTTGATGACAGTTCTTCACCTCCAGGTGGCAAGCAAAATACGTCGTCATTGTTTGTATCAGACATAAAGAACCTCCTTGCCAACAACAAAACCCTGCTGGGTGGTGATTTGTTTTGGAGTCTTTTCGTATCCGCTGCCAGAAGTTATCGATTCAGTTCAGTCCTTCATCCATTCCCACCGATGTACCACATGAGGAATGAGGACGAGAAGGACATCTTTGCACTGGTAAAATGACATTTATAACACCAATAAATAGTTCATATGTTTGTTGTTACATTGCTATCATTTGAGCCGGCTCTATGGCTAAAGGCTTGCGAACGCGGTTCGTGAACCGGGTACAAGGCGTTCGAAGCTCAGCTGCGACCAATTTGTGCAGCAGACCATGTCGTGTTGTTATAACATGCTGGTATGGGAGCCGGTCATTCAGAAATCTATGGCAAACTACTGAACGTAACACTTGCCTAGTACATCAACAGCAGCTGAAAAATGCTGGTGTTGACTGCAACGTCCCGAAAGGGATACGCAAAAAAACAAAAAAAATCATTTGAGCTGAGGTGGGTTAGTGGTTAGTCACTTGCTAACCCACCAGGTAACAGGTCAGGACTTTTTTACACGCCTTAAGGCATATCGGGCATAATTGTGCTAGACTCATATTTGTATAGACTCGTCAGCACCTGGTGGCTGATGTGGTCTCTATCACACTGACCATCTTTACTTCCCAAGACATTCTTGGTACCCGTTTTAGGCTGGGTCAACCTGGGAGCTGAGGTCTGTTATTAAAAATCCAAATGTGCCCAGCTGCAGATCAAACCCAGGACCACCGGATCAGTAGATTGAGTGTCTAACAACTACATTACCAGGGCTCCTGGGTATACAGTGCTGGCAGCATATTTTCGTAGACCGGTCACACTCAGTAAATGTGGTCAATATCTTGCTGACTGCCTTTACTTGCCAGGCCATTTCTTGTTACCAGTTTTAGGAATTTTTGACCTCAGATTCCAGGTCAACTGTTTATATGATTGCCTCGATGGTGATTAATAATAATAATAATAATAATAATAATAATAATAATAATAATAATAATAATAATAAGTCTTTATTTTCAAAGGGTTAAGAATTGGGCACGCAGGCCCGTCTGACATTCTGCCCTTCTTCTCTATTTCCTCTCATACATTCTTTCATTCAACATCACTTATGAAGCAACTTTTGACAACAAAAGAACATTAAAACGCATGAAAAATAATCAATAACAAATGACTCACTGAGGCAGTGTTTAACATGGGCATTATAAATACCTAAGGAGGGTGTAACGTGCCATACATAAGGGATTGAAAACATGAGACCACCAGGTCGCCTGGCAGGTATACTAGCTACCGCAGCTTCCCTTATCCATGTGGTGGTGCAGGGTTCAATTCTGTTCTGGTCAGACTGGCTCTAAGGTTGACCTAGTCTCATATAATGGGCAAGGTTGTCTCATGACATAGTCTGTGATTGGGGTATTGAATGTTTGGCCTTCTCATATTCTAGAGAATCTTGGGGATCTGCTGTCTTGTCCAGAGTGAGGGAGATGTCCATAGTGAAGCTGGTCACCAACAGACATGACAGTTTTTGTCAAGGACACAAGACATTAGATTAATTAACACAGATCTGGTGCAATCAGTCAATATATGCTGGAGAGAATATTGAAGAGGAGATCGCAGCATCTATTGACCAATCCAGAGTGCGATACAAAATATTGTCACTAATATTCTAGACCCCATGTCATAGTAATAATTAGGGTGGCTAGGACTCTTCCTTTCCACTTTTCCTTTAAAAACAATTTTCAGAAAATTAAGAAAATTATCCGCTATCTGTTATAAGAGACAGCTTCATCCTTGGAGTCATCATCATCATCATCTCATCATCATGTGTTTTGCCGACTGAACCATTTGTTTGCATCCCCATTTGTCACATCTGATTTAGACTTTCTTGGCCAAACACGATATGACTCCATTTGGTCAGGTTCCCTACTCTCCCTGCCGGTCTCCTTATACGAGGGGGCTTAAAATGAAAACCTGAAATTGTGTGCGTGAGAGTATATTCTGAAAGAGTAAAGAACAAATGCATAATTTTTTTATGTAGTCATCACTACGTTCAAGGCATGTCCTCCAGTGCTGATAAAGTGTTTGGATTCCTGTAGAAAAAAATTATCTGGGGTCACTACTCAGTGTGCCTGACCCGATCGTGAACATTCTGTCTCAGAAGTCAAGCCGTTTTGAAACTTCCTGCTCCACTGATATACATGCTGTTCTGACAGGCGTGCATCATCATACTGGACCTTCATTCACCAATAAATTTCTATAGGTTTCATCCCATCACTGATTATAAAATGGAGAACAGAATGCTGCTGCTCTTTGGTGCATGTCAAAAGTGGGGTGGCCGTCTTTAAACTGTCCTTATGATGTCACTGTGTTCATCTTCACCATGTTGTCACATGCTTAACACTCTTGACATAACAAAAATATTGATAGGTTACAAGACAACAGCTGTGAGCGATTTAGCAGCAGACAGCCTTGTGTTGGTTTTTTTTTAATGAAATGGTATAGGTGCTGGTCATTCAGAAAGCAATGGCAAACTGCTGAACATAAATGTGCCATGAGATCACAACAGCAAAAAATGCCTGTGTTGACTGCGATGTCCTGTAAAGGATATGCAACTAACTTTTAACAAGACAATGGCATGGTTATTGTATTTATATTTCTATCACACTCTTAAGGTGTTCATTTTAAGGTTTTCCTTTTCACTGCTTCGCAAGCTGACAAAGCCTTTGTAAAGATCCTGATGTGAGTCATGAGAAGATACTATGTGAATCATAATGGCCATGCTGTGCAATATTCTCAAAGAGGCCTTGATGAAGTGCTTCCATCAATTGATGGACTGCTGGGAGAAGTGTATGATCCCAAGAAGAGTACTTTGTTAGGTTTTCAGACCTCCATATGAATAATTGTAGTTTTCAGACCAAGGGTTTGATACTTTTTTAACAGATCTCCTTCTAAAATAATTCCTGAAATGTGTTTTCATTAATCTAGTGTTTATAATTGTCCTTATTATAGTTTACTGTACAATTTTATATGTCAATTAAATTATTATCAATATATATTATATTTGTTTCAGAGAAATACAATTTTGAAAGTTCCACAATTTTCAACGTCTTTAGAGTTTGCATCGTCTCTGGCAACAGAGTGTAAGAAGCTGCTGTCTTGGGTTTTGCTGCCAAATAACCTTCGTCTGAGACTCAGGGACAAAGAGAAATGTGTATGTTTACTATTTTGTACTTATGTACTTTTTGTATTTTCTACTTATGTTTCGATTCGTAATCCCGCATACCGCTTTCGAAACACAGCTGCAGGCAATTTGGAAGCAGACTGCCTTGCATTGTTTTCATACAATGTTATGAGTGTCGGTTATCCACAAGGCAATGGCATACTACTGAATGTAAACTTAGTTAGTAAATCACAAACAGCCAAAGAATACTGGGTTTGAATGCGGCATCGTTTAAAAGGATATGCAACTAACTTCTGTTTAGTATCAGTTTTGTGTCATTTTTATCTTTTCAGTTCCAATTGATCAAAGAACTGACTGGCCAGGTGATGGACACAGCAGAACCAAACTATATCTTTGAAATTGTATACAGCGAAGAGAGAGAGCGGAAGTTTGAGGAGTTGCGAAGTGCAAGAAAAACATTTCATGCTTACCACGGCAGTCGCCTTGATAACTTTTACTCAATACTCCACAATGGCTTGAATGCACATCTAAACAAAGTGAGTTTCACATCTGATGAGTTTTAGTCTTTCCTGGCAGTAAAAACAGCTGTTGAGACTGTAATTAGGATTAGCATAAAACAGGTGGTCATATAATAGTTATTACTGTGTGAAGTGTTAGGCCTTACATCTATATTATATAGTGAGTTGCGTATCCTTTACAGGGCATCGCAGTCAATCCCAATATTTTTTGACTTATTGTGATTTCTTGCCAAGTTTACGTTCAGTAGTTTGTCATTGCTTTCTAAATGACCAGCACTCATACCTTTGTATGGAAACCAATGCAAGACAGTGCTTCCAAATCGCCCGCAGATGTGTTTTGAACGTGGATGTGGGATTACGAATTGCATTCACAACCCCTTTTGCCACAGAGCTGGCTATATTAACCGAACATCTATATTAGGCCACAGTATATGCAATGGGGTAGCCATTTCCCTTCCTCATCACAGCTCTTTGCCGGACGATTCCCTAGAAATTGTTGCCAATTCCTTAAAAATATTTATTCTCTAACAATTGTCTAGAACCCAGTTTTATAAGGCCAATTTGACCCCAAAACTGTACTGGTAAACAAAATAATGCTGCCTCTACTAGGAATTTGGACCACTGCCTTGGCAGATAAGGGCTCTAACCACTATGCCACTGTAGCTCTAATAATAGTATACCTCTCCTAAATGTTCAGTTTAATTCTTTCAGTTCAAGGCCATTCTTTTTTTCTTTAACTCCGTCTAACTCAGATTGATGAAACTGTACACTTGACCTACTCCTGATTTTCCTGATATCTCCTGATACTCCTGATACTCCTGATATCTTTTGGATGGGTGAATTGATTAAATCATCTGTGATGGATGAGCAACAGCACTTTAACTCTTTTGGTCCCTGATAATGCACCATGCGTGATTAGCTTTTGTCTGTGTGTATCAAACAATGCATGGTGTGTTGTTATATCTGCCACGTTTAGTTTGAGTATTTGACAGAAATCTGACTAGATATTTTTCAACATGGAGCACAGTGTATGTTGTACACAGGGTGTATATATATTGCCTGTTTGAAAGTAATGCACTGATATATTTACTTCATTGTCCTCCTTGTACATCTGCAATTAAATTGTCTGGAACACATGATCATCATCATGTACCTTGCCAGATGGCATAGGTCTTCATGTCTCCACAGATCTCGTTCGTTGGTGTTTCAGACCAGTTCTACTGATGAGATTTGTCTATTCCATTGCTAATCATTTCTTTTGGCCTGCCTGTCTCTTCTCCAAGTGATCTTTCCAGTCATCACAATGTCCTCCATTGCCCCTCTCCTCATGACAGGACTAGAGAACACCGTTTGACTTGCTCTTATTGTTGTATATATTGTTCTACTTTGATTAATCTCTTCCATTCAATCATTGTTAGATACTCTGGCAGTCCAGGATATTTTCAGCATTCATCTCAGAAACTACACCTCTGCTTCTTTCACAATTTATCTGTTCATACTACATGATTCACTGCACACAGCAGAACATGTTCGCTATAACATTTCAGTACTACCATTCTGCCGGCTCCATGGAGAATGGGTTATGGACACAGTTTGTAACCCCGCGTTCGGAACACATCATCATCATCATCATGGGAAAAGCGTGGGTGGTCATGTTTTGCCATCTCACTTGATCACCAGAGTCGTGGATCAGCTCCGTGTTTCTGTCTCGACCATGCCACAAGGCCAAGCCATCCAGGTATTTACTTCTCGGTCGTCTCCTTGGTCTTCTCCCTTCGACCTTGCCAGTTGTCACCAAGTTCTCCAATCCATTTCTTCTCATAACATTCCCAAAAAATGTTGACTACCTATGTCTAATGTCTCTAATCAGTTTACGATCTTCATTTGTTTCTTGTAGGACTTGTTCATTGGTTTTTTTGTCTGTCCATGGTCATCATCATCAAGTGCCCTGCCATCTGGCATAGGTGTTCATGGCTTTCCACAGATCTCGGTCTTTGGTTTTCTGGATCAACTCTGCTGCTAATATTCCTCCATGCCACCATCTCAATCCATCCAGTATCATTTCTCTTGGTCTGCCTCTGCCTCTCTTCCCCTCGATCTTTCCAGTTGTCATGATGTTCTCCAATGCCTCTCTTCTCATCACATGACCGAAGAAAGATGTTTGTCTCTTTCTTATTGTTGTATATAATGTTCTAGTTTCATTAGCCTGTTTCAGGCAGTTGTTGTTAGTTACTCTGGCAGTCCAAGGAATTCGCAACATTCGTCTCAGGAACCACATCTCTGTTGCTTCTAATTTCTTCTTAATTTGTTCATTTACATTCCAAGATTCACTGCCATACAGCAAAACTGGTTCTACATAGCATTTCAGCACTCTCTTTCTTACACTTCAGTGATAGTGACCTTATTGCATAAGATACTCTTCATTTTCTGAAATGCAGCTTTTGCTTGCCCTATTCTGCTCTTAATCTCTGTTGTACATCTTCCATCTGATGTTTTAAATGCTCCTAGGTATCTAAAATTATCCAATTGGTTAAGAATCTTTCCTTCTATTTCTATGTCACATTTTGGTGTCACCATTTTCTTTGATATCACCAATGTTACTGTTTTCTTGGTATTCAAGGAGAGTCCTTTCCTTGCGCTCTCTGTTACTAAAGTGTCCAACAATTGTTGTAGGTCTGTTGATTTATCCACCACCAATACTGTGTCCATGGTATTCTTTGCATTTTCCTCAGAAACCACATTTCCACAGCCATCAGATTTTTTTCAGCTTGTCTGCTTATTGTCCATGTTTCAAATCCATATAAAAGTACAGGTTTTATGTAGCACTTCAACACTATTTTTCTCGTTTCAATTGATATTGTTTTATTGGAACACAGTTGTGGGTGATTTGGCAGTAGACCGCATTATGTTGGTTTTTTTAATGAAATCGTATGGGTGCCAGTCGTTCAGAAAGCAATGGCAATCTGCTGAACCTAAACTTGCCCAGGAATCACGAGCAGCCAAAAAAAGCTGGGGTTGACTGCTATGTCCTGTAAAAGATATATTACAGGATATGCAACTAACTTTTGTTAACTCTCGTTTTGACATTTAAGGATAGTGATTCTGAAATGCAACCTTTGCTTGGACTATTCTGTTCTTAATTTCTGTCACACGTCCTCCATCTAATGCTCTCTGTCTTACTCTGGCTGTCTGGTATAGTAATTGTCTAAAATAAGGTTAATTTCTCTATTCTTCTGTTGATATTTGAATGCATTTACTTGGTTAATCATTGTCCCTTCTGTTGTAATATCACATTTTGATGTTATCTTTTTCTGTGACGGATGGGAGAATTTGTGACAAAGTGGGTTACACAGGGTTTCTGTGACAGATGGGAGTCTCCGTGACAAAGTGGGTTACACAGGGTTTCTGTGACAGATGGGAGTCTCCGCAACAAAGTGGGTTACACAGGGTTTCTGTGACTGATGGGAGTCTCCACGACAAAGTGGGTTACACAGGGTTTCTGTGATAGATGGGAGTCTCCATGACAAAGTGGGTTACACAGGGTTTCTGTGACAGATGGGACTTTTCATGACAAAGTGGGTTACACAGGGTTTCTGTGACAGATGGGAGTCTCCGTGACAGAGTGGGTTACACAGGGTTTCTGTGACAGATGGGAGTCTCCGTGACAGAGTGGGTTACACAGGGTTTCTGTGACAGATGGGAGTCTCCGTGACAAAGTGGGTTACACAGGGTTTCTGTGATAGATGGGAGTCTCCATGACAAAGTGGGTTACACAGGGTTTCTGTGACAGATGGGACTTTTCATGACAAAGTGGGTTACACAGGGTTTCTGTGACAGATGGGAGTCTCCGTGACAGAGTGGGTTACACAGGGTTTCTGTGACAGATGGGAGTCTCAGTGACAGAGTGGGTTACACAGGGTTTCTGTGACAGATGCAATTTTTCATGACAAAGTGGGTTACACAGGGTTTCTGTGACAGATGGGAGTCTCCGCGACAAAGTGGGTTACACAGGGTTTCTGTGACAGATGGGAGTCTCCGTGACAAAGTGGGTTACACAGGGTTTCTGTGACAGATGGGAGTCTCTATGACAAAGTGGGTTACACAGGGTTTCTGTGACAGATGGGAATCTCCATGACAGAGTGGGTTATGTCATCTGCCTTGTGCTCAAAAGGTCCTGGGTTTGTTTTCTGACTCTGTCACTCAGTTCTTGAGTGCAGTATTTTAGGAGATGCCTGGGGATCATTACCAGAGCTGTGGTTTGTGTGTTCTGTATGACACTTTGTGACACTTTTGGCTGGCAGTTAGCTGCTCTAATGGGAGGGACAGATAGATGGGATCAAACCCAATGGAATGAAGTTGATCCTCTGGCTTCTTAACCCCTGTTTTCTTCTACAATATAAACATTCTGTTTTCTTCTACAATATAAACATTCTGTTTTCTTCTACAATATTAACATTCTGTTTTTTTCTACAATATAAACATTCTGTTTCTTCTACAGTATAAAAATTATGTTTTCTTCTACAGTATAAACATTCTGTTTTCTTCTACAGTATAAACATTCTGTTTTCTTCTACAGTATAAACATTCTGTTTTCTTCTACAATATAAACATTGTTTTCTTCTACAATATAAACATTCTGTTTTCTTCTACAATATAAACATTCTGTTTTCTTCTACAATATAAACATTCTGTTTTCTTCTACAATATAAACATTCTGTTTTCTTCTACAATATAAACATTCTGTTTTCTACAATATAAACATTCTGTTTTCTTCTACAATATAAACATTCTGTTTTCTTCTACAATATAAACATTCTGTTTTCTTCTACAATATAAACATTCTGTTTTCTTCTACAATATAAACATTCTGTTTTCTTCTACAATATAAACATTCTGTTTTCTTCTACAATATAAACATTCTGTTTTCTTCTACAATATAAACATTCTGTTTTCTTCTACAATATAAACATTCTGTTTTCTTCTACAGTATAAACATTCTGTTTTCTTCTACAGTATAAACATTCTGTTTTCTTCTACAATATAAACATTTTGTTTTCTTGATATTCAGGGAATGTTCTGTGTGCACGCCTATTACTTAAAAAAAAATCTTAAACGTTAAGAGGACCGACTTCATGGCACCAGGTTTTATCCCATATGGCTCGGTCTCTTTCCGCAGGGCAACCTGCCGAAAGTGTCGCACAAAGCACAACCTCCGTAGCTCCAGCAATGATCCCCAGAAGTCTCAAAGAAATATGCACTCGTGAACCAAAAGACGTAGCCCGGAATCGAACCGACAATCTTTGGAGCACAAGGCAGATGGCTTGACCACTTCGTCACAGAGACTCCCTCCTTATTACCATAATATGCAACAGTTGTTGCAAATCTCATGTGCTTTCAGCTGCCAATACATCTGGAACTGAAAGAGTTAGTTAAATTAACAACTGCATTGGAATGAAAGTAGGTACATATTAGAACAAATAACAAACTGGCCTGCACAGGTATGTTTCACATTAGAATGTTTTAGAAATGTTTCTAATTCCTTAATAGTCTTATGTTTAACCTTCCTGTCACACCCATCGCCCTTACACTTTTTGGGAACCATTGTGAAAGTTGTTTACTAAAAATACTGTCATATTTCTTCAAGGTGTCGGTGTTTGGTGAAGGTACATATCTGTCCAGTGAGCTGTCTGTATCGTTGCTGTACTCACCTACTGGCGAGGGCTGGAAGAACAGCAGTTTGGGCGGCAAGCTGTCCTGTGTATGTGTCTGTCAGATGATTGATGATCCCAGTGTCAAATGCCAAGTCAAGAATGGTGAGACTTTAACTGAATAGTTTCCATGTTTTCATCTTTATGTGCCATGTCTGGAGCAGGCATCAGTGGTCATGATTCTCCACTCCTCTCCGCCATCAGATATTTGAACGAAGTTTTTTTAACATTCAGTCTCACTGAACTCAAACATAGTCCTTCACATGCTACTACTGGACTGATATTTGCATGTGGATTAGTTTTCCTATACCAGTGTCCCTTGCCGCAAGGGGAACCTACTCCGACTTCTGAGGTACTTATAATTTACGTCCCCAAGTGAAGGACGAGAAGTTAACATTTTAGTCCAACAGACAATTTAGAGGTTGAAGTTGCAACCTCGGCATCAGCTCACCGGAAGTTTAAAAGCAAGCGCTCTGGAGCAGACATCAGCAATCATGATTCTCCACTCCTTTGTGCCATCAGATATTTGAAAGAGGTCAATGTTGCTTATTTTATTATTTGTTGCCCAGCTGTTTAAGCTTTCCACACACTTTGTTCCCTGTCTTACTCTGGCTGCCTTGTATAGTATTTTCTCCACAAAAGGTTAATTTCTTTATTCTTCTGTTGATATGCTCCATAAGTTGCATTGATCTTTTTCTTAGTTTTGATCGGTGCGTTTGATCTACTAACTCCTGCAGTGGTACACATCATTTCACTACTCATTTTTGTGTTATGTTTTAACATCTAGTATCTAGTAACTCCTGCAGCGGTTCTCATCATTTCACTACTCATTTTTGTGTTGTTTTAACATCTTTATTTAGCCCATTCTTTGTCAATATTGTTACCATGTGAAGGTGAGGTTTCTTCTTGGTCCACGGTATTCTAAGAATGTCTCTTAACACTGCAGTTCAAATTCCCCATTTTCTTCTTTAGTGTCTGTGAAAAGGTCTATGATTAATTTCCGTATGTTGCCACAGGAAAGATGAGTGTTCTCAAAAATGTTACTTTATTGTGTTTACTGGTGTTGTGCCATGGGTTCTTAATATTCTCTAATCTCTGGATTCTTTGGCCAGCCTGTGTCTGATTTCTTTATACACTCCCCACTGTTGTTGATTATGGAGCCAAAATATTGACAGTTAGTGATATTTTCAATTTCTTCATTATTTATTGTTATTTGTGGTTAACATGTGGTTTCGCCTTTGGCCATTCTTTTCTTAATTTCAGAAAAAGGTTTTGACTTTCACTGTGTCATGTGACATACAAGATTAACTCTTCTGATTCCTTAGAACTATTTGAGAGGAGGGCTATGTCATCTGTATATCTGAGTTCCAGTGTTTGAGAGGAAGATCATATTATCTGCATATCTAAGTTATAGAATTGGATTTCCACTCATTATGAACGAATCAAAATTGTCACCGGCCTTGTCATTTTTTTTATGTTTCTCATTACATTTTCTGCATACATTTGGAAGATGTATGAACAGAGAATGCAGCCTGTGGTCGGATGTCAACATTAATGTCAAGTATTAATAGTGTGGAGATGTAAGCTATTTGTAAGTAGTTAGTAAGTCAGTTGCTGGTACCCATTTACACACCCTAAGGCACATTGGAAATATGGTGCTGGACTCATCTTTTTATAGACCAATCAGCAGTCAGTGGATGGTGACATCATCATCAGACATTTCCTGGTACACATTTTAGGCTGGGTCTGAAACGATGTGAACCCGCGCCAGTACAGATCGAACCTGTGAGCACGGTGCTGGCAGGTGAGCATCTAGCTTTACACTACCATGCCTTCCAAGCTATTTGTAATCCTTTCAGATTAGATATGCTGTTATTACACAGAGCTGATCCACGACTCTGGTGATCGAGTGAGATGGCAGAACATGACCGCCCACGCTTACCGGCATGGCACATGATGGATGGATGATGTTGTTATATATCAACTGTCACCCATACTGAAACATCCAAATCACACCTGCGCAAAATCAACATCTGTAAGATGAGATACTTTAGAAGAGCTGCCAACTTAACCGAGTAAGAAATGATGTTATCAGACAGACTGTGGGATCAACACCTTGTTCGCAGGCCCGCATGGCCGAATGGGTAAGAACGCTTGTTCTTAAACATCCGGTGTGCTGGTGCCAAGGTAAGCGGTTCAACCCCATACACCGGACAGCTGGACTGAAATGTTGACCTGTCGTCCTTGACTTGGGGACGTAAATTACAAGTACCTCTGAAGTCGGAGTAGGTTCGCCTGATGGCGAGGGAAATTGTTAATAGGGAAAGCTAATCCACACACAAAATTAAGGGAGCCTTCGTGGCGAAGTGGTCAAGCCGTTTATCTTGGGCTCCGAAGGTTGTGGGTTCGATTTCGGGCCGCGTCCTTCGGTTCACAAGTTAAATTTTTCGGAGACTCCTGTGGGTCATCGCTAGAGCTACGGACTTTGTGCTTTGTGCGACGCTTTCCGCGCTGCGGAAAGAGACCAAGCCATATGGGATAACACCCGGTGCAATGAAGTCGACCCTGTTGACTTTTAAGCAACTTTTAAGCGACACACAAAATTAAGTCCATCACTACTATAAATAGTGTGTATGGACTACGCTTGAGTTCAAAGCAAGCGGGCGCAAAAAAAGCCAAAAAAACACCTTGTGCCACATATATTGAAAGGAGAAGATTAAATGGTTCGGCCATCTCAGTAGAATGCAACACCATCACCTACCAACACATACAGGTGATACATCAAAGCAGATCTGATATGAAGAAAATCGATTGACGACATCAAAGATGACACTATCCTGTGTCACCCATCGAACGCTAGATCATGAGCTGTTCCTCCCTACGACACGTGATGGCAAAAGTGGAAAATGATGGTAATGTTAAAATGTGTCAATTTAAAAACATGTGGGACTGCATATGTTGATAGATCTTGTAAAGTGTAATCCAAAGGTATTTCATTTCATTCGTGTCTCTGTGCCCTTTCTAATTAGAGATTTGCATTTTTTTTATGGCTATTTCTTGCTGTATGAGCAGTCAGAATGTTTAAAAACTGACACACAACAGCAATGAATGGTACAGATGCCATAATGAAAAGAGAGACATGGGTTGACAAGAGGAGATAATTCTGGATGTGTTTGCAGAGTTACATGAAAGATGATGAGCAATCTAACTGATCAAAAAATGCAGAAAACAGACAGTTGTGGGAGAGTGTGCTCTTCTGGGCTTCCAGAAAAGGACATAACGATGATAATGACAGAAACTTTTAAGCGACTTTAATGGCATGTCTTCTTCTTATTGTCCATGTCGTGTGATCAAGTCTGTCTACAGCCTCGTGTCTCTCGTGCTTCCAATCATTTCTGATACTGACGTTCCTCAGTGCCATGATGTCAAACTGTCTAGCATCTTCTCTCTTGGTCTCACCCTGCCTCTCTTCCCCTCCAATCCTCCCATTGTGATGACATACTCCAGCTTTCCTCTTCTCACAACATGCCTAAATAATGTGGACAGTCTTCTTCTGTTGTGAGTAACCATTTCTCTTTGTGAGGTAACTTCTTTCAAGATATCTTTATTGCTATTTCTATCTGTCCACTGTGTTTTCATCATTATTCTATAACACCTACACCTTCATAGATTCCATATAATTGATAATGATGTAAGGTGACTTTATTTGACCATCCTATCCCGGTTTTCATTTCTTAATTCTAATATATTTTATAGGAAGCACGACTCAGCAGAAACAGAGAGCCCAGGCATCACCTGTTACAGATGCTGTCCCAGAAAAATACTATGTGGTTCAGAATAACGACATGATCCGGGTCAAGTATCTCCTGGTGTACAAGCATGAGAGCGGTCCACCGCAGAAGTCAGTTTTCTTTAATCACATTTTGAGATTTGTTCTGAGTTATTCTTAATTCTTTATGATGTGGCCATTGTTAGTGCTGGTTCTGATGGAATCAGCTTTTTGTCTAGGAAGCATCAGGTGATATTGTGTTATTATTATGCTCAATCTAATGCCATCTCCACAACGAAGGTTGGCTGCAGTGGATCTCAAGTACTGTCTGTCTCTCGCCTTGATTGTACATTCTATCATTCTACTCTGTAAGTCAGAGTCACTTAAATAAACGATCAGCTCTGAGAGTTACTGACGTGGTATAAAACATGGCTTTAACAGGGTAAGATGATCAATTCCATTGCACCGTGTTTTATCCCATATGCTTAGTCTCTTTCCTAAGGGGGCCTGCCGAAAGCATCGCACAAAGCATGAACTCTGTAGCTTTAGTGACTATCCCTGGGAGTCTCTGAGAAAATGCACTCATGAAACGACAGACATTAGCCACAATCAAGCCCACAACCTTCAGAGTGCGAGGCAGGGGGCATAACCATTTCACCATGGAGATTCCACTGATGTGTTGAATACAGTACATAACTTTTTACTCTCTCTATAAGTGACTATGAAAGTTGTCTCTTTCTTTTCTGTAGGTTTGTTGTTTCTGTAATAGTTCCCTTGTTTCTGTGGGTTTGTTGTTTTTGTAATAGTTCTCTTATTTCTGTAGGTTGCAGGTCCGCTTGGCAAAATGGGTAAGATCGCGTGTTCTTAAACATCCGATGTGCAGATGCCGAGGTAAGCGGTTCAACCCCTACACCGGACAGCTGGACTAAAATGTTGACCAGTCGTCCTTGACTTGGGGACGTAAATTACAAGTACCTCAGAAGTCACAAGTGTCCGCCTGATGGCGAGGGACTCTGTTAATAAGGAAAGCTAATCCATATGCAAAATTCAGTCCATCACTACTGTAAATAGTGTGTATGGACAATGCTTGAGGTCAAAGTGAGCGAGCGCAAAAAAATTTTTTCTGTAAGTTTGTTGTTTCTGTAATAATTCTCTTATTTCTGTAGGTTTTTTGTTTCTGTAATAGTTCCCTTGCCGGTCTCTCTGGTCGAGGGGTTACACCACTTTCTCCGTAATCCCGTTTATCACGCAGAGTCCCGTAGCGGGCGAGAACTGGGAGAGGTTCGCCCCCCACTGGTGACTTGCGGGATAACTGAGCCGGCCGCTCTGAAAGCAATGGCAAACTACTGAGCGTAATCTTGCCAAGAAATCAACAGACAGCTGAAAGATGCTGTTGTTGACAGTGATGTCCTGTAAAAGGATATGCAAATTTAAAAAAAAAAAAAATAGTTCCCTTATTTTTGTAGAGTTGTTTCTGTAATAGTTCTCTTATTTCTGTAGATTTGTTGTTTCTGTAATAATCTTATTTCTGTAGATTTGTTGTTTCTGTAATAGTTCTCTTATTTCTGTAGGGTTGTTGTTTCTGTAATAGTTCTCTTGTTTCTGTAGATTTGTTGTTTCTGTAATAGTTCTCTTATTTCTGTAGAGTTGTTGTTTCTGTAATAGTTCTCTTATTTCTGTAGATTTGTTGTTTCTGTAATAGTTCTCTTATTTCTGCAGGTTTGTTGTTTCTGTAATAGTTCTCTTATATCTGCAGGTTTGTTGTTTCTGTAATAGTTCTCTTATTTCTGTAGATTTGTTGTTTCTGTAATAATCTTATTTCTGTAGAGTTGTTGTTTCTGTAATAGTTCTCTTATTTCTGTAGATTTGTTGTTTCTGTAATAGTTCCCTTATTTTTGTAGAGTTGTTTCTGTAATAGTTCTCTTATTTCTGTAGATTTGTTGTTTCTGTAATAATCTTATTTCTGTAGAGTTGTTGTTTCTGTAATAGTTCTCTTATTTCTGTAGATTTGTTGTTTCTGTAATAGTTCCCTTATTTTTGTAGAGTTGTTTCTGTAATAGTTCTCTTATTTCTGTAGATTTGTTGTTTCTGTAATAATCTTATTTCTGTAGAGTTGTTGTTTCTGTAATAGTTCTCTTATTTCTGTAGATTTGTTGTTTCTGTAATAATCTTATTTCTGTAGATTTGTTGTTTCTGTAATAGTTCTCTTATTTCTGTAGATTTGTTGTTTCTGTAATAATCTTATTTCTGTAGATTTGTTGTTTCTGTAATAGTTCTCTTATTTCTGTAGATTTGTTGTTTCTGTAATAGTTCTCTTATTTCTGTAGATTTGTTGTTTCTGTAATAGTTCTCTTATATCTGCAGGTTTGTTGTTTCTGTAATAGTTCTCTTATATCTGCAGGTTTGTTGTTTCTGTAATAGTTCTCTTATTTCTGTAGATGTGTTGTTTCTGTAATAGTTCTCTTATATCTGCAGGTTTGTTGTTTCTGTAATAGTTCTCTTATTTCTGTAGATGTGTTGTTTCTGTAATAGTTCTCTTATATCTGCAGGTTTGTTGTTTCTGTAATAGTTCTCTATTTCTGTAGATGTGTTGTTTCTGTAATAGTTCTCTTATATCTGCAGGTTTGTTGTTTCTGTAATAGTTCTCTTATATCTGCAGGTTTGTTGTTTCTGTAATAGTTTCTCTTATTTCTGTAGATGTGTTGTTTCTGTAATAGTTCTCTTATATCTGCAGGTTTGTTGTTTCTGTAATAGTTCTCTTATATCTGCAGGTTTGTTGTTTCTGTAATAGTTCTCTTATTTCTGTAGATGTGTTGTTTCTGTAATAGTTCTCTTATATCTGCAGGTTTGTTGTTTCCGTAATAGTTCTCTTATTTCTGTAGATGTGTTGTTTCTGTAATAGTTCTCTTATATCTGCAGGTTTGTGTTTCTGTAATAGTTCTCTTATATCTGCAGGTTTGTTGTTTCTGTAATAGTTCTCTTATATCTGCAGGTTTGTTGTTTCTGTAATAGTTCTCTTATTTCTGTAGATGTGTTGTTTCTGTAATAGTTCTCTTATATCTGCAGGTTTGTTGTTTCTGTAATAGTTCTCTTATATCTGCAGGTTTGTTGTTTCTGTAATAGTTCTCTTATTTCTGTGGATGTGTTGTTTCTGTAATAGTTCTCTTATATCTGCAGGTTTGTTGTTTCTGTAATAGTTCTCTTATATCTGCAGGTTTGTTGTTTCCGTAATAGTTCTCTTATTTCTGTAGATGTGTTGTTTCTGTAATAGTTCTCTTATATCTGCAGGTTTGTTGTTTCTGTAATAGTTCTCTTATATCTGCAGGTTTGTTGTTTCTGTAATAGTTCTCTTATATCTGCAGGTTTGTTGTTTCTGTAATAGTTCTCTTATTTCTGTAGATGTGTTGTTTCTGTAATAGTTCTCTTATTACTGTAGGTTCTTTGTTTCTGTAATAGTTCTCTTATTTCTGTAGGTTTTTTGTTTCTGTGATAATTCTTTTATTTCTGTAGGTATTTTCTTGTTTCTGTGATAGTTCTCTTGTTTCTATAGGCTTCTGTTTTTCTTGTATAAGTCTGTTATTGCTGTCAATTTCTTGTTTCCATAATGGTTCTCTTAATTTTCTAGGTTTGATACTTCTGTAAGTAACTATTATTTACTTTACCCACCAGAACTTTAAGTTAGGACTCAAACGGTATCAGGTTCATATCCAGTTGAAAGAACATATTTCCAATAAATCCAAGGATGTTACACTGCTTCCTATTCCCTGAGTAATGGATTGGGAAGCAAGTCGTCTCAGATGAAGTTGAAAAAGTAGCAGGACCGGTGTGCATTTTGTGCAGGTTAATAATCTTCCAGCAGTTGGAACATGTAAAGTCTGAGTCGTATAGTGAATAAAGTGAAGAACCCATTTAAACATTTTCAGGCGTATAGGTATGTGGTGCTAGCTGCAGATTTGTATTGACCAATCGTGGGAGTATATTTGTATTGACCAATCGGGTGAGTGATGTGGGCAGTACTTCCCGGAACATGTCATGGTACCTGTTTTAGGCTGGCTTCTCCTGGGAGCTCAGGTCAACTTAAAAAAAAAAAAAAAAAAACCTCAGTGAGGATTCAAACACATGATCACTGGACCAGCAGGCAAGCGGGGTCGTATAGACCACTTTAAAAATGAGAAAACCTGCCCATGACATCATATTTATATGTACTTCAAGAAGAGATTGGCACCATCAAGGATGTCATGTGCCTAGTGGGATGCTGTGTTGGTTAGCCTACAGTGAGTGATGATGCTTTCATTATAGTACCCTTATTTTTGTTTTTTGCCTGCTCATTTTTAATTTAAGAGTCGTCCACATCGGACCGATTGTTGCACGTGGGCCAGCTTTCTCTCCAGTGTCCCTCACCATCAGGCGAACCCACTCCGTCTTCTGAGGTACTTGTAATTTTGTCCCAAAGTCAAGGAAAAGAAGTCAACATTTCAGTCCAACTAACCAGTGTAGGGGTTGAACCCTCTACCTTGCCTTCAGCACACAGGAAGTTTAGGAGTGAGTGCTCTTACCCATTTGGCTATACTCACCTCCATGGTACCCCTATGTATAACAGAGCTGTGATAGCACAGTGGCTACCATGCTTGTCGTGTGTTCAAATCCTTGTCGAGGTGACTTTTTAAAAAATTTATCTAGGCACCCAGGTTAACTCAGACTAAAATGAGTACTAGGAATTGTCCTCGAGATATAGGTGTCCAGTGTGATACTGACCACATCACTTATACTGATCATGTCACTTATACTGATCACGTCACTTATACTGATCACGTCACTTATACTGATCACGTCACTTATACTGATCATGTCACTTATACTGACCACATCACTTACACTGACCACATCATTTATACTGATCACGTCACTTATACTGATCACGTCACTTACACTGACCACATCACTTACACTGACCACATCACTTACATTGATCACGTCACTTAGACTGACCACATCACTTATACTGATCATGTCACTTATACTGACCACATCACTTATACTGATCATGTCACTTATACTGATCATGTCACTTATACTGATCATGTCACATATACTGACCACATCACTTATACTGATCATGTCACTTATACTGATCATGTCACTTATACTGATCATGTCACTTATACTGATCATGTCACTTATACTGATCATGTCACATATACTGACCATGTCACTTATACTGATCATGTCACTTATACTGATCATGTCACTTATACTGATCATGTCACTTATACTGATCATGTCACTTATACTGATCACGTCACATATACTGATCATGTCACATATACTGATCACGTCACATATACTGATCACGTCACATATACTGATCATGTCACTTATACTGATCATGTCACTTATACTGACCATGTCACTTATACTGATCATGTCACTTATACTGATCACGTCACTTATTCTGATCACGTCACTTATACTGATCACATCACTTATACTGATCACGTCACTTATACTGATCATGTCACTTATACTGATCACGTCACTTATACTGATCACGTCACTTATACTGATCACGTCACTTATACTGATCATGTCACTTATACTGATCACGTCACTTATACTGATCACGTCACTTATACTGATCACGTCACTTATACTGATCATATGTCACTTATACTGATCACATCACTTATACTGATCACGTCACTTATACTGATCACGTCACTTATACTGATCACACCACTTATGGAGTGCCAGTTGGTCTATGAAAATATTGGACAAGCATCAGTGTGTGTCAAAGGGTATTGTTTTACCTATGTATGACTCACGTTGGGTTATAGGTTGATGTGATTTTGATTAAATACTATTTCACTCACGATTGGTAATAGTTTGCTGTGATGTTTATTAAATACTGTTTCCCCAGAGCCAGAATGGAATCAGCATCTTACACATGGCTGCGAGACCACAAGTTCCCGCTGCTGATGTTGGCGTACATCCTGCTCCTTGTTGCCATTGGGTTAGCTAATTCACGGCAGGCAATGAATGCTGTCACACGGGTTTTGAAAAGTATCACATAACAAGCAAAGATAGTGGATGTTCAGAAAAGTCTGGGACCAGCAATAAAAGTGTCTTTTTGTTGGAGGTGATAAGTGACATTAACACAGGGTGAGAGTAACAAGTAAAGGACACTTTTACACACCTTGAGGTGTGTTGGGTATATAGAGCTAGCCCCATATTTTCATTTCACCAACCTGCACTTCGTGAGTGATTGGTCAATATTTTAGGCAGCTGCTTTCACTTCCCTGGACACTTCCTGGCAGAGGAAGAAGCATATGAAGTACCAGAAGAATAAGAAGAGGATGAAGAAGAAGCAGATGAAGAAGAAGGAAGAGATGAAGAAGAAGCAAAGGTAGATGCAAAAGAGGAAGAAGATGAAGAAGAGGCAGAAGAAGACGCAGATGAAGAATAAAAGACAGAAGAAGAAGCATACAATGAAGAAAAGAGGCAGAAGAAGAAAAGGCACAATAAGTAGAGACAGAAGAAGAAGAAGAGATATCTTAGACTGGGTAACCTTCTGAGTCCAGGTCAGTATAAAAGAAATCTATCTCAACAGGGGATCAAACACATTACCACCAAACTGGCAGGCAAGTGTACTAGCTAACTAAGCCACTGTGGCTCCCTAAATATGGCGGAAGGTTGGCAATGGTGAAAGGCTGTCCATAGTGAAAGGCTGTCCATGGTGAAAGGCTGGCCATGGTGGAAAGCTGTCCATGGTGGAAGGCTGGTCATGGTGAAAGGTTGGCCGTGGTGGAAGGTTGGTGATGGTAGCTTCTAATGGACTTTACATTCTGAGAATTCCAGAAGGCACAGCTTGTGCTATGTTGTCATGAATGGTGTCACTGCACACTGGACATTCCCACCTTTAGGAGAGGATTGATGTTTGTGTTGGTGATAATCCCAGAATGTGAACAATTCAAATAAGTTTGATGCACTGGGGAAAGAAAATATTCGGTGCCTAAAGACGAATATAATTGATTGGATTTTACAGATAAAGTTGTTCTGCAGAATGAGGAAGCCATCCACATGCCCAACCATCCTTTGTTGCCTCTTATGACATGTATGGTGGTTACAGTATGTCAAGATTCTTTGCTTTCCTTCAGGGTCTCAGGAACACACTCCTTGGTGGCTTCTTCCAATATGTATTGTAGGAAGACACAGCAACATGGTGAAGAGAAGTAGAAGCCAAAGTGAATATTATGGGGAGGATATGGACAGAGCGGCCTGGGATAGCTAAGGATAGGAGGACTTAGAGTGAGTTGGTTGAGGGTCCATGTCCTAGTGGGGGATGAAGGACAAGAGGATGAACACATGAAGATTCACAGTGGTTGCCTGAAGAACCAGTCTGGGTGTTTTGTGAGTCAGGATGAACACATGAAGATTCATGGTGGTTGCCTGAAGAACCAGTCGGGGTGTTTTGTGATTAAGGATGAACACATGAAGATTCATGGTGGTTGCCTGAATAACCAGTCTGAGTGTTTTGTGAGTCAGGATGGGCACATAAAGAGTATAGACCTGTTGAGATGTGGGCGGTAATATGGAGAGTCATAACGGATATGTGGTAAATTAGTGTGGATATTGTGGTGGAGGGCATTGCCTGTGGTTTAGAGTTATAATGGATACATGATAAATTAGAGGGTATTATAGTGGAAGTTGGCATATGCGGCTTAGAGTCAAATGGATACATGATAAATTAGAGTGGGTATTATAGTGGAAGTTGGCATCTGTGGCTTAGAGTCAAATGGATACATGATAAATTAGAGTGGGTAATATAGTGGAAGTTGGCATCTGTGGCTTAGAATCATAATGTATACATGATAAATTAGAGTGGGTATTATAGTGGAAGTTGGCATTTGTGGCTTAGAATCATAATGGTTACATGATAAATTAGAGTGGGTATTATAGTGGAAGTTTTGCATCTGTGGCTTAGAGTCAAATGGATACATGATAAATTAGAGTGGGTATTATAGTGGAAGTTGGCATCTGTGGCTTAGAATCATAATGGTTACATGATAAATTAGAGTGGGTATTATAGTGGAAGTTGGCATCTGTGGCTTAGAATCATAATGTATACATGATAAATTAGAGTGGGTATTATAGTGGAAGTTGGCATCTGTGGCTTAGAATCATAATGGATACGTGATAAATTAGAGTGGGTATTATAGTGGAAGTTGGCATCTGTGGCTTAGAATCATAATGTATACATGATAAATTAGAGTGGGTATTATAGTGGAAGTTGGCATCTGTGGCTTAGAGTCAAATGGATACATGATAAATTAGAGTGGGTATTATAGTGGAAGTTGGCATCTGTGGCTTAGAATCATAATGTATACATGATAAATTAGAGTGGGTATTATAGTGGAAGTTGGCATTTGTGGCTTAGAATCATAATGGTTACATGATAAATTAGAGTGGGTATTATAGTGGAAGTTGGCATCTGTGGCTTAGAGTCAAATGGATACATGATAAATTAGAGTGGGTATTATAGTGGAAGTTGGCATCTGTGGCTTAGAATCATAATGTATACATGATAAATTAGAGTGGGTATTATAGTGGAAGTTGGCATCTGTGGCTTAGAATCATAATGTATACATGATAAATTAGAGTGGGTATTATAGTGGAAGTTGGCATCTGTGGCTTAGAATCATAATGGTTACATGATAAATTAGAGTGGGTATTATAGTGGAAGTTGGCATCTGTGGCTTAGAATCATAATGTATACATGATAAATTAGAGTGGATAGTTAGTTAGTTAGTCATAGTTCCAGCCTCACAGCAACGGGTCGTCCCCATTATGCTCCGTTCCTGTGCCAGTGAATATCGCACAAAATGCTCCCCACTGCCCAATGTGGAAAAGACAGGAGTCTCGACAAACAACAGCCCGCACAGATACACTGTGCATAATGCCGCTGCCAGAATGTCAACACAATAGTCCCCCACGAAACACCCAGTTCATCTCTGATGGAATCGGCAGTCATTTTCCCATCTGGATGTTTCCTAGATGTTCACCCACACAGTCCACGAAAATACAGTTCATTGTCGATGGCAGTGGCAGTCAACCAGAAGCCCAGCAGCCATGCATTTCTGCATAAGGCAAAAACCGGTCAATCTGGGACATAGCCATCTACCATCGCTCCGAACATGTAGTCACGTTCCAAAAAACCTCGGGCAGATTCAAAAGCATTTCACACGAAACTCACAGCTCACAGTGTCGCGCCACGCACTCACTCAGTAGCAGGGCGACGGAACCATCAAGCCTCCTTAGTCGCCTCTTACGACATGCGTGGTAGGCTACAGTGTTGCTATTCTTTGCTTCCCTTGTGGGCCCCGGCAACACACAGGAGATAAGAGTGGATATATAGTGGAAGTTGGCATCTGTGGCTTAGAATCATAATGGATACGTGATAAATTAGAGTGGGTATTATAGTGGAAGTTGGCATCTGTGGCTTAGAATCATAATGTATACATGATAAATTAGAGTGGGTATTATAGTGGAAGTTGGCATCTGTGGCTTAGAATCATAATGGTTACATGATAAATTAGAGTGGGTATTATAGTGGAAGTTGGCATCTGTGGCTTAGAGTCAAATGGATACATGATAAATTAGAGTGGGTATTATAGTGGAAGTTGGCATCTGTGGCTTAGAATCATAATGTATACATGATAAATTAGAGTGGATATATAGTGGAAGTTGGCATCTGTGGCTTAAAATCATAATGGATACATGATAAATTAGAGTGGGTATTATAGTGGAAGTTGGCATCTGTGGCTTAGAATCATAATGGATATGTGATAAATTACAGTGGAAGTTGGCATCTGTGGCTTAGAATCATAATGGATACATGATAAATTAGAGTGGGTATTATAGTGGAAGTTGGCATCTGTGGCTTAGAATCATAATGGATACGTGATAAATTAGAGTGGGTATTATAGTGGAAGTTGGCATCTGTGGCTTAGAATCATAATGTATACATGATAAATTAGAGTGGGTATTATAGTGGAAGTTGGCATCTGTGGCTTAGAATCATAATGGTTACATGATAAATTAGAGTGGGTATTATAGTGGAAGTTGGCATCTGTGGCTTAGAGTCAAATGGATACATGATAAATTAGAGTGGGTATTATAGTGGAAGTTGGCATCTGTGGCTTAGAATCATAATGTATACATGATAAATTAGAGTGGATATATAGTGGAAGTTGGCATCTGTGGCTTAAAATCATAATGGATACATGATAAATTAGAGTGGGTATTATAGTGGAAGTTGGCATCTGTGGCTTAGAATCATAATGGATATGTGATAAATTACAGTGGAAGTTGGCATCTGTGGCTTAGAATCATAATGGATATGTGATAAATTACAGTGGAAGTTGGCATCTGTGGCTTAAAATCATAATGGATACATGATAAATTAGAGTGGGTATTATAGTGGAAGTTGGCATCTGTGGCTTAGAATCATAATGGATATGTGATAAATTACAGTGGAAGTTGGCATCTGTGGCTTAGAATCATAATGTATACATGATAAATTAGAGTGGATATATAGTGGAAGTTGGCATCTGTGGCTTAGAATCATAATGGATACGTGATAAATTACAGTGGAAGTTGGCATCTGTGGCTTAGAATCATAATGGATACATGATGAATTAGTGTGGATATTGTAGTGAAAGTTGGCATCTGTGGCTTAGAGATAATAAATTAAATTCTGGTATACCAGGTTCGAACTGCAGGTGATAGCTTTGCATTGATTGCCACAATAGTATGAGCAGAGGACATTCAGAAAGCAATAGCAAACTACTGACCATACAATTGTCTAGAAAATCACAAATACCAATAAAAGATGGTGTTGAGTGTGACATCCTGTAAAGGACTTGCAACTAACGTTATTATGCTGGGGTAGTTCGGAGATGGCAGGCACGACAGCAAAGTGGACAGTGGACTGTGCTGGACATGTCATGAGGACTGTCAGATGTGGGATCAATGCCTGGACTCATCGCTGGTCAAAGTGAAGGAAACATTGGCCATTTATTCCTCCCTACTCTCAGGCCTATAAATGCTTCTAGTGTCTGAGTGGATTTACAGAAAGGTGGACACAGAGAAAGACAGTATGGATGTGTGAAGTGTTGGGATGGGCATTTAGAGTGTCAGGGTTGACATGTGGAATATTAGGATGAACACAAGCAAACCATTATTCTGTGCGCCATAATAAGGCACAGACGAATATGCAACCAGATGTATACAAATATTCAAGAATTAGCAAATCAGTCCTGTGCTCATATGAATTGGCGCCGCAGACAGCAGATGTCATACTCCAAGACTGCCCAGAATACAACATACCTAGGTCCATTTTTGGCCTAGAGAAACAATAGCAGAAAATAAACTCTATTGACCACTGAATGAACTAAAAAAGACAGTTCATACAAGAGACAACATTGCAGATAGAGAAAAATATCAAGCGAACAAAAGAAGAAGAAAAAAACAAGGATGAATACACAGACAGTCAGGGTGGACATGTTGAGCACATGTAAATGTGAGTAGAAATTTGAAGCGCGAATAGTTCCAGGCTTTTCTGGACACTTTATGGACATTTTCTGCTGAACATTATTTTGTATGTAAGAATTTATATAACTTTCTGCTGCTTGTTACATATATGAAGTGATATATTTGACACAATCATTTTGTTGTGTTTAACTTAGTTTCTAATAATCATTATTATCCTGTGTGGTTTACAATTTCAGTTTCTGCTAATCAGTATTTTTTAAAATGTATTAACTGTCATTGTTTCTTTTTTGTATGAAGTGTCATTGTTTCTTTTGTGTATGAAATGTCATACTTTATGTGTGTTTGCTGCATAGCCATTTCTTTTCTGAATGAAGTGTCATTGTTTCATGTGTGTATGAAGTGGAGTAGCAGTTTTGTGTGTGTATGAAGTGTCATAGTTTCTGAATGTTTTCACTGTAATAGTTTCTTGAGTATATAAAGTGTCATAATTTCTTGTGTATATGCAGTGTCATAGTTATGTGTGTTTTCGGTGTCATAGTTTCTTGAGTGTATGAAGTGTCATAGTTTTTGTGTGTATGAAATGTCAGTTTTCTTGTGTGTTGACAATGTCATAGTTTATTTTTTGTATGATGTGTAGTAACTTGTGTGTATGAAGGGTATGCATATGACATAAGCCAATTGTAGCTTATGATTAATTCATTTATGTGAAGTTACTGTGTGCCTATGAAATGACAGCTAATTGCTCCTTGTGTGTGTGTGAAGTGTCATAGTTTCTTGTGTGTATGAAATATCATAGTGTGTGTTCCTCCAAAGTCAGAGAGTATCTGCCTGCATGGCGAGGAACCACCAGTCTGCACACCAATAAGTCAGACATGGGACAACGGATACTCACGCAAACCTCAGTCTGGTATGACATCACACTGATGTTGGACAACAGGATGTCACGCTGGAGTTCACAGCCAGTGAACGCAAGCAAGCAAGCAAGCATAGTGTGTGTCTTTGCAGCGTAATAGTGTCTTTTATATATGAAGTGTCATAACTTCAGCGTGTCTGCTGTATAATAGTTTCTTGTGTGTATGAAGTGTTATAGTTTCACGAAATAACAGTTGTAGCTTATCATTAATGTATATCTGAATTTACTTTGTGTCCTTGAAATGACATCAGGCCACTCCATGTATGTACAAAGGGGCATTACTTTCATTTCCCAATTCATCATTAGTTTGACTTGACAGTACAGCTGACCATTTCTTGATATGAGGAGACAATGGCTACGGTCACTGACCAGTATGGTCACTGCTGGGAAGGAAAGCAATGGCAAACTACCTTCTTTACACATGCCAAGAAAATCATGTTGTGAAGTAAGCCAATATCAGCCTATTAAGAGAGGTGTGAGACAGGGATGTGTAATGTCTCCAGATCTGTTTTCCCTGTACAGTGAAAATATTTTCAGAAATATTGAAAATATGGAAGGAATCAACATTGGGGGACGATGCATCAATAACATTAGATATGCAGATGATACAGTCTTGATTGCAGACAATGAACAGGATCTGCAAAATTTAGTAGATGCGGTTGTTACACACAGTGAACAACAAGGGTTAGAATTAAATTGTAAAAAGACACAGATTATGGTCGTCACTAGGAAGAACGAAATACCACAGTGTAATATACAAGTAAATGGGAATATACTTCAACAAGTGAATAGGTACAATTATCTTGGAACAGTAATAACATCTGATGGGAGATGCCTTGAAGAGATTAGAACAAGGATCGCCATGGCAAAAGTAGCCTTTAGCAAGATGAAAAACATACTGACCAATAAAAAGATGTCAATTGAAACGAGAAAAAGAGTGTTGAGATGCTACATAGAACCTGTACTTTTATATGGATGTGAAGCTTGGACAATGAGCAGCCAGGCTGAAAAACATCTGATGGCTGTAGAAATGTGGTTTCTGAGGAAAATGCAAAGAATACCATGGACAGCCAGAAAGACCAATGAACAAGTCCTTCAAGAAACAAATGAAGATCGTAAACTGATCAGAGACAGTAGACGTAGACAGTCACAATTTTTTGGGCATGTTATGAGAAGAAATGATTTGGAGAACTTGGTGACAACTGGTAAGATCGAGGGGAACAGACCAAGGGGAAGACCTAGAAACAAGTATCTGGATGGCTTGGCCTTGTGGCATGGTCGAGACAGAAACACGGAACTGATCCACGACTCTGTTGATCGAGTGAGATGGCAGAACATGACCGCCCACGCTTACCGGCATGAAACATGATGGATGGATACAGTTTAAACTGTTCCGTTTGTCTGTTTAGTCACACATGGTTGGCTAATCATACCATCGCGCATGAAGTAACATTTATGACAGTAACTATTTCATAGTACATCATATCTTATATTTTTGACTATTGAATTAAAACTTATATGTGGTTGTCATGCTTTCATATAATTGGGGGGGGGGGGGGAATACAGCTGACCAAAAAATGAAAGGGACGAATAATATGTTCTAGAACAAGAAAATTATGCTTAAATTGAACTTCTTCTTTTCATTTACTTGGAATTAGCCTATCTGCAATTTTCCTTCTTGCATGAACTACACTATTTTTTGCAGATCTTACAGGCTTCTGTAGAGTTTGACTTCTGTAGTTGTTTCATCTGGCCATGGAATACATCTTTGTGAGCTGTCAGGTGCTTGCCTGTATGTACACTTAGCTGTAGAAGATATCTTTAGCTTTGTGTACATGTGACAGTCAAATCTATTACATCCTATTCTGAGTCTAAAGATAGTGGCTTCTCAAGCCCTGTCTAGTAGATAATAAGTCATCCTGTGGTTCAACAGTGACTTTCTGAATGCTTTTGGATTTTTCTTTTGGTCTCCTAACTCTTTTTGTCCACTTTGTCAGAATTCTCATCTCCTGCTATAACTAAAGGAAGTGATTCAAAAGTGAAAGATGGCTTAATCCACAAAAGAGATTTCCTGAAGACAGATCCTAGACTAGTAATGAAGAAGTTAGCCATAAAACACCTTCATAGCCATAAAACACCTTCATTACCCAGAAGTAGACCATTAATAAATGTAAAAATCTGTAACATGTGCTCGATCACATATGAAAGGTGCCTTTTACTTTACACATATTTCCTTTTAAAATATTCAACATGAATGAAGATATGAATATTATTTATTGCTTTGTAATTTAGAATTCCAGCAAAATGTTTTTATATTGGCTCTTGTAGATTGCATTCTCTTTCATTTTGTTTCTTTCAATGTGAGCTGCTAGTTTACAAGTAGCATCTTTAGAAGACATTCTCATTTTCATTGTTTGTATGTTTTAAAAATACTTCATTGCTTATTTCAACATAGCTAACTCCTACATTGATGATTCTGTGATAGACTAGTAACATAATGGCTTTCTTCTTCCTTTTCCTCTTCTTCTTCTTCTTCTTTATGCAATAACTGTTATATATGTCTACAGCCGTCTGCCAGACTTGTAACTAATTCCCGATACAGATGTTTCTTCTTGAGCCTGAGGAATGAAAGCCGGCTGGCTAGTGCATTCACTGAGGAATGAAGGCTGCCTGGCTAGTGCATTCACTGAGGAATGAAAGCTGCCTGGCTAGTGCATTCACTGAGGAATGAAGGCCACCTGGCTAGTGCATTCACTGAGGAATGAAGGCCACCTGGCTAGTGCATTCACTGAGGAATGAAGGCTGCCTGGCTAGTGCATTCACTGAGGAATGAAGGCCACCTGGCTAGTGCATTCACTGAGGAATGAAGGCCACCTGGCTAGTGCATTCACTGAGGAATGAAGGCTGCCTGGCTAGTGAATTCACTGAGGAATGAAGGCTGCCTGGCTAGTGCATTCACTGAGGAATGAAAGCTGCCTGGCTAGTGCATTCACTGAGGAATGAAAGCTGCCTGCCTAGTGCATTCACTGAGGAATGAAAGCTGCCTGTCTAGTGCATTCACTGAGGAATGAAAGCTGCCTGGCTAGTGCATTCACTGAGGAATGAAAGCTGCCTGGCTAGTGCATTCACTGAGGAATGAAGGCTGCCTGGCTAGTGCATTCACTGAGGAATGAAGGCTGCCTGGCTAGTGAATTCACTGAGGAATGAAGGCTGTCTGGCTAGTGCATTCACTGAAGAATGAGAGCTGTCTGGCTAGTGCATTCGCTGAGGAATGAAGGCTGCCTGGCTAGTGCATTCACTGAGGAATGAAGGCTGCCTGGCTAGTGCATTCACTGAGGAATGAAGGCTGCCTGGCTAGTGCATTCACTGAGGAATGAAGGCTGCCTGGCTAGTGCATTCACTGAGGAATGAAGGCTGCCTGGCTAGTGCATTCACTGAGGAATGAAGGCTGCCTGGCTAGTGCATTCACTGAGGAATGAAGGCTGCCTGGCTAGGTGCATTCACTGAGGAATGAAGGCTGCCTGGCTAGTGCATTCACTGAGGAATGAAGGCTGCCTGGCTAGTGCATTCACTGAGGAATGAGATGCTGCCTGGCTAGTGCATTCACTGAGGAATGAAGGCTGCCTGGCTAGTGCATTCACTGAGGAATGAAGGCTGCCTGGCTAGTGCATTCACTGAGGAATGAAGGCTGCCTGGCTAGTGCATTCACTGAGGAATGAAGGCTGCCTGGCTAGTGAATTCACTGAGGAATGAAGGTCACCTGGCTAGTGCATTCACTGAAGGAATGAAAGCTGCACCTGGCTAGTGCATTCACTGAGGAATGAAGGCTGCCTGGCTAGTGCATTCACTGAGGAATGAAAGCTGCCTGGCTAGTGCATTCACTGAGGAATGAAAGCTGCCTGGCTAGTGCATTCACTGAGGAATGAAGGCTGCCTGGCTAGTGAATTCACTGAGGAATGAAGGCTGCCTGGCTAGTGCATTCACTGAGGAATGAAAGGCTGCCTGGCTAGTGCATTCACTGAGGAATGAAAGGCTGCCTGGCTAGTGCATTCACTGAGGAATGAAGCTGCCTGGCTAGTGCATTCACTGAGGAATGAAAGCTGCCTGGCTAGTGCATTCACTGAGGAATGAAGGCTGCCTGGCTAGTGAATTCACTGAGGAATGAAGGCTGCCTGGCCATTCACTGAGGAATGAAGGCTGCCTGGCTAGTGCATTCTCTGCGAACTGTGAAAGGATAAAAGCACTCACGCTTAAATTTCTGGTGTGCTGATGCCGAGGTAGTGGGTTTAACACCACACAGGTTCGTTGGATTAAAATGTTGACTTCTAGTCCTCGACATGGGGACATAAATTACAAGTACCTCAGAAGGAGTGGGCCTGATGGCGAGGGACACTGATAATAAGGAAAGCAAATCCACGCACAAAAATTAGTCCAGTGCACTAGAAGTAGTAGCACGTGTACGGACTTCTTGAGTTCAAAGCGAGTGAGTGGAGAAAGAAAACATGAAGTTGCTGATTAGTCATGTGCCAGTCCAATATGCACAGCATAACTATCTAGCATCTTCTGTCTGGGTTCCCTCCTGTGTCTCTCTTCTCCTGCATTTTTCCTGTTGCTGTGAGGCATTTCCAAATGTTGGATGCTTCACACAAATTTGTTGAATTCCTTGGAGGGCCCACTCGGCGGCCAGGTGAACATCCAGGAACTGCAACGGGTAGCGGCGGGTCGCCAGACATGGAGAGCCATGATGTCTGCCCTATGCATCGCCTTAGGCTCTAAAGCAGTGTTTCCCAACCTTTTTTGTGCTATGCCCCACCTAAGCCTTTCTAACATTCTTATGTCCCCCTGCGCCGCCCCGCCCCCCCCCCCCCCCTTTTCCCCCAACATATACATAATTTTTAATATTAAAAAATTGAAATGTTCACTAAAGAAACTTGATTGAAAGGTAAGTAAATTTTCAAAACATAATGGAGAACTGAAATTCGAGTACAAAATAATTTTAATGAAAGATTTTTCTATATTATTTTAATTATTAGTAATTATTTATTATTTAAATTTAGTAAGATCCTTGCGCTTGATGCTTGCTGCAAAGAGATTTTATGTCAGGTTCCAATTTAGTTAACTTCAGTCTCAAGCCTGCCCGTTTTGTTATATCCAGCCGATTTCTTCCATTTTCAAATTGCCCCCCTTAACAATCGAATTGCCCCCCTGTGGGGTGTGGGTCGAATTGCCCCCCCCCCCCCCCCCCCCCCCCCCCCCGTGGGAAACACTGCTCTAAAGGAAAGACGACTATGAAGCATTTAGGTTAATCCCTTCTGACATACCCTTGTAGTTTGTCTACTTCTGATATAAGGAAGTAGTTCTGATCATGGGCTTGTTTCTATCAAGTTGTTTTCATTATTGCTTTCATCTGTCCCATGTGTTCACATCATTTGGCTGAAGCACATCTATCCAGCCTCTGAGCCAGAATGACTGAAAACACTCCTTGACCGTTGCATATTTTGTTTTATTTAATCGCAATAAAATCAGCAAAATGTTCATATATACAATGTATCTATGAAATCCTTATAATTTTCATCATGTGTATGTAAAAGAAAAACATGACTTACATTGAATAAACCACAAGCTATGTTATTAGTGTTTTTTTTTTTTTTGAAGCTGTGAAAATTATAGTATTTTGCATGTTTAGAATAGACGTTATAAAAGTAGACAAAATACGACCAGTTGTTGTAAGCAGCAGCAAGATCCGTTTTCCCAGGCAATTATCCATTGTTCAAGTACCTTCTGTTTTGTTGTTGTTCCTACACTTCTAAAACTTTTACAACATGCATCTTTCTTATGGCACCATATGAATGGTCATTATAATCTGTGTCCATTACTAAAGAAGAATACTTTGAACTTAAATGTTACAGAAACATTCTTAGAACACTGTAGATAAACAAGAAGATAAATACAGACATTGTGTAAGATGTGGTGCACGATAAGGCAGGTGTGATGGGGGCCAGTTTGGAATTGTGTGCAGAAGATCAGGTAGATCATCACATCTTGGAAGGATGATGCTGCAGGAAGTGACCAGAGGATGCTGCTGCAGGAAATGACCACAGGATCTGGCCGATAATCAGAACGCAGAGGAAACATAACATGAACACTTAATCAGACTGCTACTGGTACCATAAGTAGTGGGACTCTTCACTGGCTGTTGTAGATGATGACAGAGCATGTAAGGGAATGTCTTGAGTGCTGTGATGTTGGTTCTTGACTCAGCTCAAGATATGAACATTTAAGAAAAGTGGTAAATAATCAACATTGGCTCGGAAACTGAAATACTTTGGTCATATAAAATGTAACAGTGGCATAGAAAGAACATTAATGAAGGGATGGTTTCTGGAAGAAGATCCACGGTTGACCAACACGTAGATGGACACAGGATGTAAAAGACACCCTGGGTATGGAAATGCAATAGGCAAAGGAACTGGTGGAAAAATGAGTCTTTTCCAGGGGCTGCGATAGAGTGATGATGATGGCATTTCTTTTATATGATGGATTCAAGAAACTATGCTGCCGTGTAATCCCATGATGACAACATGTCTTGTATGTGATGGATTCTTCTTCTTCTTCTTCTTCGTTCATCCGGAGTTTTTTTTCGGATGTGATTGCGTTGTGCCTGTTTACAGCAGAGCTGCGTTCTTGCGCCGTTAGGCCGACACATCCGACTTCTGCGGGTATGTGATGGATTCAAGAACCTGTACTGCCGTGTAAACTGATGACGGCATGTCATTTATGCGATGGATTCAAGAACCTGTACTGCCGTTTAATCCCATGAATTATTGTCCTGAGTTTTGCTGCTTTTTTCAATTAAGACTGATCAGATTGTATGGTTTGTAATTGAAGTATATTAGTTCATTATGATTGAGGGTTTTAACTCACTGATGCTTAAACTTTCTTTGGTGAACATGGTAGTGGGTTTCATTTATAAGATTGGACTTAAATGTTGGCTTCTCATTCAAAAAGCAATGGCAAACTACTGAACATACAATTGCCTAGTAAATCACAACAGCCAATAGGGGCTGGGGTTGACTGCACCCACCTGTAAAAGACAGGCAACCTGTTTTAAATGTAGACATGCAGACGTTGGGTGTTTAGATTAACAGAAATATCTTTGTTCCTTCTGGACATCAGCATGAAAGTTATATTAAATGTCCACATAACAAATTGTGAATGCTGTGTATAGTTGACATATAACATATTCTCTAGCATAATAGACTGAGCATGCTCAAATAGGTCATTCATGTGCGCGTAATTGAAAGATATCAGCTTGTCGTTTGTGTTGACATTTGGTGCTAAATTCAGAACATAGACATTATTTTCTCCTTCTCTTACTGCTACTACTACAAATGCTGCTGCTACTACTAATGCTACAACTACAATTGCTGCTGCTACTACAACTTCTGCTGCCTCTTTTTCTTCATCATCTCTTAATACTACTACTATTACCACTACTACTACTATTACCACTACTACTACTAATACATCTGCCTCTGCTTTTCATTCTCTTACTACCACTAATAAAACTACTGCTGTCTCTTCTCTTACCACTGCTACTACTATGGCCTCTTCTCCTCCTCCAGCATTCTGAGGTTATTTGCTGCACCACAATCCACTTATATCTATCATTGATCATGATGTTTGAAGGCCTCAACATTCAATTCTTCCAGTTATTCACTATTTCAGCACCTTCTTACTTAGTCTTGTACCATGGATTTCCTCAGCATATGATATCTCTCTGTCAGGATCGTCTGTACCATGGTTTTCCTCAGAGCATGACGTATTTGTCTCAATGTCAGGACCCATTTATTCAATGACACAGAATTCATATGAGGTTATTATGTTCGTTATTAAAATTACTTTAAAAAATGTCTTGTTATTTAAATGCTGTGAAGTTTTCATGTTTTGCACTTGCAGGACTTGTTCTGTGGCCAGTTTGGTTTTTATCATCATGTTTTTGTTGTAAGATGTTTATGTTTAATCATCCTCTTAATATTCCTTCCTTTCTTTTTTCAATATTTTGTGTATTTTTTATGGCTTGGAAAAATAGTGTTTTGCATGATCAGAATGGACAGTATAAAAGTAAACAAAATTATGGTTATTTCAAATGTTAAGAGGATTTGTGCTGCATCCTTTCTCAGGCGGTGGCATTTCATGACTAATTTCAAAACCTGGCAGAGCGCACTTCCCTCCAGGCACCAGAATCCACCCATGCTATAAAGATTCTGTTGTAGGTAGGCTTTGAAATTTGCCCAGGACAGCAGCCATCACAGCTTGCTTGTTGTAGGATCCAACAGCTGAGAGATATTGAACATGCACACAGGTTCATCTGTTACTCATCTTTGGTTGAGAAGGCTATGCATCCGATCCTCTGGGAGGCAGGATAATGGATTGAAGTCCATACTACCCAAGTCCTCTCTTCATCTCCAGATGGGGAATCTTGGGCAGACATTTGCTTAGCTAACAAACAGAGGATCAGCCATAGTTTTCACTGTGATGAAGCCTGCAGAAAACTCAAATTTGGCAGCTAGGGGGCTACAAGAGAACACAGTTGATTCCTGTGGTGATGATAGACAGTCAACACCCATGCACTCACTGCTCAGAGAGCTCATGAGCATGATCATAATGAGTGTTGCTTGCCTGCTGGGATAGAACAGTTACCACCAGTCCTCACTGCATCTATTTCTCATCTCATTTCTTTCCCTTCCATTTCCTCCTGTTTAATATTTTCATTTTGTAGTTCTGTCTCCTGGATTGGACATTGTTCAGAGTACACCTTTCTGTTGTTTGTTATATTGTTTTTAAGTGTTTATTGTTGTTCCGTTGGTGCAGACTTGAGTCGAAATGTCCGCCTGTATCTTTGTTGTGATTTCATGTCGTAATTCTTAGTCAAATGTGTTTTTACTCACAGTTCATCAAATCATACGAGATTAAACAACTCACTCTGATGGTATTCTACATCCAACCCACTACCCAGTGATTTGGGTAGGTTGGAAGTGAGTACGACATCAGAATCCTCCAAACAAAATTGGTTAGTTGAATTTACACCTAGAGTTTTGAGATTTAAAGGCAGTTACCATATATCTATACCAACCTTGTTAGTGCGTACACTCAAAAAACATGTTGGCACATTAATTTAGGGAATAACTCTGTGTACATATACCAAGATACCACACTTATTCATTATTTGATCAACAGTGCAGATCTGTTGTTGTGATCTCATGGCAACTAGCCATCTTGACACACAGTAGTTTGTTACATTGTGCTTCAAAAAGGCTTAATAACTACGACCCATGGCAGTAGCGAATGTGGCCGATCAGACCAATTTGTGTGGTGTTTGTCCACAATGGATGCTTGTGGACACATGGTCTTTTCCATCATCACACATCTCACACGCTCAGGGAGTCTCTGTGGCGAAGTGGTCAAGCCGTTTGACGTTTGACTCGTGAGCTGAAGGTTGTGGGTTCGATTCCGGCCCGCGTCCTTCGGTTTACGAGTTAAATGTTTCGGAGACTCCCATGGGTCGTCGCTAAAAGCTACGGAGTTCGTGCTTTGTGAGACGCTTTCCGTACTGCGGAAAGAGACTGAGCCATATGGGATAAAAACCCGGTGCAATGAAGTCGACCCTGTTGACTTTTAAGCGACTTTTCACACGCTCAGTGTGTGACCTATCTGCATTCATTTTCTCCTTTGTCTTGATTCCATTTCTGAAGTTGTGATATAGTGTAATAAAGAATACTGTAGGAGGCTTTTCTAACTTTGATGTAGTTGAAGGGATAAGAGTGCTCTAGCCTAAAATGCATACCAGGAAATGTCCACTGCAGTAAAGATTGCTAGTGCAATATTGAGCAAACCTCTACTGAGTGGACAGGTCTATAAAATATGGCTAGAACCATATGTGAAATAGGCCTCAAGACATGGAAAAGGGCCATTTTCCTTACTCTACAGAACAAACCAAATAAATAGTTACAACAGTGTAGGCAGTCAAAATCTCCACAAACCAAATAAATAGTAGTTACAACAGTGTAGGCAGTCAAAATCTCCACAAACCAAATAAATGGTAGTTATAACAGTGTAGGCAGTTAAAATCTCCACAAACAACTGTCAAGCCTTCCTGAATTTTTTTCCCTTCGTGGCCTCTAGTTGCTTTCTACCTTGTATTCAGTGTCCTTGATTCACAGACATACAGTAAAATGGGTGATATTGACTGGGATCTTGCTGTTTTTGTAAAATACTTCTCCATAACACAAAGCTTGGGCTGAATTTAGAGACCATGTGTTGCCCATGCAGCATGATCCCTCTCTCGGCCAGCCGTTTACTCCAGAAGCTGCTGGATCAGCATAGCAATGCTCTGATTGTCCGCCTGTCGGAGCTTCCATCCTAGACCAATTGCCAACCAAGGCTGAGGGTCTGGTCTGCCCTGCCACAACATTTAGTCCTTGGGTTGCATTTGTTTCTTGCACTAGGGTAAGGTTTTACCCTCCCAATTGTGCTCCTCCACCCAACGCCGCTGACACAATGTGGGGTGTCGGGTTTGGTGAGCACAACCCAACATTCAGCGCTAACAGAAACATGTAGTATTGTCTATTGTCATAAGGTAGATGTCACATATGACTAAGACATAGGTGGTATATAACATCCTAAATCTGGTTTTCAGACTTCCATGGTCAGAGATAAGTTACACAGGATGTATATCTGATAGCTGCCTTTGATTGGATCATTCTGCATGCTATCTCTGTGTACTTTCTGTGAGGTGCACATACAATTATTGAAGAACACACATATTTATTATTAAAATAAAGAAAAACAAAAATAAACAAGGAACTAAGATACACAAGAAACAAAAATGCAACACAAACAAAAATGCAACACAAACAAAAACACAAGACAAAGAAAAATGCAAGACAAACCAAAAATGCAGTCATGTTACTTTTATTATTATAAAAATGTAGAATTGGATAGAAAATTGTATCTATCTTAAAATGTCACCATAACTTTCCTGCAGATAACCTCCCCATGTGATGATGAGTGGTGTTGTTATGGAATAAACACATATATTTAAAAATAGTATACTGCATACCTTTTCTCAATAAATCAGTTTAAACAAGGACATCAGAACAAAACCAACATCTTTGAAATGTGACTAAATGTAGGTCAACATGGCCAAATGGATAAGAATGCATGTTCTTAAACACTCGGTGTGCCGATGCTGAGGTAAGGGGTTCAACCCTTAAACCAGACAATTGGACTAAAATGTTGACCTATCGTCCTTGACTCGGGGACGTAAACTATAAGTACCCCTGAAGTCGGAGTGGATTCCACTGATGGCGAGGGACACTGTTAATAGGGAAAGATAATCCACACTCAAAATTCAGTCCAGCACTGCTAGCAGTAGTGTGTATGGACTATGCTTGAATTCAAAGCGAGCGATCATTAAAAAAAATGTTACTAAATGTAATCAATAAATAAATAACAAAGCTGGCCAAACATTGAAAGTCAAACTGCTAAAGGATGCATTATGCTTGAAGAACTCCGTGTTCGCCCTTCCACAATTCTCGTAACTCCACTTTACACCCTAAATCCCTAAGTGCTGCCTTTGCTTCATCCTCAATCTCCTTGTGATGGTTCATGATGTCATTGAGCAGACTCTCCACACCCAGATTCAAAATACATTCCGTTAACTCTTTGGTTCTGGACACCAGATTTCTAAGGGCCATGCAAGCATGTTTCTGTAAAGAAATATTTAATAAAAACAAATTAAATATGCAAGATAACTTTCAGTTCTCAGTGGGATTATTATTATTTGTTCCTCTTTCACATGTCAGTGTGTCTGACTTCAGCATGCATTTGTGTAGATTTACTTCCTCTAGACAGATTATATCCAATGTAACGGGCTCTATCCACTCGGTAAGTTTTCTTTCCTAACAATTTTGCCAAAGCAGTAGCCTAAAGGCCTACTCTTTGCGATTTCCAAATGCCATGGGATTTTCAACGTGCGCAACTTGCACACAGAGTCTCAGTTAAATTAGTATTTAATTATGTGAAAAATTGTTGTCCTGTGCATTTTCACATTTACATTATAAGTGGCAAATCTGGCAAATGACTGATCATTGTTTGCATTCTGCTAGAGGAAGTTGCTGAAGAAGCAGTTCAACATGCATTTTCAAGTCAAATACCATCTCTAACTATTTCAGTAATATTTCATTTATAGGCCAAGCAAAAGCTTTATTTCAGAAGATGACAAGTATCATTTGTAACAAATCACTTTTACTGAATGTCAGAAAGAGTGCACGGAAATTATATATCAACATTTTTCTGTGTGGCAGTGAATCTTGGAATGTGAACAAAATAGGAAGAACTTGGGAGACATCAGAGATGTGGTTTCTGAGATAAATGTTGTGAATATCTGCATGACCAGAGTAACTAACAGCAATTGCCTGGATGAGACCAATGAAAGTAGAACGTTACACACAACTGCAAGGAAAAGACAAACCATGTTCTTTGGTCATATAATGAGAAGAATGGTACTGAAAACATTGTGACGACTGGAAAAGTCGGTGGCAGAGAAGGCAGAGGTGCTTGGTGGTCTAAGCTTGGAGGAATATCATCAACAGAGTTGATCCAGAACACCACAGACCAAGAACTGTGAAATGACAAAATGTCTATGGCACTTTGCAAGGCATGTGATGATGGTGGATATTAGAGTTGGTCAAGTGGATGGTGGAGTGGCTTATCGATACAGTGGCCATCTCTAACTCAGGAAGACAGATCATAACTTGCTGAGGTTTTTACAAAATAAGAATTGCCAAGACATGATAATACTCCCTGATTTCAGGTAGTGCAGGGAGATTTTTCTGTGTGGTCTAAGAGACCCTATGGAGAAATCTGTGTGCAATGAAACTGAGCCTTTATGGAGCAAAAGGAGCCATTTGCTGTGAGTCAATATTTTCTTTTGATAGGTATTACTCAAGGTGTTTTGGGCATGTTATCAGATAAAACAGTCTTGAAAAATTAGTCACAACTGGTAAACTTGATGGAAATAGAGTAAGGAGAAGTCAGAGAAATACCTGGATGACTTGGTCACATGAAATACCCAGGACATGAACCCAAACCCTGATCCAAGAATTGGTTATCGAGTGAGATAGACATGAACACAAACCCTGATCCAAGAATCAGTTATCGAGTGAGATGGACATGAACCCAAACCCTGATCCAAGAATCACTTATCGAGTGAGATGGGCACAAACCCAAACCCTGATCCAAGAATTGGTTATCGATTGAGATGGACATGAACACAAACCCTGATCCAAGAATCAGTTATCGAGTGAGATGGACATAACAAACCCTGATTCAAGAATTGGTTATCGATTGAGATGGACACAAACCCAAACCCTGATCCAAGAATCAGTTATCGAGTGAGATGGACATGAACACAAACCCTGATCCAAGGATTGGTTATTGAGTGAGATGGACATAACAAACCCTGATTCAAGAATTGGTTATCGAGTGAGATGGACATAACACAAACCCTGATCCAAGAATTGGTTATCGAGTGAGATGGACATGAACACAAACCCTGATCCAAGGATTGGTTATCGAGTGAGATGGACATAACAAACCCTGATTCAAGAATTGGTTATCGAGTGAGATGGACATAACACAAACCCTGATTCAAGAATCCGTTATCGAGTGAGATGGACATAACACAAACCCTGATCCAAGAATTGGTTATCGAGTGAGATGGACACAAACCCAAACCCTGATCCAAGAATTGGTTATCGAGTGAGATGGACATGAACACAAACCCTGATCCAAGAATCACTTATCGAGTGAGATGGACACAAACCCAAACCCTGATCCAAGAATTGGTTATCGAGTGAGATGGACATGAACACAAACCCTGATCCAAGAATCAGTTATCGAGTGAGATGGACATAACAAACCCTGATTCAAGAATTGGTTATCGAGTGAGATGGACACAAACCCAAACCCTGATCCAAGAATCAGTTATCGAGTGAGATGGACATGAACACAAACCCTGATCCAAGGATTGGTTATCGAGTGAGATGGACATAACAAACCCTGATTCAAGAATTGGTTATCGAGTGAGATGGACATAACACAAACCCTGATTCAAGAACTCTTTATCGAGTGAGATGGACGTGAACACAAACCCTAATCCAAGAATTGGTTATCGAGTGAGATGGACATAACACAAACCCTGATTCAAGAATTGGTTATCGAGTGAGATGGCGAACAATAACATCCCATGCCTACTGGCATGGCACATGATGACGAGCTAGTATTTGAAAGATTTTCTGCATTTTTCCTGTAATACCAGTTTCCTCACATCTCATCAGACATTTCAACCTCAATCAAATATATGAGGCGCTGGAAGCAGTTAAGGGTCAGAGACTGATAAGAGGGAAATCATGGATGGCTCAGGCGGAGGATACGATCAGACAGGTGTTCATCTTGGAGAACATTAGGCGAGGAGAGGAGTGGGTCATAGTGCCAGCAGAGCGGTCAGACTTGTGCAGTTATAATCACATTGAGCAGGGAGTGGCCAGCAGGGGCTACGGAAGTGGAAATCCAGCAAGTAATTCAGAATAATGCTCGCCCGGGTGATGTGATTATATACACAGATGGTTCGGTGTTGAGAGGCAGGAGAAGTGCCTGGGGGTTCTTAGCAAAAGCTAATGGTTGATGTTTGGTGCAGGAGAGCCTAGCATATGATACCACAACATCTAGCTTAAGAATGGAGGTGGAGGTGGTCAGTGCAGCTTTCCGCTGGATGGAGAAGACACAACGTGATTGTAACTGACTCAGAAAGCATGCTGAGTAGGGTGAGGACAGGCAAGCTTCGCGCAGAGTGGCTTGCTTCGCTTCAGAAATGAGTAGGGTGAGGACAGGCAAGCTTCGCGCAGAGTGGCTTGCTTCGCTTCGGAAGTCATGGGTGACAAGCATCGTCTGGATGTTTTCTCCGGGGTATGCTGGGGAATGAACAGGCGGACAGATTGGCTGGCTCTACAAAACTTGGTGGAGTATTGATGCATGATAAGGCAGATGTGGTTGCGGCCTTGTGGGAGCACATGTACACCTCGGAGGAGCAAATGGATCACCATGGTCTGGCACGAATGCGACAGCGAGGGGTGACGAGGGGATCTGGCCGACGATCGACGCTCAGAGGAAAGGCGAGATGGACATATAATCAGATTGCTACTGGTACTATTAGTGTTGGAACTCTTCGCTGGCTGCTGAGGATGGGGACGGAGTGCCTATGGAAATGCCCCGAATGCTGTGATGTCAGTTCCTAAATCAATAAATCAAATATATAAATGACAATTCAAGTACTAAATGTCTGCCACTTTATCATTCTGAAATATTGCATCAATACTGTTTGCAGGAACAGGTTTGTACCTATTAGAATAAGACAGGAGGTAAGCATGGCTGAATGGATAAGAGAGGCATTCTTAAACATCCAGTGTTCTGAAGTTGAGGTAGGGGGTTCAACCCCTAAACCGGTCAGTTGGACTTAAATGTTGACTTCTCGTCCTTGACATGGGGTGTAAATTATAAGTACCTCTGAAGTTGCAGAGGGTTTCACTGGTAATAGAGAAAGCTAATCCATACACAAAATTAAGTCCAGTGGTACTAGAAGTAACTCGTATGGACTACACTCGAGTTCAAAGCCAGCGAGTGCACACACAAACAAAATTAAATAAGCAGACCATATGCAAGCAGTGGTTTATCTTGACTCGAAAGATCTCCCAAAGTAGATCAAGAAGAATGTACAGGATGGTTCCAGACACTACACAAAATACAGATACCTAATGTAACACAGTTTTTCCACCCTTCCAAGTTAGCTCCCACCCATGTTGTCACCTGGGCCCATAAAGGAAGCAAAGAATAGCAGCACTGTCCTATCATTCATGTCACAAGCAGTAACTTAGCATGGCTGGCACGGGACTGGCTATCTCAGCCCATAGGAAACTTTAGCTGTAAAATTCAGCCAATCATGAGCAAGTCTAAAATGGCTTGGCTTGAGGGCTTAATTATACTCCATTGGGAGATGAGGCAGCAGAAGAAGATGATAAAATTACTCCCCGCTACTCCTGTAGCTTTGAACAAAAGAAGCAGCGGCTGCAGCTGGATATAACAATATGGATTGCCTAATGGATATACAAACTAATAACAAACTATAACTTTGAGCTTTGACAGAAGGGAACCAGCCCCTTTCACCTCGTACTGCCAAACCTTAATTTATGTGAAGTCCTGTCCAGTGACAGCCCTATGGCAGTATGTGTCTGCTGATTACAATCATATTTATATTTTGAGGGTCTCCTGACAACATGGTCATACCACCTGCCCCACACTCTGAAGGGCGTGGGTTCTGCTTTGGACTGTAATTTGGATGAGTGCAACTGTTCTGCAGACCACTGGGGGTCATCACTGGAGCTATGAAATTATTCTTTTATGATACTCTTAGCCAGCAGCTTGTCACTCTGTTAAGATAGAGCCAAATTAGGTAAAACCTGGTGCAATGAAGTTGACCCTTTCACCTTTAAACCATTATTTAAACACTGACCTTTCACTAAGACAAAAGAATAATAGAAACATTCCCACCTGAACGCCAATATCCTGTGGATGAAGTTTCATGATCTGAACTATGTGCTCATGTCCCTGGCACTGCACAATTTTGCGGCAGTTTTCAGCATTTCGGAGTGTGATGGTGGTCAGCACCCTACAGGCTGCTTCTGCCACAGGAGCATTGTTCTGGTACTTGTTTATGATAGCTACTATCAGCTCTATGCCTCCGAGCTTGGCAATTTCGTGCTTCACTTCATCATTTCCTGCTAGTGATTTGAGGACAATCAGAGCCTGACGTACAACATTCTGGAGTAAATGTCAAAGATAAATATTCAAATATTAACCATGAGAGTTTAATATATGCCATTGTAAAAACAGATGTCATAAATAAACTTTCAAAGACAAACAATAAATACTTGACATATATACATTCAGAAATACTCTTAGAACACACACTATTCTGAAACAAATCTCAAAGAACTAGAAAGAGATTTAAAATAAATAATTCTTAAACAAATATCAAAGATGAACATTCAAATACTAACAATGAGAGTTTAATATACACCAATCTAAAAACAAATAACAAAGCTAGTGATTTGAGGACAATCAGAGCTTGACATACAACATTCTGGAGTAAATATCAAAGATAAATATTTAAATATTAACAATGAGAGCTTAATATATACCATTTTAAAAACAAATATTACAGATGAAAATTCAAATATTAACAATGAGAGTTTAATATACACCATTCTAAAAACAAATATCAAAGACGAACATTCCACGATAAATAACAGAGGCTTGATGTATATACTCAGAAACATTCCAACACAATATTCTCAAACAATTATGAAAGAAGAATAAGAATACCAAGTGGCTTAACATTTATAACTAACTAACTAACTAACTCTCTCTCTCTCTCTCTCTCTCTCTCTCATGCACACACACACACACACACAATTAATTGAAATTTAATAGTTAACTTTTGAAAATGTAACGATTAATTAATAGTTAATTTCGATTAAAGCAAAACAATTATAGTCACATAACTCACATTATAGTCGTATTTGTCAAAAATCGAAATAACACTGGATTGTCTTGTTCATATGTCATCTAATAACCAACTATGCAAACAGGTGAATGTTTGACAGTATGTTGACAGTAGTTGGTTCAAGTGACGAGTGTGTTGACAGTAGTTGGTTCAAGTGACGAGTGTGTCTTATTAACAATATAACCAGCAGAGCTGAACAATCGTTTACATGGAACTGAGGTAGCCGGTATGCACAGAATGATCTTGGCAAGGAATGCCAGTTGTGGATATCGATGTTCATTAAGTTTCCACCATTGTAGAAGGTCAACCGATTCAGCAACTTACTTCTCCAATTCAGTCCATTAGCTTAATATGTTTTTCATTTGGTTCACATATAGTTTCATTGTAATATCAGTATCATTCGTTGCAGCAGTCTCCATCTGCTCATCATGAACATCAACTGCTATTTGTTGTTCAATACGTGATCAAGTTCGTTCTTTTGCATCTGTTGACAAACACTTTAGGTATTTGTAGCGTGGATCAAGTGCTGTTGCAATCTGTAGTATTTCAATACTTGTCACATTAGCTACACGTTCACTGAAGTCATTAATACATGCTGCCTTAAATTTAGCAATGTAGCCCAGATCATCATCGTGTACAGTCATATGCTTTGTCAACGATGATAGCAGTTGCAATACACAGCTACATGAAACATAATCTTGACAACCCAGCAGGACAGGGGTCTGACAGAAAAAGTCCAAAACTTTGACATATTTTGAAATCTTCTCCCAATCTGAATCTGACAGTTGTGGACCTTTGTATAGCTTCTTTTCATCTGACATGTAGACAGTTAATGCTTCTCTGGCCTTTAGAAGATTTTGTAGCATAATAAAAATACTGTTTCATCTTGTTGGTACATCTTGCTGCAGCTTATACAATGGTGACTCAGTACAATTTTGCAACACGGTTGTGTTTGTAGCACTATGTTTAAAATGTCCAACAATTTTTCGACATCCAGTTCATTTGTAGAAGTGATGGGAGAAAAGTTTTCAATTAATCGTTAAAAAAATCAATCATTAAAAAAAATTAACGATTAATTAATCATTAACTTCCGCAGCCCTAGTATATATATCATCTCATCTCATCATGTTCCTCTTGTACCTTGCGGTGTCGAGGAGAAGTATAAACTTCGTGAGAGTGCCCGGTTATGGGCTTCGTATATCGACATTCCCATGGATTCTGTTATTCCCTCCGTCCAACGTTTACGTGGTCGGCCTCTTCCTCTGTTTCCATCTGGTCTGTACATCATTGCTTGTTGTGGCATGCTGTTGACTGGTAGCCTACTTGCATGGCCAAACCATTTGACTTGCTGCTTTCTAATAAAATCTAGAGCAGCTTTAACCCCCACTTTAGTCCTGATTTCTTCATTTCTGATCTTATCTCTTCTTGATACGTTGAGTATTCTTCTCAGGAACCTAATTTCTGTTGTTGTGATTTTTCTTTTCTCTTTTTCTGTCATTGTCCAGGTGTGGCATTGGTAGCACAGAGTTGGTAGGAAGATTGTGTTGATATATATATCATGTGCCATGCCGGAAAGCGTGGGCGGTCATGACTCGCCATTTCATTCGATCACCAGAGTCGTGGATCAGCTCAGTGTTCCTGTCTCGTCCATGCCATGTGGCCAAGCCATCCAGGTATTTTCCTCTCGGTCTTCCTCTTGGTCTGTTCCCTTCGATCTTGCCAGTTGTCACTAAGTTCTCCTAATCCATTTCTTCTCATAACATGTCCAAAAAATGTTGACTGTCTCCGTCTAATTTCTCTAATCAATTTACGATTTTCATTTGTCTCCTGTAGTACTTGGTCATTGGTTTTTCTGTCTGTCCATGGTATTCTTTGCATTTTCCTCAGAAACCACATTTCTGCAGCCATCAGATGTTTTTCAGCTTGACTGCTCATTGTCCAAGTTTCACATCCATACAAAAGAACAGGCTCTATGTATCCCCTCACCACTCTTTTTCTCGTTTCAATTGACATCTTTTTATTGGTCAGAATGTTTTTCATCTTGCTAAAGGCTACTTTCGCCATGGCGATTCTTGTTCTAATCTCTTCAAGGCATCTCCCATCAGATGTTATGACTGTTCCAAGATAATTGCACCGATTCACTTGTTGAAGAATGTTCCCATTTACTTGTATATTACATTGTGGTATTTCATTCTTCCTAGTGACGACCATAATCTGTGTCTTGTTACAATTTAATTCTAACCCTAGTTGCTCACTGTGTACAACCACCGCATCTACTAATTGTTGCAGATCTGCTCATTGTCTGCAATCAATACTGTCTCATCTGCATAACTAATGTTGGGGTGTGTGTGTGCGGGGGTGTGGTGGTGGTCGTGTGTGTGAGTGAGTGAGTGAGAGAGAGAGAGAGAGAGAGAGAGAGAGAGAGAGAGAGAGAGAGAGAGAGAGAGTGTGTGTGAGTGTGTATTTTTTAATTCTAATATAATTTTCGCAGGTGAATCTTAAAGTCTTGGTGTTCAATTTTTTAAAGTAAACATGAAAGATCAACAATGAAGGCTTGACATACAGCATTCTGGTACACAATTAGGGCCTGGCCTACACTATTTCAAACCAAATATGAAAGATATTTATAAAGATATGTATGTATAAGTTTCACATACAACGTTCTGAAACAGTTATAAAGAATAACAATGAGAGGTAGCCTTACAATATTCTGAAGCAATTATCAAGATGAAAGATAGATTTATAAGAAATCCAACATGTATGACAAGAAATCTGAAGGCATATTCAAGTAAACAGAGAGGATATTCAACATTTGTGACAAGGAACTTGACAAAGCATTCAGATAAACATACAAGATATCTAACATTTATGATAATAAGCTTGAGAAAGTACCCAGATAAACAGATGGAACATCCAACATGCATGAAAAGGAACTTGAAGCAGTATTTATATAAACAATGACCTAGCTGAAACAATTACAGAACACAACATATTAAGAAAATTACATACACTTGTAGAAAATATACTTAAAATTATATTTCTTTCTTATCATAAAATAAATACAAGATTAAATATTTACCTTATCATAACTTGCATTTCTACAAGCAGTTATGACAAGACTAATGCCTCCTCTATCCATAACCTCTTGACAAAACTCATCTCTCACTGCCAGGCAACTTAACGTGAGGAATAGCTCGGCGAGAACTGATGTCTCATTTTTGTATTCTAGCAATATAAACCAAACACTGGATCAGTTTTACATGACAACAGCAACATAACAGAAATATACCAGTAATGTCACAGGTAATTACAAAATGTTAATGCTAATGAGCACAAAGTAATAAAAGGTTTGTATTCTTATAGCTTTATTTATAATAATTATTAAATTTAACAAGCTGTCCTAAATGCAACTTGTCCATTCTGTTGCTGATTACAAGGGGCGCCTCATAAGTCTTTAGCCTGACCATGAAGGAGTAGGCGGCGAAAATTGAAATTTGACACAGTGCTTATTCCTTCTCAATGTAGCCACCACCAGAATTTATGCATTTCTGCCATCTCTGCGTGACCTTGAAAAGACCTTCAGAATAAAACAACCTATTTTTCAAACTAAACCAGTTATCGCAAGCCAGTATGACATCTTCATCACTGTCAAAACGATTTTCTTTCAGCTGTGTTTTAACATTTGGGAAAAGAAAAAAGTCTGATGGAGCCAAATCTGGAGAATATGGTGGGTGTGGAAGAATTTCAATATTCAAATCGTTGGCAGTTTGCAGCACAAGCTGTGCTTTATGAGAGGGTGCGTTGTCTTGAAGCAAAGGCAGAATTTGCGTACACGCTATCCCTCATTTTCTGGTCACAGCCTTTCTTAGTTTGATAAGGAGATCTACATAGTACTGCCCATTAACCGTGTTGCCATGAAGCATGTAATCTTTCAATATGACACATTTGACGTCCCAAAAAACAGTCAGCATCACTTTTCTTGAAAATTTTTGTGCTCTTGGCTTGACATGTATTGGCGAGCCCGGGATTTTCCATTGCATGCTGGAAATTTTGGATTCTGGGTCATAATGGTGAATCCAAGTCTCATCTACCATCACTATGGTCGTCAACATGTTTTTCGACCGCCACATGTTGAGCAACTGGTCACAGCAATCAACCCGTGTTTGTTTCTGTTCACGTGTCAGCAGGCAAGGGACCCAGCGGACACACTTTTCTCATGTTCAGTCTGTAATGTAAAATTCTAAAAACTGTACACCTACTCAGTTTTGCTGAACCCGATATCTCTGCAATAGTCATTTTCCTATCCTGGTCTATGATTTTCTTCACTTCTACAGCATTTGCATCATTGCACTCTAAGAATGGTCGTCCTGATCTTGGCAGATCAGCAACTTGGGAATGGCCACACTTAAACTGCAAACACCAATTTTTTACAGAATCATATGAAGGACAGACTTCCTCAAACACTGGCTCCATCTCCCTGCGTATTTCTGTAGGTGTTTTTCCCTGTAGCATCAAGAATTTTATCAGTCCTGGTGTCTGATTTCTCCATTGTTCTGACAAACCGTTGGATGTGCAGATCTGGTCAATAGGGTGTGTTGTGCCATGCACCATATTGGGAACACCAGTTGAGGAGGGAAATTCATAATTCATATGTCCATTACAAATTGAATGAGCTATACATGTGCCAAATTTCAATTTTCTCCGTCTACTCCGTCATGGTCAGGCTAAAGACTTATGAGAAGCCCCTTGTATTTACAACCTGACTCTGATCATTCATTGGCACCTTGCAGTCTTGACAGACAATGGTTTGGTACATTGTGCTTCAAAAAGGCATAATACGAGGGTAAGTTAATAAGTAAGCCACAAATGGCTGTAGAAAAATAACTAAATATGATAACAACTTGAAACCAATGTATTTTTATACACACATTGTCCCTTTATTTCTCAACATAATTTCCACCAACATTGATGCACTTATCCCATTGTTTTATCAGTCCTCCCAAACCCGCTGCATGGAACTGCATGCCCTGTTTTCCTTTACCTGCCATCCTACAGAACTGTGTGACTTACTTATTGACTCGCCCTCGTAACTTTTTTCTACCCAGCTATGCACTGCTTTACAGGACAAACATTTGTCAGCATAAACACTGAAAACCCACCTTGGCGGGAGACATTTTGCAAATGACGCCGAAGTTGAATGTGAAGTGAAAACATGGTTTAGAAAACAGAGCATGCAGTTCTATGCAGCCGGTTTGGGAGGACTGATAAAACGATGGGATAAGTGCATCAATGTTGGTGGAAATTATGTTGAGAAATAAAGGGACAATGTATGTATAAAAATAAACTTGTTTCATATTGTTATCATATTTAGTTATTTTTCTACAGCCATTTGTGACTTACTTATTGACTTCCCCTCATATGTATGTGTTGATTGTCTATGTATGGGAAGGCATGTACATGTGTGCCTTGCTGTAAGTATGAATGAGGATATATGGGTGTGAGAATGTGTGTGTGTACATATTGCGTGTATGTGTATGTATGTATGTGTGTATATGTATGTATGTACGCATGTATGTGTACGTACGTATGTATGTATGTATGTGTATGTACGTATGTATGTGTACGTATGTATGTACATATGTATGTATGTATGCGTGCGTGTGTATGTATATGTATGTATATGTGTGTGTGTATGTATGTATGTACGTATGTATGTATTTATGTGTACGTATGTATGTACGTATGTATGTACGTATGTAGGTACGTATGTATGCGTGTGTGTGTATGTGTATGTGTGTGTATGTATGTATGTATGTGTGTATGTGTGTGTGAATGTATGTATGTGTGTCTATCTGCCTGTCTCATAACATGGTAATATGCATTGCTTATGTTTACACCATTCATTTAACAATGTTTTTTTTTCTATGGGAATGTAACATGCACAATTGATGAACGAAAGATGAGTGATAGGAAAGGCCAAATGCAAGACATGTCTGCATGCCCAATATGTGACCCTTTGAAAATAAAGTTTGTTTGTTTGCTCATCACAACTTGGAAACAAATATTTTTGCCACATGAAACACCAGAATGGTCTGGACAGATTGGTGATGGAAGGTGTGGTTCCTGGAAGAGGCAGGAGCACCCCAGCACAAAGATAGGCACAGGGCACTGCAGTCACATTGGGCATGAAAATACAAGGGAACTGGCAAGGCATTGAGAATCTTTTCGTAGAGCCCTAATGAGAGTGACTGACTGACACTGGTCTTGATAGATGATAGTGTGTAAAATGGAGTTATAACTCTCCATAGCACAAAGCCTGGGCTGAATTTAGAGACCCCCCTCTGCTGTGTGTCCACCGTGACGAGGTAGAGGGGCTTGTGCGTCCCAATGACCCCAAGAGCTATGCCGACGGTAGCACAGCTACTGGTAGGGCCACCCATGTCGGACAGGTCAAGGGAGAGGGACCAGACGAAGAGACACACAAACCTGCTGCCTTGTAGGTAGACTGGGGACAGTCAAAGGCTAGGGAAAGCACCCCAAATACATGCTTGTCGAAATCGGATGTACTGAGCCACAGGCTTGACAAAGCAGTGCAACGTAAAACCTGCTGCCTTGTAGGTAGACTGGGGACAGTCAAAGGCTAGGGAAAGCATCCCGAATAAATGCTTGTCGAAATCGGATGTACTGAGCCACAGGCTTGACAAAGCAGTGCAACGTAACTTAATTCATGATGTCACAAATCAAAATTAATCGATATGGTGCTAATCCCGTGAAGTCCCATCAGGCGGTGATAGTGCCGGGCCCCCTGCCTCGAGGGGGTCCACCCATGACTACTGGTGGTCACCTTCCCCTGTGCTGTGGAGTCAAGGCACAGAGGAGTAGGTTAAGAGCTATTGACCAAATACCCCGGACACTCAACATACTACAGTGGAATGCCGAAGGAGTTTACAAGAAGATAGACTCCCTAACACAGCGTCTTCATAAAGATAGAATAGATGTGGCATGCATTCAAGAGACACACCTCAACGCCAATCACAAATTCTCAGTCAGAGGATATCAGGCCACACGTTTCGACCGCGAAGGACACAAAGGAGGAGTTCTAATACTTACACGAAATACAATACCTTGCAGCGAAGTATCTGTGATCTCTGACAACCAAACGGAAATTATAGGTGTTGATATAATGATAAAGGACATGAAAATAAGAATCTACAATCTGTATAGCCCAGCAGATAAGGACCTTACACTCTCAAACATGAAAATAACTGACACAAACTGCATTATTGTCGGAGACTTTAATAGCCGTTCAGAAAGATGGGGATACCCAGATACTGACAAAAGAGGAGATGAATTGGAGGACTGGGAAATAGACTCAAATCTCCATCTACTCAACAAAGCGGATGACACACCGAGCTTCTACTCCAGAAGATGGCTTACCACTTCTACTCCAGACTTAGCTTTCTGCACAGGAGACATCCTCCACAAAATCGATCGCCATGTGCTGGACCAATTAGCAGGTAGTGACCACAGACCAATCAAGCTTGAAATGAATATGGAGTATGTTCCACAGGAGCAAAAGCCCTTGCCCCGCTGGAATTACAAACGAGCAGATTGGGACAGATTTGCCATACTAACAGACAAATATTGTGAAAACATAAATACACGATATGGCAACATAAAGCAAATGGTGGAAAGTCTAAACAGAGCGATAATACAGGCAGCCACTGAGTCCATTCCAAGAGGAGCGAGGAAAAATTACAAACCATACTGGACTGAAGAACTACAAAGTTTGGAGGACAAAGTTGAAGATGCCAGGAAGACAGCAGAGAGAGAACAAACAATTGAAGCAAACATCTCTCTCAAAGCCATCTCAGCAAAATATAAAAGAACAGTAAATCAAACAACAAGAGATTGTTGGAGGGAAAAAACAGAAAACCTGAATTTTGACAGGGATGGAAACAAACTATGGAAACTAGTGAAAGCCATGAACAATGAAGGACCTAGAAACAAACAAAAAACAATTAAACAAGGAAATGCCTTGCTTACAGGAAAAAAGGCTGCAAATGCACTAATGGAACACTATGCAAATGCAAACCACATTGATATTACAACCGAACAGAAGAAAGCAATCAAAGACAAACAGATACATCATAGAAATACAGAGACAGCAGCAGAATATATGATGGCAAATCTAACAATGGAAGAAATGGAACAGGCAATGAATACCCTAAAAAAGAAGAAATCACCAGGAAAGGATGGAATCACAAATGAAATGCTAATAGGACTAGGCACCAAGGCAAAGAAGAAACTACTAGCAGTCCTAAATAACAGCTGGAAGAGAGGAATAGTCCCACAGGCATGGAAGGAAGCTATACTAATACCAGTCCCAAAGAAAGGAAAAGACCTGGAAGAACCAAATGGCTATCGACCTATCAGTCTACTTAGCTGTGTAGGAAAATTAATGGAACGCATTATCAATGGCAGGCTAACATGGCATCTGGAAGAAAACAAACTCTTAACACCACACCAAGCAGGATTCAGAAAGTACAGATCCACTGAAGATCAAATAACCTATATAGCTCAGGAAATAGAGGATGCCTTCCAAGAGAAAAAGCACACACTAGCAGTCTGGATAGATTTAGAAAAAGCATTTGATAAAGTATGGAAGGAAGGACTGAAAGTAAAACTGCAAAACATGCATGTTTGTGGAAAAATGTATAAATGGATCAGCCACTACCTTGAGAACAGAACTGCCAGGACAAAAGTACAAGGACAAACAAGCAAAATGATGCTGCTGGAGCAAGGTGTCCCCCAAGGAGGAGTTCTCTCACCAACATTATTCCTAGCATATATAAATGACATCACAGAAAATTTTCCAGCCAGAGTACACACATCCTCCTTTGCAGATGACCTAGCCATATGGACATCTGAAGAATATATTAGTACAGCTAACAGCAGAATACAGCAAGCCTTATTAGCGCTAGAGGACTGGTCAAAATCATGGCTAGTGAAGATAAGTGAGGAGAAAACAACATGCACAGTGTTCTCCCTCTCAAATAAAACTCAGCAACCTAAGCTGGTATTGAATGGAAAAATATTGCGCCATGAAGAAAATCCAAACTATCTAGGAGTCACCTTTGATCGTCGCCTGACATGGAAGACACAGGTTGAGAAAAATCGAACAACAGCAAGGCAGAGAATGGCAATCATGAAAAAGCTTGCTGGTACAACGTGGGGAGCAGATGAGAAAGTTCTCAAGAAGTTATATACTGGACGGGTGAGGCCAGTACTGGAATATGGCATTGCAGCTTGGGCAACAGCAGCTAAGTCAAACTTTAACAAAATAAGTAGAGTCCAAAACCAAGGAATGCGAATCATAACTGGAAGCCTGAAGACAACGCCTATTAATGAACTAGAAAAGATCACTTGTTTACAACCAATGCAGGATAGAAGAGATAGCAGAGCCCAGCAACAAGCAGAAAAATTTAGAAGATTGACAGACCACCCTATGTACAACAGATTTAATGGTTTTGGAAAGGGAAGACTGAAGCGTAGCAACTTTGTAGAAACTGCAAAACGAAGGATTAGGGCAGATCCTATACTTAACATATCAACAGTCAAGCCCATACACAATGCACACAAGTTCCCAGCTTGGAGACAGCAGCAACTGCCTGAGATGATAGAAAACATTCCTGGTATTGAGAAAAAGAACACTCAGCATGAAACCGAAAGAAGAGAAATAACCCTAAACTACATAAAAGAACATTACCCAAGCAGGAATTGGACCCATGCATATACAGATGGATCAGCCAAAAATTCAATAGAGAATGGAGGAGGAGGAATTCTCCTAAATTTAAAAAATGGAGTGACAAAAACACATTCAATGGCAACTGGAAAATTTTCAAGTAACTTCAAAGCGGAGGTAGAGGCTTTGAAAACTGCAGCAGAAATGCTCCTGATGGAGGAAAATAAAGAGAAGCAAATAGCTATCTTCACAGATGCAAAGTCAGCTGTCTCAATACTGAAGAGCAATAACAGCACAGAACTAACTGACCTAAGAGCAGCACTCCATGGTCTGTGCCAGAAATCCAAAAAAGTTGTAATACAGTGGATCCCATCACATTGCAGTATACCTGGAAACGAAGAGGCTGACAGACTGGCAAAAGAGGGCGGACGACTACCACAGCCTGACATAGACATAACCTATAATGAGGCAAAGAGGTTGATAAAAAGCACTTATAGAACCAAATGGGAATCAGAGCATCCAGGCCATCAGAAGGATGATGCATATTACAAACTCGACCGAAGAGAACAAGTAGCAATCTTCAAACTCCGCACAGGACATAACAGGCTGAAACACCACTTGTTCAATAAACTAAAGATAGGAGATACCGATGAATGTAATTGTAGAACTGGAAAAATGACAGCAAAACATTTGCTGCAGGATTGCCCAACATATGCAGAACAGAGAAAGATATTTTGGCCCACACCTGCTTCATTTGAGGACAAGCTCTATGGAGATATCAACAAGCTCAAGTTGACCGCAGCTTACTTTAACTACATACAGGTTGACATTTAAAGGTGCATGAAGACCCAGAGGCATGAAATGGAATATTGCTTGGATAGCAAATCCATTACGTGGAAAGTCCGAATCAAAAGCCCATTGTGTGGGCTTCATAAAAGGTGGAAAAGTGTCCTAGTGGCATGAAATGGAATATTGCTTGGATAGCAAATCCATTACGTGGAAAGTCTGAATCAAAAGCCCACTGTGTGGGCTTCATAAAAAGGTGGAAAAGTGTCCTAGTGGCACGAAATGGAATATTGCTTGGATAGCAAATCCATTACATGGAAAGTCCGAATCGAAAGCTCACTGTGTGGATGTCATCTGCAGACTGCATACTTCTGGTTTCCGGAAGAACAGCCTATGGTGAACGGAAGGCCCAATATACGGAAGTGAGGCTAAGCAGCCATGTGCAGGACGTGACGATTCCTTGGGTGAGCCCAGTACCAGAGCGCTATGTATCGGCTCTGCAAGTATGGAAGCCTCCTTGGATGGCGGGGAATGCCCATGGTCTGCCCCTGCCTTCCCTTGAGGGCTGACCAGGATCTTTGGCTGTTCTATATGGACCAGCTGGGATGGGGGATAACACCACAACAGTGAGAGTCAAACGTCCTAAGAAACCCCCGGGAAGGTTAACCCGGTCAACAAATGCCCGCAGAAGTCGGATGTGTCGGCCTAACGGCGCAAGAACGCAGCTCTGCTGTAAACAGGCACAACGCAATCACATCCGAAAAAAAAACTCCGGATGAACGAAGAAGAAGAATTTAGAGACCACATGTTACCCATGCAGCATGATCCCTCTCTCGACCTGTCTAGTTTACTCCAGAGGAAAGGTAACAAATACATCTGGAACAAGATAAGCTGCAGAAGCTGCCGGATCAGCAAAGCAATGCTCTAACTGTCTGCCTGTTGGAGCTTCAATCCTAGACCAGTTTCCAACAAAAGCTTAGAGCCTGGTCTGCCCTGCCATGATATTTAGTCTTTAGGCTGCATTTTCCAGGGTAAGGGTATAAAAAAAGCGACTTCCGGTCCCCAGCATGGCGGTTAGGCATTGAACCGCTATGGTTTCTGGAGTATTTATCTTTGTGGCTGCGGTTTGCATTTCATATTTTCCTCATGTTGGACTGGTAGTATATGGTTCCGTCGCCCGCTACTGAGTGAGTGCTTGGCGCGACTCTGTGAGCTCTGATATTCACGTGGAATGCTTTCACATGTCCACTTTTTTTTTATACAGTGACCTGCATGTTCGGAACAATGGTTAACGGCTGTTGCTGAATTGACTAATTTGCTTTTTCGGTTCAAGAGTGCATTTTTCAGGAGATTCCTGTGAGTCGGCGCTGGAGCTATGGAGTTCATGCTTAATTTGACGCTTTCGGCGGGTCACCCTGCAGATAGAGACAGAGCCATGTGAGAAAACTCGGGTCAATGAGGTCTTTCTGGTGACTGCCGATTCCATCGACGATGAACTGTAGTTTTTGTGGAGGACTTTTGTGTTGGCATTCTGGCGGCGGCATTATGCACAGTGTACCTGTGCAGGCTGTTAGATTGCAGAGACTCCTGTCTTTTCCTCTTTTCACATTGGACATTGGGAAGCATATTGTGTGATATTCACTGGCACAGGAACGGAGCATAATGGGGACGACCCATTGCCGTGAAGTTGGAACCTCGACTAACTAGAGAGTGACAATCTGTAAAATACCAGGTCCATGATGTGAGGTGTTACAGAATGGGAGACATGGAGCAGCATGGTCATCTACGACTTGTTTCCAGCTACATGATCATAATATTGGTGATAACATTAATGGGGAACAAACAACAAGATATACCTTCACATAACTGTAGAATAGTTCTTAGTGCATCTCCCTCATTCACGATTGACTTTGCATTCTCATGACCTTTTCCAAAAAGCACACGGACATCATCATCTAGTGTCAGTGACCTCAGGCAGATACAGCTCTCCTTTATAATTGCTGGGTTTGCTTTGTGTACAGCCAACAGGTTGGTTAACAAGAGAATCACATTCATCTGAATGAACACTTGCCGATTCCCTTCATGCTTCAGACAGTTTAACCTGATGGCCCGAATAATCAGCTCTAAAGTATCAGACACGTCCTGGTAGCTTTTAAATAAGGTTATAAGAAGTTCAATTCCTTTGTTATCTATTAAATCTGGCTGGCCGTTGACAAGAGAGCAGAATGCTTTTAAAACAGCTTTTAAATGTTCTGGGTCATCTTTGTAATGTAACAGGGCTTTGTACAAAATTGGATATGCGTTGCTAGACCCTGCCAGGCATCGCCGAGAAAAGTCAGCGTCACACTCAGTTTGAATCGACTTCAGAGCCTCGATAACTTGTGTGTTGTTGACATTAGAATTGTCCAAAGCCACTGATAGCTTCTCCAATGCTGTGGTAATAGGATGATCTAGGCTTTGTCCATTTGTGGAATACAAGGATGGGTCCTTGACTATATTTTGTAGATCTACTCCCTGAAGAGAAATAAAGACAATTAACTAGCAATGCAACAAGACTATTAATTGAATAAAACAAACTGTGTTTAAAAAAACAAAACAAAAACACATGCTTTAACTGTTCTTCAAATAACAAATATCTCTATTCAACTTGTAATAAAGAAGCTTGATATTTCAGGTACCTGATATTTTATTTTCATTATAGCACACCAAATGCTCCAAGGATATTCACATCTCTGCTTCAAAGATCTAAAAAAAGAGGGGGCGGTGGTTTAAAGGCAAGAGGTTCAACTTCACTGCAGCAGATGTGACCTTTTTTGGCTCTGGCACTATTTTCCGGCTCTGTGGTGATGGGGTTAAGGACACAGTTCATAATCCCGCAATACCGCATTCGAAACACAGCTGTGTTTTTTTTTAAATGAAACTGGTATGGGTGCCGGTCGTTCAGAAAGCAATGGCAAACTACTGAACGTAAACTTGCCCAGGAATCATGAACAGCCAAAAAATGCTGGGGTTGACTGCACATCCGTAAAGGATATGCAACTAGCTTTGTTTTTTTACTATTTGCAGATTGATTGATTGATTAATTTAGGAATCGACATCACAGCATTGGGGGCATTCCCATAAGCACTCTGTCCCCATCCTCAGCAGCCAGCGAAGAGTTCCAACACCAATAGTACCAGTAGTAATCTGATTATATGTCCGTCTCGCCTTTCCTCTGAGCATTGAGCGTAGGCCAGATCCCCTCGTCACTCCTCGCTGTCTCATTCTTGCCAACCCATGGTAATCTATTTGCCCCTCCGAGCTGAGTTGGTTGCTAACATCGTCACACACAATACAAACTCTATAGCTCCAGCAATGCCCCCCCAAGAGTCTCCGAAAAAATTGCACTTGTGAAATGAACCCCAGACTTTCAGAGTGTAAGGCAAGTGAATTAACTATTCAACAACTTTTCTAAGCGCAGAAAACTGTAGTTCTGACTAATAAATTTAGTGGAACTATTGTAAAGCTGTGGAAATGTGAATAGAAAACAAAAATACATAAGGACGGGATAAGAAGAATAAAAAGATGAAAAAAATGAGAGTAATGAAGAGAAAATGAAAATTTATTAGTCTGGGATTCTGAGAAAAGTAGCAACATTTGTTTCAAATTGTCATTTTCTCTTTATTGCTCTTGTGCTTTCATCTTTTTATTCTTCTCATACTGTCCTTTTGACTTATAATGTAGTCTCAGTGACTATATGTTGTATTTTGTGTATGTATTTGTTTGCTGATGAAAGCTAGCCACCGCAGCATCCTTTATTTTTCGTAATTCTGTTATGTAAAGCTGCATTACTTTGTGTTATTTTATGCTCACTAATGGTTGCTTATGAGCATTTGGGGTGATGTACTTTTGGACTTAGCTAATCCCCACTGTTAGTTCCTACATTCTTAATATTGCTATAAATTCACATCCATTAAAACCCTCCGATCAAGCTCTCTCACAGCACTGAACACGTCTGTGATTCACTGGCTGGCCTTCTTTTACAGTAACCAGACCTAGCAAACTCCTCTGTCATGTCTTCACCTTAAAGTGATAGAGGGGTTTACATGTTCCAATGACTCCAAAAGATATGCCGATGGTAGCCCAGCTACTGGTAGGGTCTCCCATGTCGGACAGGTCAGGGGATAAGAAGGAACAAGATGATGAAAGATAACCTCCTGCCTTGTAGATACTCTGGGGACAGTTGGAGGATAGAAAAAGCAAACCCAAACAATGCTTGTCAAAGACAGATGCACTGAGCCAGGGTTGACAAGACAATGCAATGCAATAAACTTTATGTCAGCCGTTGCCAAAACTGGCTGACACCCTCACACATGTTGCCACTTAAATGAAGATTTAGGTGACTTTATGTGTCTTCCATTTCTTTAATAACTATTACCTGCACACTGCACCTAACTCAGCTTTATTGGATCATACTCACCGCTGACTTGATTCTGCTGGGATACAGATACCACTTTACGCAACGTGAACAATACAGAAACAACAGGCTCAAGCTCTTCAGGCAACAAATAATCCAATTAAACTGCAATGTAAGACAGAGTAAAACCCAATGGAGATAGCAAACACTCCAATTCAGATCACCTATCCTATCCTCGATATGAGAATAAATAGACATACACAAAGGACTCAAACTGTCCACGATATGCACTGCTACCAGTAATAGGTGGATAACAAGTGAGTAGACTCAAAATAATACAATGTTAGACATAATGAGAAGAGGTAAGTGGAGCCAAGAACCAACATGACAGCACTTGAACATTCCAATATGGGCTCAAACACTATCTTTAACGACCAATACTGATGGCACCAGATGCATTCTGTCTTAGAGTCCATCTAGCCTTTCCTCTGATTATAGAGTCTGGTAAGTCCCTGCTGCACCAATCTCTCCTGGCTAGGATGATTTGTCTGTTCTTCCACTTTTCACATCATACCAATGGCCTTGAGCAGGACTGCATTATCATGCACCAATACACCACCACTCAGTGGAGCAGACCCAGCCAATCTCAAGTCCATCGTCTTCTCAATAAGCCGTATAACTTCTGCTTTGACCCTTTTGGCATCCAATATCCCTGTATATTTGAGTGGTCTGTGGATGTGTTTAGGATTTAAATGCTTAAAGAGGATCAAAGGTGATCAAATCAGCTTCACTGCACCAGGTTTGACCCCATATGATTCTTTCCGCAGGACGGCCTGCCAAAGGAGCCGCACAAAGTACAAACTCTGTAACTCCAGCGACAACCCCCAGGTGTATGAGAAAATTGTACTCGTCAACCGAATGACAGCCCAGAATCGAACCCATAACCTTTGGAGAGTGAAGCAGGCACCTTAACCCCTTTGCCATGGCAACCCTGACATGTTTAGGGTTCTGAACTTCAGTTCCACATAGACATTCATCTGTAGGACTTCAGTTCCACATAGACATTCATCTGTAGGACTTCAGTTCCACATAGAAATTCATCTGTAGGACTTCAGTTCCACATAGACATTCATCTGTAGGACTTCAGTTCCACATAGACATTCATCTGTAGGACTTCAGTTCCACATAGACATTCATCTGTAGGACTTCAGTTCCACATAGACATTCATCTGTAGGACTTCAGTTCCACATAGACATTCATCTGTGGGACTTCAGTTCCACATAGACATATATATGTAGGACTTCAGTTCCACATAGACATTCATCTGTAGAACTTCAGTTCCAAATAGACATTCATCTGTAGGACTTCAGTTCCACATAGACATTCATCTGTAGGATACTTTCAGATAGTGTAGATGGCTAAGCAGTCAGGAGTGGCAAGTTTTTAGGCGAAAGATGATATTTTGTTTTTACCTTAAGACTTGGTGGATTGAATCAGGTTTGTTGTTCATGTCTGTATTTTTCTTCCACCAAGTTCCGAGTTTAGTTTAGTTGATGGATCAACATCACGGCATACGGGTGTAACCCATAAGTGCTCCGTTCTACTCCTAACTCAAGCCTGAGTCCGGAGAATCTCAGCTCAGTGCATGAACGCCGTAGCACCAGCGAGGATCCTGAAATACTTTGAGTAGATTTTTAACTCAAAATTTTGCCCGGGCAGCACCATTAGGCTACTCTTTTTCGATTTCCAACTACCAAGGGATATTTTACGTGCCAAATAATACACACGAGCGTCCAATCTCACCACTCGGAGACCAGGGGGAAGTTTGTTACTAAAAGTCCATGTGAAAAAATCCCAGCCCTCACCGGGGCTTGAACCTAGGACCTCCAGCACTCGAGGAAGACACCAAACCTAGAGAACACTCAGCCCCACTCTTCCACCAAAAGATGTATGCATGCTGTTGATTTATCACAGTCATAATTTGTTACACTTGCTTGTTATTTGTTTTAGTTATTGACAAAGAGAAAATGATGACTAGGAGATGAAAATTGATAACTACAAGGACATAAAAGTTGATGATCAGGGGATGAAAGTGCCCAGTGAACATACCTGAGATTCAAACTGCTGGATGGCATCCTGCACTGCCTCGCTGGCATCCATCTCAAATTCTGACATGTTTTCTCTGACAACATCATCAAACGTTTTCTGGCTAATTTGTTTGGCCATGGCTGACACCAACTATTGTTTTTTGTGTGTGTTTCAGATGCAAGGTACCTTATTATTTCTATAAAAGAAAAAACAAGAAAATGTAGAGGTTTCAGGAATTAGGTGGTTCCATCAATTTTGTGCAGACAGAAAGAATTCATTGTAAATGTGCAATTATCATGCGGATAACAAATGTTCCATATTCACATAGTATCAGTGACCACATGTTTTAAGTATTTCACCAAAAGTCTGATTTATTCACTTTATATGATATAGTAGTAGGCCTCTTTCAGTCCTGAAGGACTATAGAGTTGTGCTGCTGGGGAGGCACCTGACAGCACCGCTGGTGACTGTATAGTTCAATGCGAGAGTGACAATCTCTGTCACAATTTCCGCATCTGTAAGATGAGGCAGGTTCCGCAGCAAGTGACTGCATTTTTTGCTTGTGCCTCTTATCCTCAGTTTGTTGGATCATATTGCACTCAAAGAGCACCAGCCAGTTTCGTACATCTCTTCTCCAGGAACGTCTGTCTCCTGCAACTTTTTCCCACATGTCTGGATCTATGCCAAGGGTTTTTATATCTTGTGTACACACATCCGTATATTGCAGGTCTTTCAGTTGGCCTCCTCTCTGTGGCTAGTTCTCCATATAGGAGATCTTTGGGAATACGTTCATCCTCCATTCGAGATATGTGGCCTAGCCACAAGAGACGTCTCTGCTTGAGGAGAGTGTGCACTGTGGTAATATACGCTCTTTCAAGCATGTGTTTGCTTGTTATATGGTCCTTCCACAATATGCCCAGGATATGTCACAGACATCTCATGTGGAAGGAATTCAACTTTCTTTCCTGTCGTGAGTACAAGGTCCAGTATTCAGATCCATAGAGTAGTGTGCTAACAACACACGCTTTATGCACTTGAACTTTTGTACACTCTGTTAGTCTATTGTTCTCCCAAACTCTCTTAGTTAGCCTGGAAAGTGTTGTGGCTGCCTTTCCAATGTGTCTGTTGATTTCTGTCTATAAGGAAAGATTATCTGATATTATTGACCCCAAATACGCAAACTCATGGACAATCTTCAATTCGTATTTAGGAAATTTGATTGATGAAGGCGCACCAGCATCTTGTTCCATTACCTGTGTTTTATTTAGGCTGATAGTAAGGCCAAAGTCTCAGCAGGTCTATTGATGATCTATGAGTCATTGCAGATCTTCTGCTGCATGAATAGTCAGTGCTGCATCATCTGCAAAATGTAGTTCTCTTATGCATCTTGATTTTATTTTGGTCTTTGCTTTAGTCTTGATGGGTTAAAAAGATTGGGACACATAGGAAAGGTGCACAGAGAGCGGCATCCTGAGAAATTTGTTGTTAAAGATTTCAACACTCAAATGTGAATATCTCCGCTTAAAATTGACATACAGGCATCATTGAGGTACCGTTGGATTTTATTTTTCAAGGCCTATTTATCTGTGGTGGTTTCATTAGTCCTTTCATCAATACCTAATTTAAACATCATAATCAGAATACATAATACTCGTCTTCTCCTTTCCCATCAAATTGCCAGGTCATACCAAAAAACATGTTATGCGATGTTACTGATGGCGCCAGTCGTTGCTCACAAGATGCAAATCAACGACTTATCAAAAGTATTAATTATTAATATACTATTAGCAGGTTTCGATTGTGCCGTGACACGAACTGAAAACAAAAGTGATATACTGCGCCACCCTGCAATGATCAATTGTGTCTCCAAAAATGGCTTCTGTAAAGACCATCCATAATTCATTCATTCAAATATCATGTGACAATAACAAACACCATCTTAGTTTCTGCGGGATAGGTCAGTCTAATATTCTATGCATAGAGTTTGGTTGAAATTATCTTGGCTTTTAAATAAATGTAATTATTTGATACACAGTAAGTAATTTTATTTTCTAGAGGTGTTTTTGTAAATTTTTGAATATTTTGAGATTGATTTTCGAATTCTGCATCCATGTTTACATATAAAAGGAGAGCTTCATCGCGAATCATCTTCCATTTGTGGAATTGAAAAAAAAAAAAATTTCTGCAAGGATGTTTTGTTTCAACTGTGTGAATGAAAAACCAAGATGGCGGCCGACGCGAATATCAAACTTTTAACGCTCAAAATGTGCAATTTGAACTACTTAAGTTAAAGAGAATACAAATTTAAAGATGATTAATTTATTTGTATAATTTTACCATTTTTTAATCATTTAGCATGACGGAACATATTTTTGAAGTCAGTTTTCAAATCCGTCTATAGTCCGTTTGAGACAATCTAGCATGGACAGGCAGCGTGGAAATAAGACACACTGAAGAGCTTCAAAATTACGAGATTCATGACAATATTTTAACCTGAGACACATACACTCAATTCCTTGATATCAGCATGTCGGTTAGGCAAAGAACCGTTGGGGCCTGTGGCGTGTTTATGCTTGTGGCTACGGTTTACAAATGCATTTTCCTCATGTTGGACTGGTAGTACATGGTTCTGTCGCTATGCTACTGAGTGAGTGTGTGGTTAACACCGTGAGCTGTGAAATTCGCATGGAATGCTTTTACATCTGTCCTGTACAGAGAACTGCATGTTCAGAACAATGGCTACCGGAGGTTGCTGAATTGACTGTTTTGCCCTTTCGGTTCACGAGTGCATTTTTCGGGAGACTCCTGGGAGTCAGCGCTGAAGCTGCTTTTACATCTGTCCTGTACAGAGAACTGCATGTTCAGAACAATGGCTACCGGAGGTTGCTGAATTGACTGTTTTGCCCTTTCGGTTCACGAGTGCATTTTTCGGGAGACTCCTGGGAGTCGGCGCTGAAGCTGCTGAGTTTGTGCTTTGTGCAACACTTTCGGCGGGTCGCCCTGCGGTAAGAGACCAAGCCATGTGATAAAACCCAGGTCAATGAGGTCTTTCTGGTGACTGCCGAGTCCTTAGTCCATCGACGATGAACTGTGGTGAGTGTGGATGAATTTTGTGTTGGCATTCTCATTCTCACGGCGGCATTATGCAGTGCACCTGTGCGGGCTTGTTGGATTGCCGAGACTCCTGTCTATTCCACTTTTCACATTGGACAGTGGGGAGCATTTTGTGTGATATTCGCTGGCACAGGAATGGAGCATAATGGGGACGACCCGTTGCCGTGAAGTTGGGACCTCGACTATCTAACCTACACTCAAATGTGAATTAGAATATCTCAGCTTAGAAATGACATACATTTACAACAGGCATCACTGAGGTACCATTAGATGTAAGTTTTCAAGGCCTATCTATAGATAGGTGGTGGTTTCATTAGTAAATACTCAATTTTAAAATCGTGATCGTACCCGCTAATACTAAATTCTACTAGACTACCAATAACTAACAAATTATTCAATAATTAAATAGTAGTAAGTCATGCTTTTTTATTAAATTTATGAATTATTTCGAATTACTACTAATAACTAACAAATTATTCAATAGTTAAATAGTACTAAATAGTAGTTATTAGTAGTAAGTCATGCTTTTTTATTAAATTTATGAATTATTTCGTTTTCAGCGTGAAGTCTAAACACACGCTCAGCTGTATGAATCATGTAGACAGAAAACATTCACTTATTACCGATGACCAATATACACAAATGACAACTGTTACATGTAATTAAGACATTCAATGAAGATTCTAGACTTGAAGAAACTTGAAGTCTCTGGTCAGTTTCTCCCCTGCAAGCGTCTGTTGCTAGCAGTAGTAGGACATGCCTGTTGTATACCTATGGCCGCGCGTAACAACTTCAGCGGACATGATTACGCCGAGGTCGTTAAAATAATTCCTTGAAATTATTCAACATTATGCAAAAGAATTGATTAAATTATGTAGTTTCCATAAGCGTTGTAATAACACCGATTCCCTAAACATATTTTTTTCATTGTTATGTGTTAATTAAAGGAACATATTCTTTGATTGGCAGTAATGATATGCATCCGGCACCAGCAGACAACAAAAACAAACGGATAGTTAGAATCTGTTAATCACTGAACAGATACTTGTGGTTTTTATTTAATTCAAGCTTAATTTAATGTTTTGCATTTTGCAGTAAACATTAAAAATGGGCGTCGGAGGTTTGTGGTCACTTCTGAGCCCGGTGGGAAAAGAAATAAGTTTGGAACTGTGCAGAGGAAAGAAGCTTGCAGTCGATCTGAGTGCGTGGATCGTGCAGTGTTCTGTAGTCGCCACCTCAAAGCCGATTCCCGCTTCGTATCTCTGTTGCAGGTTCGTTACACGAAGAAATTCATCATGATTCACTGGGTTTGTTTTATGCCGTAAAAGATCTCAGTGTATCTTCTTGACCACTGGGCCGTTTCCGTGAAGGATCTCCTGTTGCAGACCAGCTGATATCGCGAAAGCCCGCGGTTTGCCTCACCCCTCCCCTCTATTCGCGGCGGCGCGAAAAATCCGGGCTAGTTAGTAGTAGTAATTTATACTGGAATATTGTAACAACGAATTAACAGTAATAAAAGTTAGTTGCATGGTGTTGCCATCTCCTTTTGAGGAAAAAGAACCAAAATCGACCCAAAAAAAGCACCAAAATTTTTTGGAAAGCACCAAAACAAAAAAGCACCAACTGTTTTTAATTACAAATATAACAAGGTAGCACATTATAATTTATTATTATCACTTCATATTACAATGAAGTTTATTCCAGATCCGCCAAATCCCAATCGAACTACTCTCAAGCCAAAAAAGCACTAAATTGCAATAATATTTTTTGGCAATCCATACAATTCTCAAATCTGTGACCTCTCTGAAGTGAGGTGAGCCATTCCTTTCTCAGCCTTACTAGGCATACTCCTTGAGTCCATAATGAATACAGTGTGTGTTGCAGTGGTCTCCTCTAACCAACGGAATGTCGATGTGGCGGCTTCCACCTCCATTCTCATGCTGTAGGTCATAGCCTCATATGCCAGACTCTCCTTTCTTAACTCTTTCTGTGCCAAACAAAATTTCGGTCCTGACCAAACAAAAATTCATGGCAGAAAATTGGAAGTAGGGGTGTGTTACAATAATGCTTTTAAAATGGTTAAAATGGTAGCAGATATATTGTATTATATATCAAATTAAAGAGGATTGCACAAGGAACATGACAGAGTTAATAATTAATTGATAGGTTAGAAATGACAATAATGAGAGGTTTAGTAATAACAATTGAAATTAAAAAGGTAAAAATTATTTGAAAATTTCACTTACCGAGGCGTTATTTATAATCCACTGCAGCTAATCCAGTTAAATTTGCTGAATATTGTTACACACATGACTTTTGTTCAATAATATCACATGAACTGCACCACAACACTAATAAAACATACGTAAAACATAATATTTTGAAGCACATAATTTTCACACAAAATGGAAAATGTCAGTAACACACCACTCAGATTGTACTGAGAAGAAGAATATAAACACTATTTTCCATTTAGTTATGATTATTATTCTTTTAAATTTAATAATTTAAATACTCCTTAAATACTTTGTGATAGGCAAAACAAATTTAGAGGCATAAATATGGCCCATTAGCGCATTCATAATTCGATATGTACCATCATATTATGACATATTATGACGAACTTTCGCTTTCAGTGGTGTTTCGAAATATCTAACGAAATAATCTAACTAACTGAATACTACACGTGGTTTCAATTTTAGAATCTTTCACAAAGTCCTTGAAATCACTATAAATATAATATCTAGCTTGATCTGATGTCAGTCTACGAGGCCGCATACTCGAAGGCGTTGCCATTTGTGAAAAACAAAAACAAACTACTTAACACTAGTTTAAAACTAAAAAAACTCACAAAAACCAATGAATCCGAACGTGTGACCTTACAATGCCGAAAGGGAAGTGTTCCGGGTTTGTGAATTTTCAATTTAACGTCACTTAAAATTGCGGAAGATAGAAGAAATGTATCAAATAAACCACTGTTTACAATGTGGCGATGAAAGGGCCCGTGGGCGTCGCTGACGGTAAATTGTGGTGATGTATGGGCCCTTGGCAGAGAAAGAGTTAAGAATTGTCCATTAGCCTTCCCAATGAAACCCTAATGACTCCGCCTATTTCTCATCACTGACCCATCGGTATAGATCACAATGTCACCTTGATCTGTGATACTCTGGATCAATTGTTGTACCTCAAACTCTGTGATGTCCGCTGCCCATTCTCTGCACTCATGACCCAGTGTTACTGTTACATTGTGCCAGTCTGTCATGTCTTCCGGTACTTCAACCTGCTCTTTTTCACAACTGATGGTCTCTAGATCACACACCTGACGTATAAATATTTCCACCTGTGCCATCCAGGACCAGCCTCGTCTTAGTCTATGACCCTTGACCATATCCATGGCTTCATGCAGGAGGTGATCCCTATCTGCAGCAACTCTCAGGTACCATTTGGCCTGAAGGACCCTATGCCTATCCGCCATTGTTGGTAGCGCTAGGATATGCCTCATGCATATAATTGGTGTGTCCTTTGTGTGAATTTTGGGATAACAGCTAATCTATAATAAATATGTTGATGAAACATAGCAAGGACCTCTAAACATGCTGAGGATTCTCAAAAGAAATAGATGCAGTGCTACACTAATGTAATGATTATGTTCCACAAGATGTATATTAGAGAAAACATGAATGATGGAAGTCTCATATATTAGACACCAGGAAATGTCCTTGGGAAATAAAGGCGGCCAGCATGATACTGACCTCATCATACACTAAGTACCAGTTGGTTTGGCATATATAAGCCTAGCACCAGATGCCCAATGTGCTGAGACATGTAACTTTGGCAGTTCAAGGAACTGAGTGCCCACTGGAATAAGTGGACAGCTTGCACCTGAGAAGAGGATGGCACTCATTTATGTCTGAAAGTCACAGACTTAAAGCAAATTTGGAATGGAGGAATGACAAGTTCAGAAGTCATACACGTCTATGGACTGAATAACCTGATATGACAGCACCATTGTCAGTTGTTATATATTAGTAGCAAATTACTATGGTCGTTTTTTAAAATATATTAGTAGCATATTACCATTGTCAGTTGTTATATATTTGTAACACAATACCATTGTCAGTAGTTATATATTAGTAGCATATTACCATTGTTAGTTGTTATATATTAGTAGCATATTACCACTGTCAGTAGTTATATATTAGTAGCATATTACCATTGTCAGTAGTTATATATTAGTAGCATATTACCATTGTCAGTTGTTATATATTTGTAACACAATACCATTGTCAGTAGTTATATATTAGTAGCATATTACCATTGTTAGTAGTTATGTATTAGTAGCATATTACCATTGTCAGTAGTTATGTATTAGTAGCATATTACCATTGTTAGTTGTTATATATTAGTAGCATATTACCATTGTCAGTAGTTATGTATTAGTAGCATATTACCATTGTTAGTTGTTATATATTAGTAGCATATTACCATTGTTAGTTGTTATTTATTAGTAGCATATTACCATTGTCAGTAGTTATATATTAGTAGCATATTACCATTGTCAGTTGTTATATATTTGTAACACAATACCATTGTCAGTAGTTATATATTAGTAGCATATTACCATTGTTAGTAGTTATGTATTAGTAGCATATTACCATTGTCAGTAGTTATGTATTAGTAGCATATTACCATTGTCAGTAGTTATGTATTAGTAGCATATTACCATTGTCAGTAGTTATGTATTAGTAGCATATTACCATTGTTAGTTGTTATATATTAGTAGCATATTACCATTGTCAGTAGTTATGTATTAGTAGCATATTACCATTGTCAGTAGTTATATATTAGTAACATATTACCATTGTCAGTAGTTATATATTTGTAGCATATTACCATTGTCAGTAGTTATATATTAGTAACATATTACCATTGTTAGTTGTTAAATATTAGTAGCATATTACCATTGTCAGTAGTTATGTATTAGTAGCATATTACCATTGTTAGTTGTTATATATTAGTAGCATATTACCATTGTCAGTAGTTATATATTAGTAGCATATTACCATTGTTAGTTGTTATATATTAGTAGCATATTACCATTGTCAGTAGTTATGTATTAGTAGCATATTACCATTGTCAGTAGTTATGTATTAGTAGCATATTACCATTGTCAGTAGTTATATATTAGTAGCATATTACCATTGTCAGTTGTTATATATTTGTAGCAAATTACATTACCATTGTCAGTTGTTATATATTTGTAGCATATTACCATTGTTAGTTGTTATATATTTGTAGCATATTACCATTGTTAGTTGTTATATATTAGTAGCATATTACCATTGTCAGTTGTTATATATTTGTAGCATATTACCATTGTTAGTTGTTATATATTAGTAGCACATTACCATTGTCAGTTGTTATATATTTGTAACACAATACCATTGTCAGTAGTTATATATTAGTAGCATATTACCATTGTTAGTTGTTATATATTTGTAGCACATTACCATTGTCAGTTGTTATATATTAGTAGCACATTACCATTGTCAGTTGTTATATATTTGTAGCATATTACCATTGTTAGTTGTTATATATTAGTAGCACATTACCATTGTTAGTTGTTATATATTAGTAGCATATTACCATTGTCAGTTGTTATATATTAGTAGCACATTACCATTGTCAGTTGTTATATATTTGTAGCATATTACCATTGTTAGTTGTTATATATTAGTAGCACATTACCATTGTTAGTTGTTCTATATTAGTAGCATATTACCATTGTCAGTTGTTATATATTTGTAGCATATTACCATTGTTAGTTGTTATATATTAGTAGCACATTACCATTGTTAGATGTTATATATTAGTAGCATATTACCATTGTCAGTTGTTATATATTTGTAGCATATTACCATTGTCAGTTGTTATATATTAGTAGCATATTACCATTGTCAGTTGTTATATATTAGTAGCATATTACCATTGTTAGTTGTTATATACTTGAAACGCATTACCATTGTCAGTTGTTATATATTAGTAACATATTACCATTGTCAGTAGTTATATATTAGTAACATATTACCATTGTCAGTTGTTATATATTTGTAGCATATTACCATTGTCAGTTGTTATATATTAGTATTACGTTACCTTTGTCAGCTGTTATATATTTGTAACACATTACCATTGTCAGTTGTTATATATTAGTAACAAATACCATTGTGATTTGTTATATATTAGTAGCACATTATCATTGTCATGTGTAATATATTAGTAGCATATTACCATTGTCCGTTGTTATAAATTAGTAGCATGCTAACCATTGTCAGGTGTTATATATTAGTACATATACCATTGTGATTTGTTATATATGAGTAGCACATCATTGTCATATGTAATATCCATCCATCATGTGCCATGCCGGTAAGCGTGGGCGGTCATGTTCTGCCATCTCACTCGATCACCAGAGTCGTGGATCAGCTCCGTGTTTCTGTCTCGACCATGCCACAAGGCCAAACCATCCAGGTACTTGCTTCTAGGTCTTCCCCTTGGTCTGTTCCCCTCGATCTTACCAGTTGTCACCAAATTCTCCAATCCATTTCTTCTCATAACATGCACAAAAAATTTTGACTGTCTACGTCTAATTTCTCTAATCAATTTACGATCTTCATTTGTTTCTTGAAGGACTTGTTCATTGGTCTTTCTGGCTGTCCATGGTATTCTTTGCATTTTCCTCAGAAACCACATCTCTACAGCCATCAGATGTTTTTCAGCCTGACTGCTCATTGTCCACGCTTCACATCCATACAAAAGTACAGGTTCAATGTAGCATCTCAACACTCTTTTTGTGTGTGTAATATATTAGTATATATATTAGTAACATATTACCATTGTCATTAGTTATAGATTAGTTACATATTACCATTGTAATGTGTTATATATTATAGTTATATATTACCAGTGTCATGTGTTCTGTATTAGTAACATGTACCATAGTTATTTGTTATTTATAAGTAACATATAAAGGCAAAGGCAGTCTTATAGTGGATACTGCCTTTGGAGTGTGACCCGTTAGTTCTTCACATACTGTAAACTACAACATATCAGATAGGATGTGACTCGTTAGTTCTTCACATACACTAAACTACAACATATCAAATAGGATATGACTCGTTAGTTCTTCACATACACTAAACTACAACATATCAGATATGGTGTGACTCGTTAGTTCTTCACATACTCTAAACTATAACATTTCAGATAGGGTGTAACCCATTAGTTCTTCACATATTCTAAACTACAACAAAGCAAATACAGTGTGACTTGTTAGTTCTTCACATACTCTAAACTACAACTTATCAGATATGGTGGCCAGTTAGTCCTTCACATACTCTAAATTACAAATATCTTCACATGCTCTAAACTACAACATATTTTAACATAATATAAACTACAACATATCTTCACATACTCTAAACTACAACATTTCTTCACATACTCTAAACTACAACATATCAGATACGGTGGCCAGTTAATTTTTCACATACTCTAAACTCTAACATATCTTCACATACTCTAAACTACAACATATCAGATAATTCTTCACATACTCTAAACTACAACATATCTTCACATACTCTAAACTACAACATATCTTCACATACTCTAAACTACAACATATAAGATAATTCTTCACATACTCTAAACTACAACATATCTTCACATACTCTAAACTACAACATATCTTCACATACTCTAAACTACAACATATCAGATAATTCTTCACATACTCTAAACTACAACATATCTTCACATACTCTAAACTACAAAATATCTTCACATACTCTAAACTACAACATATCTTCACATACTCTAAACTACAACATATCAGATAATTCTTCACATACTCTAAACTACAACATATATTCACATACTCTAAACTACAACATATCTTCACATACTCTAAACTAAAACATATCTTCACATACTCTAAACTACAACATATCTTCACATACTCAAAACTACAACATATCTTCACATACTCTAAAATACAACATATCAGATAATTCTTCACATACTCTACTACAACATATCTTCACATACTCTAAACTACAACATATCTTCACATACTCTAAACTACAACATATCTTCACATATTCTAACTACAACATATCTTCACATACTCTAAACTACAACATATCAGATAATTCTTCACATACTCTAAACTACAACATATCTTCACATACTCTAAACTACAACATATCAGATAGGTTGACTCATAAGTTCTTCATATATCAGATAATTCTTCACATACTCTAAACTACAACATATCTTCACATACTCTAAACTACAACATATCAGATAGGTTGACTCATAAGTTCTTCATATACTCTAAACTACAACATATCAGATAGGATGTGACTCATTAGTTCTTCACATACTCTAAACTACAACATATCAGATAGGTTGACTCATAAGTTCTTCATATACTCTAAACTACAACATATGATATAGGATGTGACTCATTAGTTCTTCACATACACTAAACTACAACATATCAGATATGGTGTGACTCGTTAGTTCTTCACATACTCTAAACTACAACATATCAGATATGGTGGCCAGTTAGTCCTTCACATACTCTAAATTACAAATATCTTCACATACTCTAAACTACAACATATTTTCACATAATCTAAACTACAACATATCAGATACTGTGGTCAGTTCTACACATACTCTAAACTACAACATATCTTCACATAGTCTAAACTACAACACATCTTCACACACTCTGAACTACAACATATCTTCACATACTCTAAACTACAACATATCAGATACGGTGGCCAGTTAGTTCGCCACATACTCTAAACTACAACATATCTTCACATACTCTAAACTACAACATATCAGATACGGTGACTCATTAGTTCTTCACACACTCTAAACTACAACATATCAGATACAGTGGCCAGTTAATTCTTCACATACTCTAAACTACAACATATCAGATAATTCTTAACATACTCTAAACTACAACATATCTTCACATACTCTAAACTACAACATATCTTCACATACTCTAAACTACAACATATCTTCACATACTCTAAACTACAACATATTTTCATATACTCTAAACTTCAACATATCAGATACGGTGGCCAGTTCCCTTCCTCATCACATATCCTTCCCAGCCCAAATCGGTCCAGGTCCATTTTGTGGAGAAAAAAAACTTTCCACCTTTTCTCAACCAGCCTGTGTGGCATTGGTTATAATACTGATGATTCATGGTGCGGAGTAAACTTGTCTATTTCTTTGCGGCAGTGTTAGCTGGCTTATCTGTTGAAGAGTCTATGCCTGTGACGTCAGCTGGGGGATTCGTTGGCCGGCAAATTTTCCCTTTGAGTGTATCGTTTTAGGCGGCTTCTTTTGTCAGTGTTGGCTTCTGGCTCGTTTTTTGGTGTTGCAGTCCTTAAAAGGATTCTTCATTTGACTTTTGTTGTTGTGTTTCGTTGGCTAGTCTCTTCCTTCTTTTGTGTTCTTTGATTATATCTTTCCATTCTTCTGTGCGCAGTTTCTTGGGTGTTACGATTAGTTCTTCATAACTCATCTCGTGCTTCCAGGAGAATCCTGGTTCCCCCTTGGGTTCCCTTGACACTGTGGTTGGGTTGCTGGTCTTGGCTTGCAGTTCAGTCTTTTGTTGGGTTTCATCAGGAGTCTTTTTGTCTTCTTTCTTGTGAACTGTCTTTAGCAGTTTTTCGGTATTTTTTTGTTGAACTTTATCTTGTGGCTTCTCTGTGTTCTTTTCCGTGTCTTCTGCTGGTTTAATCTGGGTTGAATCCCTTTCAGTTCTTAACAGTTCTCTCTCGTCTTTTATTGCTTGTAAGATCTCTTCATTCTTCGTTGTTGCCTGGATCATCTGCTCCACCTCTTGTCTAATGTATTGCTGTATCTCTTTTATTTCAGTGAGCAGCTTCTCACTGTCACTGGTCGGTGCCGGTGTTTGTAGTATCTTGATCTGTCTCTTCAACTCGTTAATCTGGCTCTGCAGCTGTGTTCTTTCCACTTGCGAGATGCACGTGGCTGTCTTGCACCTCCGCTTTGCTTCTTTATATGGCGTGTTTGTTGTTATGATGATCTTTAAGACATCTCTGTGTCTTTGGAGGTACGGACAGCCCAGATATCTTGCTCCGTGGTTGCACAGGCAATTGGCGCACTTTCGTTTGATGTTGGGTGCTCAGAAGTCACTGTCCAGCTTGGCTAATGGACACTCCCTGAAGACGTGTTGATCGGCGCAGTAGCAGCAGATTTCCAGTCGTACTGCGACATGTGGCTCTGCTGTGGCCGGCCTTCTGGCATCTGGAGCATTGAGTGAGTCTTGGGATAAATCTCTCTGGCTGTTGCATTTTCTTGTTGATTGAGACTGTTGTCGGAATTTCGCTCCCCTCAGTGGTCACCACCACCAGCGTGGTGGAGTATGGATCTTGGAGTATGCCAGGATCCGCTCCGCCTTCAAGATTTGGATGCTGGGATTTTCATCCTGTAGCTGCTTTAAGATTTCCTCGTCTGATAGCTCCACTTGAATCCATTTGATGACCCATCTGAATGTTTTTGTGGCGGTGTTACCGGTTCTGGTGTCTTTCTCCTCCTTCTTCTCCGCTATCTTGGCGCTTGTTAATGATGGGCTGTCATCCGTCTTTCTCGTGGTAGCTTCAGTTGATGTGACTGTAGTTACAGGTTCTTGGTTGCAGCTTGCAGGCATGTTCTCCACATTTGTCTTCTTTGAGGACTTGGTGGCTCCCACGCTACACATCTTGTGGGACTGCTGTTTCTTGGTGTTGGTTTTGCGTACCATTTTCCTCCCCTGTATCAGGCTTCTTGACTTGTTCAGGTGACTTGTCTTGATAGCGCTTGCAAAAACAGCTGAAAATTGTTTGATACTCATTTTTATGAAGCAGAGTTGACCCTAGAGGTGTAGCAGCCCCCCCCCCCCCCCCCCACACACACACAGAGACACACACACACACAGAGACACACACACACACACACACACACACACATCTTGCATGCGTTGGGGAGTGGTCCCAGGCCACTGTCTTAGCAGGTGAGTGCGCTAATCACTGTGCAACAGTAGCTATAGTTACATATTGTCATGGTTACTTTTGGTATGCTAAGTTACCAACATTGTTATTTGTTGTATGTTAATATGGTATAAACTCTAATTTGTGAGGTATATTATTCTTTTATTATCATTGTTATGTGTATATAACCCCTCTGTTGTGTGTCTCCACCTTGTAGAGGTAGAGGCGTGCATATTCCAATGACCCCAAGAGTTCTGGAAATAGACACCAGATGAGGAGAGACACTAGCCTGCTACCTTGTAGGCAGAGTGGAGACACTCAAGGGCAAGGGAAACAAACTCGACAACAAGTGCTTGTTAAAGTCAGATGTACTTAGCCACAAGCTTGATGAAACAGCGCAGGTCAATTCACCAAATGATGATATGTATATTATTCAGGTATTACCATTGCCATTTGTTGTGTATTAAAAAATATCAGATTTGCATTTGAATTATATGAATAATTGCATCTCAACAGGGGAATCTTCATGAGAACGTTGAACCTTCTCTCACTGGGCGTCTCTCTCGTATTTGTTATTGATGGACCCACCCCACCTGCTGTGAAAAGGAAAACAAAAAGCAGAGAAGACTTTTATCGTACAGCTTTGGAGGTAATTGTTTCATCTATCATGGTTTATTTAATATGGTTCTATTATTTATGTGTTCTTTCTGGTTTTAGTTAGTTTATATCACTAAATTACAAGTTTTTCTATAATGTTTTAAGTTATGAATTTTTCTTTAATGTTGTGGTTATAGTCATAGACTAAGACGAGGCAGGTCATGGATGGTACAGGCAGAAATATCTATATGTCAGGTGTGTGATCTAGAGACCATCAATCGTGAAAAAGAGTGGGTTGAAGTACCAAAAGACATGACCAACGCAAGGCAGTCTGCTGCCAACTCGCCCACATTTGTGTTTCAAATACGGTATGCAGGATTATGAATTGTGTCCATACACCCTTTGCCACCGAATTGTCGGGAAGGAAAGGCAATGAGAAAAAAATATAAACTGACCGCCCCATTTCATATGCCATTACCTAGATTATATGAAGATCTAACACTTTACAGACCAATGTCAGCAACTGCTATGGGACTACCTTGACCTTGACAATACCCAGAAGATAGGTTACACATAAGGGATTCTGTTTATTGACTAATCATGTCACAGACAGCGTGGCATTCAAGCTGTGTTCTTTGTTTTTTAAATCTCTAGTATAAGGTGTTGCTGACAGCCTTGGGCGTCCCTGTCATCGAATGTGCTGGTGAAGCAGAGAAGTTGTGTGCGGAGCTAAACCATAGAAAGGTAAGGTATTTCATATGTACATTATATATATGAATTGGCAGTTTCATGGTTCTGTAGTCAAAGATTCATCTAAAAGAACAACCCCCTGAAACAAGTAAAGAGCTTCATGTACTTAGGAAGTATATCATCAAATGGTGAATCAGAAGACGAGATCGAGAATAGATGCAATAAAACAAACCAACTCATTGGCCACATAACTAGGCTACCAAGTGACAGTATATGACAACAAGCAATAATGTACAGTCTCATAAATCTATGGCTTGTGACAGAAAGTAATATTACTAATGATACCCCAACCCCCGGGAAGGTTAACCCGGTCAACAAATGCCAGCAGAAGTCGGATGTGTCGGCCTAACGGCGCAAGAATGCAGCTCTGCTGTAAACAGGCAGAAGAAGAAGATACCCCAACCGACCCGAACTGGTGGCAACGGAAATCAACAAAGACAACGTTGTGATAACATTAAACTGTTTATTTATTATGAGTATTTGTTACACCAAACATTAATAAAAATCTCTATTCCAAGATAATCGCACAATCACTAACTACCGGTTAACCCATCTAAGTATTTGATACCTATTTAAAACAACCCTGTAACTAAATGGTTCTAAAACCCGACGATCCCCAAAGCCATCTTAAATGCTCACTGTCACAACCACAAAGACCTCTTCTGTCTTCTATCTTACACAGTGCATGTGCACCATGCATGAGCCGAGCTGTGTGTGCACCAATTTAGTTTAATGTGTAATATGAAGCTGTGACATACAGACCAAATGGAAACAGAAGAAAAGGTCGATCATGTGAACGATGGACAGAGGGAATAACATTGTCCATGGCAATCTCAATATATGAAGCCCATAAACAGGCACTCTCCCGCTGTTTATGCTTCACCTCAACACTGCCAGATACAAGAGGAATGAGATGAATTGATGTTTCTGTAATAGTTCACCAGCCTTCTTGCCTTGATGGTCAGGGTTCAGAGTCCATTAAGGCTAACAGAGTTCTTTGTCCAGTAATGGGAGATGCTGTCTGTATTTGTTCTGTGTATGTGCATGCATGTTTTCTATGTGTCATAATGTGCTTTTGTTTGTTTGTGTTGTGTATACCCAATTTACAAGACTTTTGTACATCTTGCCATTCTGTGTGATTTGGAACTCTTCAGTTCTGCATTTCTCCCAGCAATCTGTGGCCTAGCACCCTATTTTTTTGTTTCCTTGTTACACTTCTTAAACTTCCGATGCACTGAAAGTGGGGTCGTCATTAAGTTGGACTTACATGTTGACTACTCATTGAGAAATCAGTGGCAAACTACTGAACATAAAACTGGCTAGTAAATTAACCTGCGGTTGATCACACCTGCTAAGGAAGTGCAACATTTTTGTTACACTTCAGTTGTTAAATGGCTTATATTAGCTGTGCATAGTTTTCAAGCTAGGAACATGAATTAATGGTGAGCATAAGAAAGTTTGCAATATTTATGTTTTAATCATTAGGTGTGGTACATTTCAGAAAGACATTGGTTATCATTGTAAATAAAGTGGACCAGTGCCAGAGTGTTACTAGGGGTTATGTTGTATGCACCCTGGCAACTTAAGAATGAACACGTCCAATAGCACAAAGAATAGCAGTTCCACAAGCCGACCGAACGAATAAATAACTTTATTCACAATACCATTAATTCATAATACATTAGAACAGTGCATCAACTTACAGTTTATACTGCGTCATTACCGGGCCCTAAATTCAGCGAGCGACATGGCTCCCCCAGTTTTCTGCCCTGCCGTGTGTTTACAAGCCTGATGTATACCGGTCGTCACTCTCACGGTAACACAGATTCTACAACACTCTAACGCTGTCCATGCTGCCTTACTCGTAGGCTTTCCTCTTCACCTTATCTGATACAGCTGGTCTTGGCAATTTTCACGATGTCAACCTCGCTGTGTTTCCCGGACCAACTGCCTTCTCCAATGTCCGCCCACTGTGTTCAAACCACATCACGTGCCCTCAGTCCTGCCGCTCGATTGGCCACTATCTTTAGCCCATTACCGGTGTCTTTTCCTTATAATTCTCCGTGATTATTTATCACACTTAATGTCTCATTGCTGTTACTCAGGTCTTAAGTAATCTGACTCATGGCAACCAGTCTAGACCTGTCATTGTCTAATATATCTACTGCCGTTATTAAAATGAGTTCAGCCAACCATGTACAAGTCTAAAGATAAGGAAACAAGAATAACTCAGCCAACCAAGATGAAAGGAGGATTTTACAGAAAAGATATAACGTAATGCAGAGAAAGCAGCACACATTCTGGAATGCCAACTCACCTCCTTTCACCTAGGGAAATCTCCAGAATTGGCACCTGGAATATTGCAACTATGCATGGATTAGAGCCGCCGCCCCCCCCCCCCCTCCCCTGAGATAAATAATATAGGGAGGAGATGGGGGGAACTGGAGTGAGTTGGTTAAGAGTGTATGCACCAATGAGGAAAAAGGGACACAAGAAGTACTTCTTCATTCAAAGTTAGTATTGTCTTTCCTAGTTCTCATTCCAAGTCAACATTCACTCGTTTTTCATTCAAAGTTAGTATTGTGTTCTCTAGTTCTCCATTCCAAGTCAGCATAAATATCTCACTAGTTCTTCATTTAAATTAGTTCTCATTCCAAGTGAACATTAATATTCTCACTAGTTCTTCATTCAAAGTTAGTATTGTGTTCCCTACTTCACCATTCCAAGTCAGCATAAATATCTCACTAGTTCTTCATTTAAATTAGTTGTCATTCTAAGGGAACATTAATATTCTCACTAGTTTTTCATTCAAAGTTAGTATTGTGTTCTACAGTTCTCCATTCCAAGTCAGCATAAATATCTCACTAGTTCTTAATTTAAATTAGTTCTCATTCCAAGTAAACATTAATATTCTCACTAGTTCTTCATTGAAAGTTAGTATTGTCTTTCCTAGTTCTCCATTCCAAGTCCACATTATCTCACTAGTTCTTCATTTAAATTAGTTCTCATTCCAAGTCAACATTAATATTCTCACTAGTTCTTCAGTCAAAGTTAATATTGTCTTTCCTAGTTCTCCATTCCAAGTCCACATTAATGTTCACATTAGTTCTTCATTCATACCAGTTATGTTCCCCTGTTCTACATTTTGTGTTGTCAATATGGCTTCTGCAGGTCTTCATACAGTTAGGCAATGGCGTCCACATTTTATAAATCTATTGGCATAATGATGTAGCATTGCATTTATTCTGTTTATTACTTTACATTCATACACATATGATGAATATGAATGTTCTATTATAATAATATTGTAAATCTGTGCCATAAATGTAACATTGGCTTGTATCAACAGCTTGGTTGATGGGGTTATCACCAATGATGGTGATGCTTTGATTTATGGAGCCGAGACTATCTACAAAGGTCTATTACAGGAGAAGAAGGTAGGAGCATAGACAATATACTCTTCTACTGTACTGCATATTCATCATCATCATCATCATCATCATGTGCCATGCCGATAAGCATGGACAGTCATGTTTTGCCATCTTACACCTCAGTCGTGGATCAGCTCAGTGCTCTTGTCTCGATCATGCCATGTGGCCAAGCCATCCAGATATTTACTTCTCAGCCTTCCCCTTGTTCTTTTCCCTTCAATCTTGAATGTTGTCACCAAGTCCTCTAGTTTATTTCTTCTCATAGCATGTCCAAAACATTGTGACTGTCTATGTCTAATTTCTCGAATCAGTTTACGGTTTTCATCAATATGGAAAGGACATGGCACATGCAGGAGGCAACAAGAGACATGGGGGATCATGGGATTTTACAGCTCAGGTTGGAGTGAGAACTGTGAAGGAAGACTGTGCTATCTTTGCTTTGACAGCAAACCACCTGACTATGAAGGTCATGACAGTAACTAAAGCAGTAGCTATACACTATTGTGTGCATGAGCTAACAACTAACAGCCTGATAGTACTAGCATGAGCTAACAACTTGATAGTGCTAGCGTGAGCTAACAACTTCATAGTACTAGCATAAGCTAACAACTTCATAGTGCTAGCATAAGCTAACAGCTTGATAGTACCAGCATGAGCTAAAAAAAATAATGGTAGCATGAGCTAACAACATAATAGTGCTAGCTTTAGCTAACAGCCTGATAGTGCTAGCATGAGCTAACAACCTGATTTTGCTAGCATGAGCTAACAACCTGATAGTGCTAGTATGAGCTAACAACCTGATAGTGCTAGTATGAGCTAACAACCTGATAGTGCTAGCATGGGCTAACAGCCAAATATGTTAGCATGTGTTGGCAACCTGATGTACTGACATGGAAGACTGGTATAGAAAAATGAAGTTAGTTGTTGTGAGTGTATTATTGTCGTGAGGATGCAGTAGATGCAGAAGAATTTGAAAGAAGTACAGAGACAGTTTTTAAAATTATGCTTGATAAAATGAGCTTTAAATAGTGTTACGAAACTGTCTGGTATATGGACAGCATTCAGCCATTTTATGTCAGCCCAGGTAAAAAGCTTCTTCGTCTTCCAAGCCATAACCCTACCTGTGGGTTATCATGGGTCACAATAGATATGTTTGTAGTCAACAGGCAGACAAGTGTTATGTGATGTTGTCAGTGCAGGGTTTCTGTTATCAGAATGGTTGGCAGCTGGCACTGATAACATATGAATGTCATGTTTTTGTTGGTACTTTATTACCAACAGTATCGCACTAAACTTAAATGTGTGTGCTTATCAGTTTGTGAGTATTTAACTCTGCAAGTTTATCATTCCATAAGAGTGTCAAATGCAAACTTTTAAGTACATACTACCTCTTGAGATACACTTATTGTAATTTTTACAGTCTCAGATAGATATTTGAGTCTTAATCAGTTAACAGTATACATCTGTGATGGGACATAATGGGTTAAAGTATCTGTTGTGATCATTATCATTATGTGCCATTCAAAACGGTGTAGGCATTCATGTCTCTCTAGGGTTCTCAGTCCGTGGTGGTCTGGGTCAGTTCTACTCTGACACCCCTCCCTCCTCCCCCCCCCCCCCCCCAGACCATCCAGCATCATTTCTCTCAGTCTGTCTCTGCCTCTTCTACGGCTGATCTTTCCAGTCATCACTGGTTCTCCTGAGCTTCTCTTCTCATTATGTAACCAAAAGCACAGTTTGTCTCTGTCTTATAGTTGTCTACAGTGTTCCACTTTTATTAGCCTTTTCCAAGCAATCCTCATTCTTTACTCTGGCCTCCAAGGCGCTCACAACATTCATCCCAGAATGCACATCTCTACCACCTCTAAGCTCTTCTTAATTTGTTCCTTCACATTCCAAAATTTACTACCTTACCTTACAGCTGAATAGGTTCAATATAACATTTCATTAAACCTTGAAACTCTCTTTCTGATCTTCAATGAATGTGATTTATTACGTAAGATACATTGTCTGAAATGCAGATTTTGCTTGGCCTATTCTGCTCTTAATTTCTATCATATATCTTCCATCTGATGTTATAATTATCCCCAAATATTTGAATGTATTGTTATAGAATGGATTAACCCACAACGTGATTTAGATATAGGAAGTTAAGTGTATGCCATGCATAGAGAAATCAATAAACATATGGTGAGTTATTGAATGGCTAGTTATTGAAAGAGTCTTGAAAGAGTTAACTTTGCTGCACTCATATTTTCCCATATTGTGCCAGGATCACCATGCTACTGTGTACCACATGGAGGATGTGCATACTGCCCTAAACCTCACCCGCAGAGATCTTGTGGCATTTGCCTTATTGAGTGCTGGTGACTTTACTGAAGGGGTACCTACCATCAGAGAAAAGAAATTCACCAAACTTATGGAAGAATACAAAATCAACAAAATTGAAGATGCATTAGACAGGTATGTTTAATTGTGTTGTGCTGTAACTGTGATTTTATGAGGCGGAAATTCTAAGTCAGAGAGGGAGAAGAGGACTGAAAGATGTATGTGGAAGCTTAAACAGCTGGCCAACAAATAATAAAAGCAACACCAATTTCATCAGAATATCAGATGATAGAACGTTGGAGAATCTTGATCACCTATGTCTGCTGCAGTTCAGGCTCCTGAAGAACAAGAAATGCAGTTAGTATTTATGCAGACAGTCACAGGAGACAGATATCAGTACATGCTTAAGTGTTCATCATTAGAGAAGCTTCCCATAGCAAAATTTGTATAGTATCTTATCTAAGTACGGATGTGGAAAGTAAGTGAAAACCATGACATCAATTTCTCCAAAATAAGTTCAAAGGCAGTCACAACAGGAATGTTATGTATACAAAATACATGCAAATCTTCGCGCTGAACAACATAAAGAAATGGGGCAAGCATATACTTTTAGTGTTGATATGATACACATAAAATCATTAAAATTTTCTTTTTTAAAATTAAAATGGTTAAATTGGGTATTAGGTCTTCACTTATACTGTTTCATGACATAGTGAAAGGAGGTCATCCATTTCCTTACTCGTATACCACCTTTCCTACCAAAAGAAATCTCAGGTACTCATTTTAAGAGGGTAGAAAACCTAGAACAAGAGACCTTAAAACAAGACTGGAGTAATCAGATATTGCCACAGCTGAGAATCTTAATGTGAGGAAACATATGAAGAAAGTTAGACGTAACAACATGACAAGAGAATTTTGCCTGGAAATGAAAAGTATTAATGAAAAAATTTACTGTAAAATTAATTGGATTTAAGGAATAACTAAAATAACGAGAGTCTTGTCAGGTGTCGTCATGCAGAGTATTATCATGTTGTTCAAAACAAAATATTGCCTTAGTGAATGTAAACACAGAAACCATAAAACATATGTTGCATGATTTATTGTCTGGCATATGCCGTTGCATCTCGCCAGGTGTATACTGCAGAGTTATATATCATGTGAGGTGAATACATTAGTTCTTTTTCTTGATCTAATTGTTTTTGCTTTAATTCCTTTTCCTGATCTAATTGCATTTGCTTTAATTCCTTTTCCTGATCTAATTGCTTATGTTTAATTTCTAATTCTTTTTGTTTTGTAATCTCAGCTAGTTCTTTCTGGTGTTGTCTTTCTTGTGCGCGTTCATCTCTCTCAGCATCTTTTGCTTCTTTAAATTTTTGATCAGCATATTGCTCTAAATCTTTTCCTGTGTATTGTAATTCTTTGCCTGCTTTTATGAAGTCAGATAAAGTAGCCATGTTGTTGGGTAATTGGCTAGCGTTGACCCGCACTGAGCTCTTTAATCACTTATTTATCTTAGATATGTTATGTTTCTTAATCTCTGAGCACTACAAATTGTACTCTTATTTTATAACCTGGAAAATTTTATCCTGAAAAACAGAGCACACAAATATGCTAATGCATCACACGCTGAAAAAGAGATGCATTATTAATCACATTGCATGCCAAATACGTTGAGTATACTCATCTTAATGTTCCAGAAAATCAGGCACAATCGTTTGGCAACTCAGGTCCCCTCGTTTGGCACTTCGGCATACACACGAGTTACCTTTCTAACCAGCTGTTGTTCACCCTGGTTCACAGAGCAGCAACAATTAACAAATTGCAAACGACATATCACTTTCGACAAATTGGTACAATCACAATGACATGCCCCCGGACAAATACAATGTAGTTTAATTAATCTTAAATGTCAATGTCCTGTCTTCGTTCTAACGTTTTATGCCTTTCGTTCCTAATCTAGTTTAATCTATGGAAGTGTTGTGCAGACCAAGTCTAATTTGCATAGCCAAAAGTAGTGCCATCGCGACGGTAAACAAATAGAAAAAGTACCAAAAAAAATTCAATAACTGCTTTGAAATAAATATAAATGTAATAATAATGTTTAAATAAATAAATATATTCATTCACTAACTTAAATAAACAAATAATAGTTAATATAAAGCACGGATTCAGGTGGGCAGCAGCTTGGCGATTTGTAAACAATCAGATGCTGAATGCAAATGGCGTAAAACAGCTGTTTGTCAGCCGCAATACATCAGAGGCGCAGCGCTATTTTTAGCTTGCAAAAATCGATAATGTTGCCGGCATGTGTATCGCTCCGCCATGAATCATATTTGATAATTATTCATAAACAAATAAGTAATTACATAAATAAATGAAAGAAAATCATAATATCAATACTTACAACTTTGAAGAACACATAATTATAAGTACACAATATTTCAATAAACACACATAAACATTATTTCGTCACGATAGGCACAGCTCAGCTCGCAACTTGTTCTAGTCTGCACACGTCATCAGTCACTGACACAAATTAAACCCTGTAATTCACTACTAGTAACCTTAGTCTAGAGCCGTGGGTGAGTGTATTAGCTTGAACATTTGTTCAAGCCACACTTCTGACACCACTTTAATCCTAGCCTGTCAACAACCGATGTTTCAGGCATCACAGGATTACTTCTCTCGCACCACACAAGGAACTTGCAAGTCGTGTGAGAGGAAATGGATGATACATTTTATTGCCGTTGGCTCTTTACATTTACAAAACAGTCGCTATCAAATCACACACAAAGCCACAGAATTGCCTATCACTAGTTTCCTAACCCTATTGCTAATCTCTATCTACTTGGCTACAGAAACCCCTATCGACACTAAACGGTGCGCTCGCTACGAAGTCAGTCCCCAGTCTGACTTTCCTACTCGCGTGGCTACACAGCACGCGGAAGGACCTTGTGCGTCCTTCGGCTTTTTGCGTGCTGTCACACTCAGCACGCTTATAGCAGCCGTCTCCTATTGAGTGGCAATCCACTTCTCCGTGGCTATCACGTAGGCGTGATTCTGCCGTGACCAGTTATAAATTATACTCATGAGAGAACTAGTTAATAGTCCCCCTTCCTATCACCTACCCTGCCCTCATATCGGGGCACTGTGTTACCTCTGATCTACTTGAGGTTGACCACTCTTCCCGGTGGTCTTCTATCTTGAGGCAGACCTCAGACCTCTATACTTCAGTCTTTGACAATTAATAATACTCATGCAGGTGTCGTCATGTCATTCGCACTGCGAGCGCTAACAAGTCAAGTCGCATTATTCTGTCAAGAAGCCTGATACGCGGGAAAATGTCACGTGGAAAGTCCAACAACAAGAAACACGCTGCGGCCAAAATGTGCAGCGTGGGAGCCGACAACAAGAAGAAGAACGTGGAGAGCCTACCTGCTAGCTGCATCAAAGAGCCTGATACTACAGCTATCACTGAAGCTACTACGAGGGAGAAGATTGACAGCCCAACACAGTCAAGAACCAAGTCAGCAGAGAAGAAGGAGGAGAAAGACACCAGAGTCGGAAACACCGACTCAAAAACAGTCCGATGGGTCGTCAAGCGGATTCCAGTGGAGCTGACAGACGAAGAAATCCTGAAGCAGCTACGAGAAGAGAATCTCCACATCCGATTCTTGAAGGCGGAGCGGCTCCTCACCTACTCCAAGATACCTACAACCTTGGCAGTGGTGACATCGGAGGGCAGCGAAATGCCGACCACAGTATCATTCAACAAGAGAATGCAGCAACCAGAGAGATTCATCCCAAGAATCACGCAATGTTCCAGATGTCAGAAGGCCGGTCACAGCAGAGCTACGTGTCGCAGTAAGACGGAAATATGCCGATACTGCGCCGATCACCACGCCTTCAAGGAGTGTCCGCTGGCCAAGCTGGACACGGACTTCAGAGCCCCTAACAACAAAAGAAAGTGCGCCAACTGCCTGGGCAAGCATGGAGCAAGATACTTGGGCTGTCCGTACCTGCAGAGACACAGAGACGTCTTAAAGATCGCCATCATCACAAAGACACCATTCAAGGAAGCAATGCAGAGGGGCGAGACAGCCACGGGTATAGCACAAGCCGAAAGAGATCAACTCCAAAAACAGATAGATGAGTTGAAGAGACAAGTCAAGGCACTGCTGACGCCGACCCCGAATAACGACAACGAAAAACTACTGGCGGAAATGAAGGAGATTCAGCAAAACATCAAGCAAGAAGTAGAACATATGGCACTGATTAAGAAGGAGAATGAAGAGATCCTACAAACCATTAAATCAGAGCGAGAACTACAGAAAGCTGAAATGGAAATACTCCGAAACAAAACAACAGAAGCAGAACAAGAAATTACAGAGAAATCGCAGGATGAAAACCAAGAGACCGAGCCTGAATCCACAAGCGAAAGCCAGCAGCCCAACCACGACGCCCGAAACATTCAAAGGGAAGCCAATATCCCACCTGACATCCGAAGAAAACCGAGATGAACACCCTGACGTCGACATAAGGAACGATCCGAGGTATGAAATATTGTCCGCTGAGATAACGAGGCAATACGAACTCAAGTGCGAGGAATACAGAAAGCGCATGGAAGAAAAAGAATAGAAGTACGGGAAACCAATATCCTGCAGTATCGCCGCAATGCCAGATATAAAACTCGCAGATAAATACACATGGCAATATTACTTTGAAGACGGAGAAATCATCCCATGGCTGAGCTCGGAGGAAGCAATCAAAAGACAGCAACAACTCAAACGTGGGAAGTGGAATGAAAGAAAGCGCAAGGAGGCATATCACATCGAAAAGCTTCTACAGTTACTTCACAATTGAGAAGACAAAAATACCAAATAAAAAGTCCTTTTAAGGACTGCAACCAGTCAAGCCAGGAGCCTGCGCCAACAAAGAAAACAAGAGGAAACATGCACAAAGGACAGCCGCCGACCGATCCCCCAGCTTACGATGCATGGAGTGGGATAACGAAAAGTCCTTATAAGGACTGCAGCCAGTCAAGCCAGACGAGCCAGGAGCCTACACCAACAAAGAAAACCACAAGAACAGACGAGCACAAAGGATAGCCGCTGACCGATCCCCCAGCTGACGTCACAGACACAAACGATACATAACCAGTCCGAGATAGGACTCACAAGACAAAAATTAGGGTGAACAAACCCACATAAACCACGGACCTCAACAATAACCACAGATGATGAAGCAGGTTAGACGAGGCCGAATTTGGAATTTTTGTTTTTGAAAATTGGAATTGGAATTAATAATACTTTAGCTGAAACAGTTAAAACACATGGTCACATGTATCGTAGACACAGATGCTCCACATTCACATTTTATAACAGAGTGAGGGATAGCAAAAGATTTCATCTGATGAAAATTGTTCATGAGTGATACAATGTAAGAGAACCTCTGCTTTACACCTTGGGTAGGAATGTAGAAGAGGAATAACAAAGAGAGACAGAAAATGCTGCAGTCAATATTGATTGTATGATTTGATTACTCTAACAGGTTTATGTCATGGTCGTCTAACACAGATCTGGATAGTTTATACTACAGGATGAAGATGAAAAGAAAACACTGCACACAATGTTTACATGAAGGTGAGCACGTCAGCCATAAGCTGAACTTATGTTTTGAAGCACTGGATCTCTAATCTTGTCACTAATATTTTAACATGCCAAATGTAAACATTATTAGGGTCGACAGATACTTCTTTTGCATTTAATTGGATTGATTGACAAGCATGAAGATGGACACAGGATATTGTCACCTTGGGCATGAGGCAGGAGAAGTGGTAAGAGATTAAACAACTTTTAAGTAGGCACTAATGAGAATGAAGTTCTGCAACAAACCTGTTATGTGATAATGATGATGTTTTGATGCTCCTAGCTGTAATGGGTTTTTGAAAGATGTATTCGCAATAATACACATCTGTGGACTTTGTCCTTCTGGTCTCTAAGATAGAACCTGTGATGAACAGGAGGCTCAGTATGTGGAAGTTAGGCTAAGCAGCCATGTGCAGGACATGATGATTCTTTGAGTGAGCCCAGTATAAGAGCAAAATGTATCGATTCTGCATTCATGGAACCTTCCTTAGATGGGGATGTCAAAGTTCTGCATCTATCTTTCCTTGAAGGCACACCTACATACATTTTGATGTTATAGGTGAGACTTTTGGGTAAGCATCACCATTAGATGGAAGAGCAAAGGTGATGTCAGCACTCTAAGGCCATGGAATGTTCTACAAAACTACGCCAGGAAGGCTAACCCGGTCAACAAATGCAGTGAAGATGCCAGATGTGTTGGCTGAAAGATGCAAATATTGCAGCTCTTATGAAAACAGACACAATGCAACTAGTCCAAAACAAAAATAAAAACAAGGAGATATTCACATAGTAACATTACAGGAGAATCCATGAACAAACACAAGTTTTACTATCAGGAGTAACAGCATGACTAATGTACTTGTCAAGATTGTTTCTTTGCTGCTGTTTTAAAGAAACTAAATAATACTTTTTTATGCCTCTCTTTGACGCAAAGGTCAAGGTGTCCAACTTCAAAATGTGTGTCTCAGGTTTTAAAGGGTAAAAGGGTTGACTTCATTTTAGCTGGTTTTATGCCATTTGGCTCAGTTTCTTTCCACAGGGGGGACTGCCAAAAGCATCACACAAAACATGACCTCTGTAGCTCCAGTGGCGACCCCCAGAGTCTCTGAGAAAATTGCACAGAACAGAACGATGTAGGTCAGAATCAAACCCACACCATCAGAGTGTGAGGCAGGCAGGGCACCACTTCGCAACGGAGACTCCATTTGTCTAAGGTGTACTTTCTTAAAACCTATTTTGTCAAAAGTATCAGGCTGTATCTACCTGAGGGTAAATTCCCAAACAGTTAGCCAGAGCAAATTTGTCTCTGAGCGATCTGCCAGAGAGATTTGTGTTTTCTGACCACTAAAGTATAAGTGTTTTATGACTACTGCTGACTGGTATTAGTGTCTGCTGACCCTTTAAGTCTGGATTTAGTGTTATCTGACCAATACAGAATGGAATTAGTGTTTTCTGACCACTATAGACTGGGATTGATGTTTTCAGACCACTTCAGACTGGAATTGGTATTTTCTGACCACTATAGCACAGGGATTTTCGCAGCCTCATTAAATAAGTACCACAGATATTTCTGGGTGCTTTTCAGGAACTAAACAAGAACACAAACATTCTGGCTGTCAGGTCTGTCAGGTTGATTCTGAGTGCAGGCAAGGAGATGCTCCAGATCATCCCCCTTGTGTATGCGAGTACCATTTAGCAGAGGAGACCGCCAGGGCATACAAGATGGAGCTCAAGCTTCGTGAACTAGCTCTGAGAAGTAATCCAGACTTTCCAGATCGAGCAGTAAGCATTCTATTTGTCACTTAAAACTATATGACCTTATCCATTCCCGATAGTTTCTGTTTTCTGACAACATAATACCAGGTTTCATTTTTTCCACTACAGAAAAACCAATGACCAAGTCCTACAAGAAACAAATGAAAACCATAAACTGATTAGAGAAATTAGATTTAGACAGTGAAAATTTTTTGGACACTTTATGAAAAGAAATAAATTGGAGAACTTGATGACAAATGACAAGATTGAGGGGAAAAGAACAAGGGTAAGGCAGAGAAGTAAATACCTGGATATCTTGGCTACGTTGTATGGTCGAGACAAGAACACAGCTGAACCACTACTCTAGTGATCATGTGAGATGGCAAACCATGACCAGCCACGCTTATCGGCATGGCACTTGATGATGATGATTTCTCCACTATTTCATCGACCAAATTTAAAGAGACAAAATATCATAAATTTAGGTAAGTCTGAAAACCTTACGTGAGCCTCAGTGGTACAGAGACTAGCATGCCTGACAGCAACCAAGGTCAGGTGTACGAATCCCTGTTGAGGCAGATGTTTTTTGTTTTACGTTGGCTCCCAGGTCGACCTTTCCTAAAATGGATACTGGGAAATGCCCTGGGAGCGAATGACATGATATAGACCACATGACCCATTGATTGTTAATTGGTCTATAAAACTAGGACTAGCACCATGTAACGAGTGCACCTCAAAGTATGCAAATGGGTCCTCTACTTAATTTTTACTGAATCCTTATAATTTATTCGGTCACTATTTCTACCATGAGGGGTAGAGAAGTTCCATCCTTGTCTCATAACCTAGAGGCACCATCTCCATGGAGGTTGTGCTGTATTGTGCACAGTTTCAAAACCTGCCCATCCTTCTCCAGCAATCTACAGCTGTGATGTCGGTTCCTAAATCAATCAATCAATCAATCAATCAATCTACAAAATCTGTAAATATTCTGTTGTGGGTAGGTTTAGTAATTGTGCCAGCACAGCGCTGAGGTATGTTAGTCAGTTTTACTTTTGGTAATGAAAATTTTAGAACAAACAGGTAATTTGCCTGTAGGAAACTATTTCCATAATTTGAATAACGAAGACACAAACCATATATAGTAAGATTTATTGCCTGGCACATTTCGCTGCATTTTGTCAGGTACTTACTGCAGATGTCACACAACGTAGAGTAAAATAATGACATTGTTGAACTTATGCTTCTTGAATGTACTTTATTATCCATGTGTGCATTTCAAGATTTGTCAGAGATTATATAACATACTAGCTGACACGGCCCGGCTTTGCCCAGTCCCTGGTGGGGAGCATCTCATTTAATTCATATAAGTAGTCATATAAGTTCTCGTTCCCGTTACCGACTATCTGTCTGTCTGTCTGTCTGACCCGGCCCGGCATCGCCCAGCTCCTGGTGTGGAGCATCTCATTTAATTCATATAAGTAGTCATATAAGCTCCCGTTCCCGTTCCCGACTGTCTGTCTGTCTGTCTGTCTGTCTGTCTGTCCCTCCCTCTCTGTCTGTCTGTCTGTCTGTCTGCCTGTCTGTCTAATCATTTATTGGTTGCAGTTAGAACAACCTTAGATAAACGAAGACCAACTTACAAAAAGCATTAGAAAGAGCACTTGAAAGATCTTTACATCTTCCCCAACAATTAACTTGGGTAAATGGAGCGGGGCAGCAGCAGCAGCAGAAGAAGAAAAAGGAGGAGTAGGAGCTGGGAGGAGGAAGAGGGAGGTGGAGGAAGGAGGAAGAGATAGGCGGAGAGAGGAGAAGGAAGGAGGAGGAGGAGGGAGGAGAAGAACGCAGGAGGAGGGGGAGGGAGATGGAGGAGGCGGAGGGAGGAGGTGGAGGGAGAAGGAGGAGGAGGAGGAAGAAGAGGGAGGAGGAGGGATGAGTAGGAGGAGAAGGGAGGAGGAAGGAAGAGGAGTGATTAGGAAGAGGGAGGAGGGAGAGGGAGGAGGGGAAGAGGAAGAGGGTAGGAGGAGGAGGATTATAACGCATATGCCTGTAGATAACTGCACTGAAAAGGTGGGTCTGTCTATCTATCTGACATGGCGTGGCTTCGCCCAGCTCCTGGCGTGTAGCATCTCATTAAATTCATACAACAACAAAAAAGTAACTTAAAAGAATGTCCTTCCACACACCATCCATTATTTTTAATGAAAACTGTTTCTAATCACCTACATGACTGTAGATAACTTCTTAAGCATAAAAAGATGAGTTACAATGTTATGCATTATGCATTATTTTTATGAAAACTTTGAAAATGCCTTAAAGATTGTATCATTATTTATTATAACTCATATGCCTGTACATAACTATAGACAAAGAGTTTATAAATCTTTGAAAACGATGCAACAATATGACTATAAGATATACAGAAAAGTTATTAAAAGTTATGCCCCTTGAAATAACTTTTACAGAGTTAAGTCCCCTTGCTATATAGAAATTATAATGAAAAATTAAGTAAGCAGCCGATTTCACGCTAAAAAAATATCACAGTTGGCAGCGCGGGAATGAGAGGAAGACGTGTAGAAAATTTCACCTCAATCGGATGGACCGTTCGCGAACGCATAAAGGACATACATACATACAGACGGAGATTGCCTTTTATATATAAGATAAGTAAAAATGTGGTACATTTTACTAGCCCCATATTTCTATAAACCAACTGGCAGTTGCTGAGTGACATGGTCAGTAGCATGCTAGTTGCCTTTACTTTCCCAGACATTTGCTGGTACCCATGTTAGGGTGGGCTGGCCACGGAACCCAGATTAATTTGGGAAAATATCTGACTTGATGGCAGTTTAAACAAATGACTACTGGGTTGCAAGGCAAGTGTGCTAGCTTCTGCACTACCAAACCCTCCCCCCCCCCCCCCCCCCCCCCCCCCCCCTCTTTTTACTGATAGTTGGAATGTATTTAAAAGCAACGTTTTACTTAACAAATATTAACATGCGCAGGGAGTGTATGTTGGTAATAGGTCAGGAGGAAAGTGACTCCTATGGTATGTCGCTGGAGCTATGGAGTTTGTGCTTTGTGCGACACTTTCAGCAGGTCGCCCTGCGGAAAGAGACCGAGCCATATGAGATAAAACCTGGTGCAGTAAGTTGATCCTCTCGACTTTTAAGATTTTGTTTTAAGATGCAAGCCCTTTCAGAGCTCAGACAATCTAAACACCAGTGAATCAGACTTAATAATCAGACCTCAATGACTTCCAGAAGCTTCACAACCAACCAACCAGCCAGCCAACCAACCAACCAGCCAGCCAGCCAACCAACCAGCCAGCCAACCAACCAGCCAGCCAACCAACCAGCCAACCCAGTCTTCTTGACTCAGAGTTAGACACTGTACCTCTGATCAACTCCACCCCATTGAAGTTCACACTCATTCGGTTTTTGAGTGCACTCCTGGAGCTTGCAGCAGAAGCTAAAGGTCCATGCTCTGTGTAATGCTTTCAATTGGCCATTCTACAGAAAGATGGAAATCAGTTGGGGAACCCACTGAGGCCACTTAGACAGTTACATAAACAAACACACATAGTATTGTTTGGCGCTCACAGAAGGAGAAGAAGGAAGTAGAGACCAGAGGACACACTAGACAACATAAAATTTGAAAGCTATAGTTACCGATCGGGATTCGAACCTGTGCGTCCTCTGGTCTCTACTTCCTTCTTCTCCTTCTGTGAGCGCCAAACAATACTATCTGTGTTTGTTTATGTAACTGTCTAAGTGGCCTCAACGGGTTCCCCAACTGATTTCCTGTGTTATACGTGTACAGCATTAGAACCGACCAACCATTTCTCTTCTTTAAATGTTTGTTAATACCCGACATGGCATTACGGTCTGATGTGTTTGTGTGTTTGTTATTTGAGAGCGTCCATGCCCAGTATCCACACTCTACTAATGAAGAATCAGATTTGCTGGGCTGGTCACTTGACTCGCATGCCAGATCACAGGCTCCCTAAACAAATTTTTTATGGCCAGTTGCGTTGTGGTAAACGCTCCCAAGGCGGGCAGAGGAAACGCTTTAAAGACACTCTGAAAATCTCACTGAATGCTTTTGGAATTCATCATGATACCTGGGAGACTGCAGCCAGAGACCGAAATTTGTGGCGTGCATCATTACGCAAGGGTGCAGTCATATGTGAGGCAACCAGGACTGCAAGAGCTGTGAAGAAAAGGCAGGACAGAAAAACCACTGCAGGAAATCCTCCTCCAGAAACATCCAGCATTCTTTGTCCACATTGTCAAAGTAGAACATTTCGAGCCAAAATAGGCCTTATCAGCCATCTTAGAACTCACGGCTCCATACTTTCAACCCCACTGGATGAAATGAATGGTCATCATCATTCTTGATGGACAAACAACATTTGACCTATGCTGGTTTAATATAAAATTATGAGACCTATGGTGCTATCTCAATGGTTTGATACGAATTCTGTCCGTATTCCATAGTTGTAGGTTCATGTGTATGATAGACATGACCTATCTCAATGGTTTGATACGAATTCTGTCCGTATTCCATAGTTGTAGGTTCATGTGTATGATAGACATGACCTATCTCAATGGTTTGATACGAATTCTGTCCGTATTCCATAGTTGTAGGTTCATGTGTATGATAGACATGACCTATCTCAATGGTTTGATACGAATTCTGTCCGTATTCCATAGTTGTAGGTTCATGTGTATGATAGACATGACCTATCTCAATGGTTTGATACGAATTCTGTCCGTATTCCATAGTTGTAGGTTCATGTGTATGATAGACATGACCTATCTCAATGGTTTGATACGAATTCTGTCCGTATTCCATAGTTGCTGGTTCATGTGTATGATAGACATGACCTATCTCAATGGTTTGATACGAATTCTGTCCGTATTCCATAGTTGCTGGTTCATGTGTATGATAGACATGACCTATCTCAATGGTTTGATACGAATTCTGTCCGTATTCCATAGTTGCTGGTTCATGTGTATGATAGACATGACCTATCTCAATGGTTTGATACGAATTCTGTCCGTATTCCATAGTTGCTGGTTCATGTGTATGATAGACATGACCTATCTCAATGGTTTGATACGAATTCTGTCCGTATTCCATAGTTGCTGGTTCATGTGTATGATAGACATGACCTATCTCAATGGTTTGATACGATTTCTGTCCGTATTCCATAGTTGTAGGTTCATGTGTATGATAGACATGACTAATGTATTCCATAGTTGTAGGTTCATGTGTATGATAGACATGACTAATGAAGACACTTTTTTTGGAGTGTCTAGTTGGACATGCGTCGAAGTACACTTGTCCCTGCAGCGAGACGCCGTCGCCATTTGGAGGTGATAGGTTCGAATCCCGGTCGTAACTATAGCTTTCAAATGTCATATTGTCTAGTGCATCCTCTGGTCTCTCCTTCTGTGAGCGACAAACAATACTGTTGTGTTTTTTTACAGAAAGAAGACTGAGCCATATGGGATAGAACCCAGTGCAGTGAAGTTTATCGTCTTGCCTTAATCCCTTTTAACTTACTAAATTGTTTAAATTATTAAATTGAGATAATTAATAGTATATAATAATAAAGCGACTTGCCGTCTCTGCAGTAGGCTTATATACAGTAGTTTTCCCTAGGCAACACTCTTTAATTTGACATATAATAATAATACAATATGTCTGCTACCATATTAACCACTTTTAAGTCATAACTGTGACACACCCCTACTTCAATTTTCCGCCAGCCAATTTTGTTTGGTCCAACCCTACTGAATCGGTTAATTCCTATTTAATGCAATGAGTTGTTGTTGCTAGCTGTATATGTCTAATATCTTATATCCATGATCTGACATAGGTTATACAAGAGTACCTGGATCCCTTGTCTCAGATGTTGGATGACGCGGACCTCTGTGTGCAGATGCCCAACTTCCAAGAAGTGTGTAGTATCATACACGAGCGCCTGCATTACCCTCCTCAGCAGACTATGTCATATCTGGTACCTGCCACAATCAAAATGGCTTTGCATGGAGTCTTACCAGACCTGGCTGTCGCACCGCTCAAGTGTGTATATGTGTCTGTTTATAACTATTTTTTATGATACTAGACCCGGTTATCACACCACTTATGCTGTACATATTTCTGTTTATAAATGTTATTTGTGATACCAGACCTGATTATCATACCACCTAGGTGTGTAAATATTCTGAAGAAAATGCAAATAATACCATGGGTAGACAGAAAAAGAAAATGAAACAGGCCTGCAAGAAGCAGATGAAAACAGGAAATTGCTTATAGAAATGAGATGTAAAAAGTTCATATTTGTGGAAATATTATTGGGAGCAGTAATCTTAAAAACTTGGAGACAACTGGTCCTTAACGGGCAATGTGTAAGAAGAAGACAAAGAGATAAATACCTAGATGGTTTGGCCAAATGACATCATGACAACAACATAGAACTGACCTGAGACTGGTGATCATGTCAGATGGCATCAGAGGACAACACAGAACTGACCTGAGACTGGTGATCATGTCAGAGGACAACAACACAGAACTGACCTGAGACTGGTGATCATGTCAGAGGACAACAACACAGAACTGACCTGAGACTGGTGATCATGTCAGAGGACAACAACACAGAACTGACCTGAGACTGGTGATCATGTCAGAGGACAACAACACAGAACTGACCTGAGACTGGTGATCATGTCAGATGGCATCAGAGGACAACAACACAGAACTGACCTGAGACTGGTGATCATGTCAGAGGACAACAACACAGAACTGACCTGAGACTGGTGATCATGTCAGAGGACAACAACACAGAACTGACCTGAGACTGGTGATCATGTCAGAGGACAACAACACAGAACTGACCTGAGACTGGTGATCATGTCAGAGGACAACAACACAGAACTGACCTGAGACTGGTGATCATGTCAGAGGACAACAACACAGAACTGATCTGAGACTGGTGATCATGTCAGAGGACAACAACACAGAACTGACCTGAGACTGGTGATCATGTCAGAGGACAACAACACAGAACTGACCTGAGACTGGTGATCATGTCAGAGGACAACAACATAGAACTGATCTGAGACTGGTGATCATGTCAGATAGCAAATACTAACATACACAGGAAGTTTACTTTGGTACTAGGTTAAGAGAAACGTCTGTACACCAAGCTCATTCCGATAGATAAAGCCTTTTTCAGAGTTCAGACAACTGAACACCGGGCATTATCAGCATGGCTCATGATGATGATATTAAGTAGCTGTCACTATAAATTAAAGAATATTTTCATCTGAAGAAGTTCAACATATTAAAACTATAAAAAATATATATATTATATATAAAAATAAAGAAGCAATGGGACGCAGAGGTGTTTCCAAGGCACCAGAGCCGGGTTATATACTGGCCAAGACCTATTGACGCGTCCTCGTCGAGCGTCCTGGGCAACAGGTCGCTTCGGGGTCCTGGCTAAAGTCAGTAGGATCGCCGATTCCTCCGAAGTCAGAGAGTGTCTGCCTGTACGGCGAGGAACCACCAGCCTGCACATCAATAAGCCAGACATGGGAGAACGGATACTCACGCAAACCTCAGGTCCTGTATGACATCACACTGATGTTGGACAACAGGATGCCTTCATCCGACATACAGGACTTCGCATTGGAGCTCAAGCCAACGAACACAAGCAAGCAAGAAGCAATTCACATAGTTTGTTAATATAACAACTAAATTGGACTAAAGTAAAAGTATGGAAAGTAAGAACAGTCAAGGATTCCTTTTACTCCAATAAGCATATTGTATAGGCATGTTCAAGCCCCCCATATTTTTCTGCCAGTCGGCACTCGATGCGTGATGTGGTCGACATCAGGCCGGCCAACTTAACTTCCCAGGAGATTTCCTGGCACCCATTTTAGGCTGTCCTGACCTGGGAGCACATGTCAGCGAATAAATTCCTACCTCAGTGGGGATCCGAACACATGACTACTGGGACTGCAGATGAGCATGCTAGCCACTGCACTACTCTGTTCCCCAAGTATGAAGTAACCAGTAGATATATCACAAGTTGCCTGCTGCATAACTGAGTTTAACCATGTACAATTTTGTGTCTTGCACAAGCTAAATACTTGTGTGGAAATCAACATAGTCATGACAAATAACAGTTGCTAGTGGAGGTCATCTTGGCTGAATGGATGAAATTGCTCATTGTTAAACTCCCGGTGTTATGATGTTGAGGTAGCAGGTTCAACCCCTACACTAATCAATTGGACTAAAATGTTGACTTCTCATCTTGATTTGGGGACATAAATTGAAGTCAGTACTTTTGAAGTCAGAGTGGGTTCATCTGATGGTGAGGGACACTGGTAATACTGAAAGCTAATCCACACACAAAAATCAGTCCGGTGCACTAGAAGTAGTAGCTTGTGTATGGACTATGCTTGAGTTCAAGGAGAGCGAGTGCAAATACCAAAAAACAAAATTGCTAGCACAGCAGTTACTTTCCAAGGGGTATTTCAAGGTGTTTCTGTGTTTCTCTCAATTTCAGCATCATCAAAACCTGCAAAGTCAACTTTCAGAATTGTTTTATGATCAGATGGCAAAGGCTAGGTAAGTGTCATGGAAATGTGTCTAGTTTTTTAATGATCAAATCTGGTTTTGACCAAGACTATAGGCAACAAGGATTGAATTGACTTGAATTGTAAATGATTATCATCTTTCATAGATGGGTACTTGTATAAATGCAGCAGTGCCCTCCCATGGGTCACATAAGAAGAGACTGAACACACCATACAAACTCTGTAGCACTGGCGAGGATCCAGATTTGTGTCTGTGCTGTGTACCTCCCGAACATGCTGCTACAAAAATATGCTTTAGCCAGAAATGATTAGCACTGTTAGAGACCATTAGATAACGATGTCAACATATGACATGACATGTATTGTTTAGTGCCATAAACAGGTAGTTGGAAGGGAGCTTTCACCAGAGGCCAAGGTGTAAACTACATGTTCGGCTAACTAGTAGAAAGTAAAGGACCATTTTACTTGCCTTAACTGCATTGGGTATATAGTGCCAGGCCCATATATTTATAGATCAATTAGCTCTGGATCACTGATGTGGTCAGTATCACTTACTGCAACAACACAAAACATAAAGGAGACACCTTAACCCTTGAGGTCTATTGAGTATATAGGGATTTAAACACAGACCATTTGGCCAATAGGTAAGCATGGTAGCTAGTGCACATTTACTGATTCCCAGTTACTGCACGGGAGTCTCCGTGGCAAAGTGCTCAAGCCGTCTGACTTGGGCTCCGAAGGCTGTGGGTTCGATTCCGGGCCGCGTCCTTCATTTCATGAGTGCATTTTTTCTGAGACTCCTGAGGGTCGTTGCTGGAGCTACGGGGTTCATGCTTTGTGTGACGCTTTCCGCGCTGCAGAAAGAGACTGAGCCATATGGGATAAAAACTTGGTGCAATGAAGTCGACCTTGTCGACTTTTAAGCAACTTTTTTTACTGCACTGGGAAATATATATTACTGCTTTTGCAGGGAAAGAACTCCGTTTATATGAATGCAAGTTAAAATAGTGCAAAAATATGACCAAGTTGTAATTAGTGCACAAATGTTGTGAACAACCTAAATGAATTTACCCCATATGGGAATAACACAAGAACTGACTATTAGTCACTATTTGTCAAGTGAACTGTTAGAGGCCGGAATAATCATTGACTATCACATACATCATTTCTTAGAAATGACAGAGGCAGATTGTAAGTATGCACCCAAAGAACAATAGCAGTTCCTCGACCCCTCTCTTGGTCTCTGTTGCGGAGTGTGGTCCTCGCAAGACGACTACCAGTATGGCATGAAGCTTGGACTTCGGTCGACATTTACCTGACTTGGTGAATGCTACTGTGTGGTGATTTTCCCTGACTGAACAGTGCCATTCTCAGATGCACAGAGCATTATCATTGACTGCATCATTGTTAATTTCAAATAGTTGTGGAAGCCTGAAGTATGCTTGGTAGTCTGTGACCATTATGTCTGAAGTATGGCCAGTTAACAGTTTGCGGTGATTTAGTTTACTTTCCCAGACTGACCTCTTGCCACTGTCAGCCTAGATTAAATAACTAGCCCACAATCCTTCACTGCTTTTTGGGGCAATATAAACCCCAAATGCCTATAAAACATGATTTGATCTCCCAGGCTCCTCTAGTGCTGATTGGTTTATAAAAATATGGGCTTATATCATGTGACCAATGGACCTCATGGTATGTAAGGAGATCCTTTACTTTACTTACTTAAATCTTGAGTCCTAAGTATGCCGATGGTATAATCACACACGCTGTAATGGTGGTCACATGTTCAAGCCTGCAACAAGGCACGTTTTTTTAAAAATTGGTCTGGACACTCAGGTCGAATAAACCAAAAATTGGTGGGAGAAAATGGCAGGAAGTTAAGATAGCCAGTGTACAGTTGACCACATCACCCATTGAGTGCTGGTTTGTCTACTGCAGTTTACCCAATACACCTGAAGGCACGTAAAATGATTCTCAACTTTTCTTTGAAACTTTTACTCATGTTATAAATAATTCTGTTTGTTGAGTCATTTTCTAGTTTTTTTAAATATAATCTGGACAATGAGCTATTCAGTCTTACCTTTTCAATTATAATTGGCTCCAGGGGATTTTTTTCCCCAGTCTAACACATCCATTTATTGAATTAGCAAACGATGCATGTACACTTTCAGTACAACAATCAAGCCAGAGACATCTAAAGTGAAGGTTCATTCAGTCTTTTTACATCATTGTTTTTTTTTTTTTTTTTTTTTAAATACGTTTATTTTATACAAAGCAATGTATATTTACAAGGTGCAATGCGTGTTTCTTTGTTTGTGTATATTACAGAGCGTTGCCGTTTGTTAGTGTTATGTCATATGCGTTAATGAAACAAAAACATACATATACAGTTATGATAATGACGTACGCTTTCAGTCATCCCATTCTAACGTGATTGATGGTAATAGTGATGATAATGGTGATGATAATGATGATGATAGTGGTGATGGTAATGGTGGTGATAATGGTGATGATAATGACGGAGACAACAACGACTATGGTGTGGTGATGATTCCTTCCGCTCGTTCATTCTAAACCCATCTTTCTCACACGCTTATAAAACCTTCCACACACAGCACGCGTTCTCTTCCACACCGAAGATATATACATTAAAGGAAATGTTGGTGTCAAGGTCGAAACGGCAAAAGCCGCCCCACGTTTTACACTGCAGGCAGTCTCATGCAAGCTTACTTCCTGTAAGTGGATTCAATATTATTGCTGAATGACAGCCCTCGACTTAATCGCAAGTGCCCAGGATTTGCTTGTGGTGGGGTGGGTTGATACCAGGAACGCAGTCAACACGGAGGGAGGGAGAGAGAGGGAGTTGGGGAGGGGGAGAGGAGGGGGAGGGATAAAGAGAGAGCGCGCGTAAACAGATTGGAATTTGTTAAGTTGTCCATTGCGAATTCAGCGTATACATAAATATCCCATTCATTATGTACAAAAACAGGCTTTTACATTGCGAATACAGCGTATAGTCATTCATGTTTGGGGTGGGGGGGGGGGGGGGGGAGAAAGAGAGAGAGCGATATAGAGGGAGAGAGAGAGAGAGAGAGAGAGAGAGAGAGAGAGAGAGAGAGAGAGCTGTTCAGACCGAGGTCAAACTTCGGTCGACAAGACCACTGACTCACAAAGGCCACCGTCCCATTGTTCTGTCTAGATTGGGCTACAGGACTCAGTAACAAAGAAAAGACATTTATTCAGTTATTTGGCGCTTTGTTCCTCAATGATTGGGCTTAGTGGTACACATGCGGAGTATAGAAATATACTGTGAGAGTGTGTTTGAACATGTATGTTATGTAGTGTGAAATTTGATGGGAGTGGCTCTTGTTTATTAATCTGCGAATAGCTGGGCGATTTTTTGTTGAAAAATCTTTGCTAGTGTGTGTGGTTGTATTGTTTGGTGATTGTGTGTGGCCGAGTTTCTACTCGACCATATTACGTTTCTATACTCCGCCAGTGCAACAAGAAGTTTAGTGTGTTTGTCTTTTGTAGATGTGGGTATTGTATTTAAAAAAATGGCCTTATAAGCGTCAGTTTTCTTGTTTGTGTGTGTTTCTATTAATTGTTGCAGTGCAATCTTAGTGGCTGTGATTGCTGGGCATTCATAGAAGAGATGATCCTCTGTTTCCTGAATATTTTGTCTACATAATTTGCATGGGGCTATTTGCTTGAATGTTTGTGCGGCCCTCTCAGTTGTCGGGGTCATATTATAAATTAGCCTGTATGTTATTTCTTTGGATTTTGATGTGATATGTTTGTTGTGTAAGTTAGTGAAGGTGCAACTGTAGTCTTTCATGTGATATTTGTATCCTCTTTTGATTCTCAGGTGTAGTGGTGGGGCTTGTTGTTGTACTAAATATGTGTATATCTGCTTGGTTGTCTGTTGTATTAAGTGTTCATTACCTTGAATTGCTTGCATACATGTTCTGTAGAAGTGCGGTAGTGTGCCGTAATAGTGCGGTGTTGTTTTGTCTATTTTCTTAATTCTGTGTAATCTAATTGCAATATAGTATAATGCTAGCGAGTGTTGATCTGGATGATTGATGATGCGTCCTATGTGGTTGATTCTTAATGCTTGTATTTTTGTGTTAAGGTCCTGTAATGAGATTCCCCCTCTAGTCTTCTCTTGTATTAAAGTCCTGTGCTTAATACTGTGGATTGTGTTTTTAAAGATGAATTTCCTGATGTGTTTGTTTATGTCTGTGATTGTTTGTTTTGGTGGGTCTAACACTGTGGCTAAATATAGTATTTTAGGAAAGATGAAGGTGTTAACAATAGTGCTTCGTATAAAAATTGTTGATGTCTTGTATTTTAACCTATGTAGTGTGTCTATAATTTGTTTTGTCAGTGATTGCCATGTTCCTGTGTGTGTTTTTCTGGGATTGGATGGAAAAGTGATCCCATAAATCTTCATGTTATCTGTGACTGTTAGATCCGGGGGGAAATCTGCTTTATTCTTCCACTTCCCCAGACCCATTATTTTAGACTTCTGTATGTTTATTTTGGCCCCACTTCCTTCACCAAACTGTCTGAAGGTGTGAAGTATGTTCGTTATGGAAGTGTTGGTTGTAGGGAAGAAAACGGTGTCATCTGCATAAGCAATTAATTTCCGCTCTCCAGACCCTTGTATAAATGTACCTTTAATGTTAGTGTCCTGTCTAATTGCTTCTAAGAGTGGTTCTAGTGTGAGTACATATAGGACTGGTGATAGTGGACACCCTTGTCTGACAGATCTATTGATTTTGAAACTGCCAGTGAGTGAATGATTCACCAGTACCTTACTTTCAGGATTTTTATACAATATTTCTATCCACTGTCTATAGTACTGTCCTATGTTGCAGTGTGCTAGTGTTTTGTGTAAGTATGAGTGTGAGATTCTGTCAAAGGCCTTCTCCTGGTCTAAAGATAAGAGAGAGGATTGACAGTCTTTCTGGTGGGTGTATGTAATGAAATCCCTAATGAAGTGTGTATGTTGGTGTATATTTCTGTGTTGAATACTGCACTGTTGGTCTGGGTGGATGAGTGATGGCATGAAGTTTTTAATTTTGTTTGCAAGTGATTTTGCTAGAATTTTGTAGTCTGTGTTTAATAAGGAGATGGGTCTATAGTTTTTCAGCTGCGTTTTGTCTGTGTTGTCTTTAGGTATGAGTGTTATATATGACATGTGTTTGGGAGTTCTTGTTTATGAAAAGCTTCTTGGTAGACTTTTAGAAGGAAATTGCCTAGGATAGGAAAGAAGTGTTGGTAGAATTCTACTGTGAGTCCATCTGGTCCTGGTGTTTTGTCTTTTTGCATTTGATTGAGTGCATGTGTTATGTCGGCTAATGTAAGCTCTGTGTCTAGTGTGTCTTTATCTGTGTCTGACAATTTTTTTGTGTATTTTAGGAATCTATTTTGTGTTTGTGTGTTGGCGGGTTCTGCTGTATATAGGTCAGTGTAGTACTGTTGGAATGTTTCTAGTATATGTACTGTCTCTGTTTGTGTGTTTCCTTGCATGTCTGTTATTGCTCCTATTTGTCTGTTGCGTTGAATGTTTTGCTCTAATGCAAGGTGCTGTCTATTGGGACTTTCTTCTGATATGTTAGTAAGTTTAGTTCGAAGGAGTGCACCGCGGAGTGTGTGTTGCTGGTGTTGTTCTAATTGTGATTCTAGTGTGTTTAGGTGTGGTGCATTCCTGTCAGTCTGTTTTGTGAGTTGTATTGCTGTCTGTATGATATGTTCTTGTTGTAGTCTGTCTTTATGTATGATGGATGCTAACTGTTGTGTTCTACACCGTATTGTATTCTTTAGTAAATCCCAAATTTGTGTTATGTTGTCCGTGGGTGTACTATTAGTGTATGTTAGAATAAGTTGTGTCACATGTTGTAAATAACCTGTATGTTGGAGTAAGGAGTTATTGAACTTCCAATGTGATGTTCTTTTTGATGGCCTTGTGTTTGTAGTGTCTGTAGTGATATGTGTTAGTACTGCTTTGTGATCTGTGTATTGTAATGTCTCTTGTAGATGTTTTGTGTGTATTATTTGGTGTGTTGAAGGTGAGTATACTCTATCTAATCTGGCTGATCTATTGTAAGCCCTATTTTTGTGTGTTGTTGCAATGTTATTAGGGTGTCTGTATCGGAAAGCGTCTATTAGATTGTGTGTGTCTAGGGTATTCTTTAGTATATCCAGTTGATGTATTCCACTTCTGTCATTTCTCCTTAATTGTGTCTTGATTCCTGCTTTGCCTGCCCCTACGATATCCAAATCTGAGAGTACAAAATTGAAATCCCCTGCAAGGATAATATTTTGCCCTCTGTATGTTTGTATAAGTGAGGTGTCTAATTCTTGGTAAAAGTTTGGTTGGTGATTGTAATTTGGTGGTGCATGTATGTTAACTATGGTGTATGCTTGTATAGTGTTTTCTACCTGTATTATGGAGATTCGTCCATGGTTATCCGTGTGTGTTTTAATTATGTCCCACCTGTCTGATGTCTGCAGAATAGCTGTTCCTGACCCAATTTTGTGTGTGCCTAAACTAAAGCATGAATGTCTGAGGCCTAGCTGTGTGGTGATATGTTGTGCGAATGTTTTTGAACATATATTTGTTTCTTGTAGTAGTAGAAAATCTGGTTTGTGTTTGTTTATTAGTGTGATAATATGTTGTAATTTTGTACGTATACCACAAATGTTTAAAGTAATAATAACTAAATCACTAGTCATTATAATTTAAGTAAAATCAAATGAATGAGATATAATAAGTGTATAGAATCACACGCAAAATTATTATCCTTGTTGAGTACATTTAGGCGAGCAGGTCTGTAGCGTCAAGGGTTTGTGTGGGAGGATCGTCTTGTTCCTCGTTCTTATCACTTGTGTCTGTGTCTACGAAAAGAGTGTCTGGTATGCTGTATGTGTCGTCTTCGTCTTGTACTTGTGTCTCCTCTTGTTGTTCTTGTTCAGTTTCCTTTGTCTTGCCTTCACAAATATTTACGCTGTCAGATACATTCTATTAAGTCAAACTTATCTCTTCTCTTTTCAGTATTATCACTTGACTAACCCAATTACATTCCTTAACTCGTTCAACTGTCTTCATTAATTTGATCTTCTCCCTTAACTTATTCACTTATGTCCCATAACTCATTCAACCAGATGTCTTGACTCATTGAATCACATCATGTAACTCATCCAGCCTTTCCCTTAACTCATTTAACCATTTGTCTACATTCATTTGAATCCTATTCCTAAACTCATATAGTCCTATCTCTTAACTCATTCAATAAAACCCTTTAACTCATCCAGTCTTATCCCTTAACTTATCCAGTTCTGTCCCTTAACTCATCCAATCACATGCCTAACTTATTCAGTTTTATCCCTTAACTCATCCAATTACATCCTTTAACTCAGTCATTTCAATCCCTTAATTAATTCAATCAGATCCCGTAACTCACCCAGTCTGCCATGTTATTATTATTATTTGGCTCGTTTTGTCATTTAAATAATACATGACAGTGTTAGTAAAGACACAGCTGAGATAAAATGACTGCACAACGCCTGCGTCCCAAATCCACATCTATCATTTATTACAGAACAACGCTGAACAAATTCTGATGCACCACCAACCTCAGTCACTGGTTGTTATTGTGTATTCATGCACGGCTATTTGCACGCAGTCAGTAATCAATAGACTATGGTTTTGTTGTCAAGGGCACAAAATGCCATTCTCTACTTTACAAAAATGTCTATAACTTAACGCAAGCACTACTTGCAGGTCCTGACACACTGGATACACATTTGCCATTGTTAACGTTCCTTTTGTCGATCGATAGAATGTTGACAAAATTAGTCGACTACAGACTAGTTGGCAGGACTTTCAGTCATATTTGGGTTTGACAACGTTGCTTGTTGACTGAGTCGATCCATCTTTATTTATTCTTTAATATTGGTTCAAAGTAAACACAAGACTTTATGTTCACACATATCTACATTAATTTAGCTGCTTTAGCGGAGGTGTTGTCGCTAATAAATCTTCTCGGCTGAATGCCTTACACACCGTCTCGTCCTCAAAGTCACATGATTGTCCTTGACCTCGCTTCGTGCGAGTTGATTTCTATTCATAGTAATATCCTGATTAAATCTCTCCTGAGCTGATTCTCAGTCACTAACTGATACTTCTTATTTATTCTGTCTGATTTTGTAATTTTGTCTTATCACCGTCATTTCCTTCTGACAATCACTCATAATTCTTTACAGAGTTATTTTTGGATCATGGCACAGTCACATCCCTCCAATCATCCAGTCACATTCCATAACTTATTCATTATTGTCCCTTAACTTTCCCAACCATAACCCTTAACCCATTCAGTTCTGTCATTCAACTCATCTAATCACATCCCTTAACTCATTCATTCATGTCCGTTAGTTCATCCAATCCCATTTCTTAATTCATTCATTCTTGACCCTTAGTTCATCCAATCACATTCCTTAACTCATTCATTCTTGTCCCATTTCTTATCCATTGAATCCCAACAGCAGTGTATATCCAGGTTCCTTCGCTAATATTCATGGTAATATTGATGACAATGTTGAAGATAATGATGACATTGAATATCATGATGATAATGATGAATCTGATATAGGCCACAAGAATCTAATCTTTAATTATAAGCTTTGAACTAGTTGTGAATGATGTAAGTCTCTGTGGTATGGCAAGCTGTTTGTTTAATCTGTGTCATTTCATATTACATGCAGTTTAACGTTAACCTTGGGCACAAACAATCTATATGGAAACAACATGTAAGATCGAGATCTTTGACATTTAATTATACATTTTGGTTTAGTTTTCCTTTTTAATTTCCATATTATTTTCATACCTGTTATGCAATGAGTTTCTGAAGTGTTCTTTCAGATTTCTTGAGTTACCTCTCTGTTTGGGTTTGGTTTTATGTTATTAGAACTGTTGTATTTAATGTGATCTACTAAATTTGGGTTAGCGGGCTTGATGGTCTAATGGAAATGACGTTATACTGACAATGGTGTCAGCATTGTCGGAGAAGGCTTCAGTATCAGTTCTGGCAGTTTACAACGGGAGGGCAAGAGCTACCGACTCCTCTGTGCACTCTGGCTGACAACATGAGATGATACCCACATAGCCACTGCAGGTTCCTGTTATGTGGCTGGTTTATTATTGTATTTTCCAGTTTGTGTTACAAGATGTACTTGGTATTCTGAAGCATGTTGCCATTCTTCTGTTCAATCAGAGGTCAGCTTGGCTGAATGGATAAGAGCACACACTCTAAATTTGTCAGTGTGTGATGGAGAGGTAGCAGATTCAACCCCTACAACAGTCAGTTGCTCTAAAATGTTGTCTTCTTGTCTATGACTTGTGGACGTAAATTACAAGTACCTCCCCAATGAGTACAATGAGTCCCCTGAAGAAATTAAGTACTTAAATAGTTGAATAGAGGATCAGAAGTAATGTTGTTGAATTCAGAAGTAAAAGTAATCTTGTGGCAGATATCACAGTAAGAGTGTGATTTTTGGGGGCTTCTTATATACTAGGTCACTGAAGTACTAGATGACGTGATCAGATTCCTATTTTGGATGCCTTTCATTCCTAGATGCTTATTTGATGAGGTTAGGTTTATCCTATAGTTGTATGCTGCTGCTTCTTCTGCCTCAGTGCAAATTTGAACCCATGACCACCAGGCCGACATACAGCATGCTAGTCACTGTGCTACCACAGCTCCCTAAATAAACCAAGTACTGGTTGCAGATGTCGAAGGCAGACTAACAAGATGTAGGCTGTGATATAAGTGTGATGATAATATTAAGAGATGGACAGACAGAAGTCTGTTGGCTATATAAAGAAACATAGATAATTATTAAAGTATGTGCTGGAGTGAAAATGGAGGAGCATACAAGAGACAGCCAGCGTTACATATAGGTAGACAATACCAGGAGATGGACTGACATAAGTCTGTTGGAGTGCACCACTAAAGCCAGATCAATGATACTAGTATGATGATAATATCAAGAGATGGACAGACAGAAGTCTGTTGGAATGCACCACTAAAGCCAAAGATAAGCATTTTACTTTACTTTAGTCGTTGGAGATCCATTGTAGCCAACCTTCACCATGGAGGTGACACTTGATTGATTGATTGATTGATTGATTGATTGATTTAGGAACCGACATCACAGCATTCGGGACATTCCCACAAGCGCTCCGTCTCCATCCTCAGCAGCCAGCGAAGAGTTCCAACACTAATAGTTCCAGTAGCAATCTGATTATATGTCCGTCTCGCCTTTCCTCCGAGCGCCGAGCGTCGGCCAGATCCCCTCGTCACACCTCGCTGTCTCATTCTTACCAGACTATGGTGATCCATCTGCTCCTCCGAACCATTAGTGAAATATAATTTGTGTGTGCAATGTTTAACTCATTAGCACCTTTCCGTCTTGACAGACGATAGTTTGGTACATTGTGCTTCAAAAAGGCTTAATAACTATGACTCATGGTAGTGGCGAGTGTGGCTGATAAGGCCAATTCATGCTGCAAATGTTTGTCCACAGTGGATGCATGTGAAAACATGGTCAAAGTTTAACTCATTCTATGCAAAACAACTCCTCATACATTATTTAATTCACCATCAAGTGTTACCTCCACAAAGAAGGTTGGCTGTAATAACTCCAGAATCCTCTGTCTCTGTATTAGCAGTGCCCACATACAGCCTTCTGCCAGTCCATCTCCTGGTATTGTCTACCTATATGTAACGCTGGCTGTCTCTTGTATGCTTACCCTCCATTTTTCACTCTAGCACATGCTTTAATAATTATCTGTTTCTTTTTATAGCCAAAGTACCTTAATTGTCTGACATTGATTTCATTCTGTAATGTTTTATTCAATCCTAGTTTTTGTTTTACATTGTTGTTTGTTGCCTTCTCCTCCTCATGGTCCTCACACCTCATGGTGTGCTGATGCCGATGCCCTTGTCAACCCTGCAAAGGCAACGGTTACATGGTTCTCACTAAACAACCATATTGTGAAAACAGACCTGCCGGCAGTTAGAATGGATGGGAGCATTCTGAGTAGAACCCAGTCAATGACATATCTTGGCGTGAGGCTTGATCGTAGCCTGTCCTTCAAAGATCATGTCGACTATGTCATAACGAAGGCTCGAAAAGGATTGACAGCAATGAGAGTCATGGCGACTGCCAATATCGAGCAAAGACTGCTATTACTTCTGTTCCAAGGACTTGTGCTTTCACGCATCGAGTATGCCCTGGCCATCCTCACTGTCAGCCCTACACAGATTGGAAGACTTGAAAAGGTACAAAACGAAGCCATGCGCATCATTTTGGGCTGCACGAGAGACACCAGCTGTGTAGCAATGAGATACCTCCTTGACTTCCCGACAATGGAACACAGGATCAAGATCTGGAGAGCTCGTGCATACTTAAAAATAAGTGCAGATGAGCAGCACCCTCTGCATGACGCTGTATTCAGAGAAAAGGGTGACAGGCTAAAGAGGGGCAAATCATGGATGGGTCGGGCGGAAGATGTCGTCGGACAGGTCTGCAGTCTTACCAGTATCAACCCCGGCAAGGAATGGGTGCCGGTGCCTCCAGCTTTTAAGTGTACCTTCTCCTGCATTATCACACTCGACAGACGGTGCAGAGAGCAGAACCCTGCCGCTGTCAATGCAGAGGTTAACGCGCTCATCTATGATCACTCAGATAGCCCCGAAGTGCTCATCTATACAGATGGATCTGTTGTAAAGCAGCAGAGAAGTGCGTGGGCATTTACAGCCCGTTCAGCGGGCCGAACCGTTCAAGAATCCAGTGGTGCCCACTCTATGACCACGAGCAGCATGACGATGGAGGTGATGGCAGTTACACAGGCTTTCATATGGCTGGAATCACAGCATTATACCAACGTGTGTGTACTAAGTGATTCAATGAGCATGATTCAGAAGGTCGAAGCTGGATCTGTACGTAGACAGTGGACTGAGTCGCTGCGGAAGTCTGTTGTCCGCAAAGTCACCTTCATCTTCGTCCCGGGACATGCGGGAGTCGAGGGAAATGAACGAGCTGATAAATTGGCTGGCTCTGCACCCCCTGTAGATGGCCAGCCCATGGATCGTGCCGATGTCATTAACGCCCTTAAAGATATGGCGAGAACAGAGGATTTTGACGCCAGTGATTCCACATCGCTTTCCAGGATGAAAGACCTGGGAGTAAGAATCGGCACAGCCAGACGCGAGAAGTACATCGGGAAAACAAAGCGCCTCGTCAACCAACACAGAACTGGCACTATTAGCCACCGGACGCTGATGCATATGCTGGGGGGAGGATCTGAGCACCTATGGACATGTCCGGAGTGCAACGAAGATACCCCAACTGATAACTGAACTGATAACTGCCTTCTCCTTCCACGACAGTCCTCCTATTCATGTTAATAACCCTTTTTCTAAAGCCTAATTTTAACTGCATATTGTTTATTCATTGTCCATGATTCTGTACCAAACAGTAATGAAGAGTACATTTTACATTTGATCACTCTTACTTTTAATTCATAGCATAGCTGTTTAGACACTAGAAGCTGTTTCATATTGATGAATATTGATTCACCCATTTCTATTCTCTTATTATTCTAGCTTTTGCTTGCTTTCATTATTTATCATCTGTTATTAATTGTCTTAGATATGAACAATTAAAACATTCCTGGAAGCTTTGGAGATGTGGTTTTATAGAAGAAAGCTGAAAATTCCATGGACAGTACAAATGAGTAATCTGGACATTTCGAGGGAGGTTAAGTCACAAACACAACTTATAACAAACATCAGAAAGAGGCAGTCATCATTTTTTGGTCCCTTTATGAGAATACAAAAACTGAAACATGTTGGGACAACTCGAAGATTTGTGGAAAGGGAGATAGAAGAAGGCAGCGGCAGAAAATTCTTGACAGTCTTGTGTTATGGCTTGGAGGGAATTCAACACACAACAAATTGAAGCATTCCATTGGAGATCACAAGTTGTGGAGAAACATGATTGTCCATGACAGTCGGTAAGGTACTTGTTGATGATCATCCCGCTGCAATTGAAATCTTTCTCATTTGTTCAGATAGTCTAATCTTTGGCCTTGCTATCCACCATGCTGGAGAGCATCACATAACACTAACCACAAAATCTACCAGCTCACACATGTAACTAGGCTCTTCCACTGACTGTCTCCATGCGGCAATCTCAGTTTCTCAATTTCACGTTCATGCAAGCCATAGCTAGGAACTGTGCACACAATGAATTCTATATAAAAATGACCTCTCGTGGCTAGTCCACTTGTGTTACACAAATTATCAGCGCACACTGTTTCACCTCCTGCATGCTGCACGTTATAAGTTTAATGAGTAGCATTTGCTTGAGATAGGGGACATTGTCAAAACAATGACAAGAATTTGTAAACTTTCAAGACACACACTAATGTCAACAACTAATGTCAGTCTGCTGTGTCATTGACAGGTCTTCATTGTTCCACTGGGTAGATCGTGGAGTCCATCACTCCTTTTCCTTTCTTTGTTCGAAATGGGTCTTTTGAATGAACTAAGCTAATCAGCCATCTTTCTGTTCCTTCATAAAAGCGCTGAATGAATGTCCATCTTCCCTTCTAGCCTCCTGCAATTACTTCCATCATGTAATGCATGATCTAATCTGGGGTTATCTCACCCTTTGTATTCCATTGCCAGCACTCCCCAATTCTTTTACAATGTCTTATATCTTCCAGCTGCTGCTTGGAAGGGAATGGCTCTCTGGAATGGAAGTGTTTTAGTTTTGTATAATGTGTTTACCTTCAGCCATGCTGTACTATCGGTTGTTATCATCAGCCCTCATCATTTATTATGTTTGGGGAGTAAGAAATAATGCGGTAAAATGTTCAACTAAGCTGGGTTTTCAGAATCCGGGTTGGTTTCATGACACAAAATAAACTGTAAGTTCAAATTTTGTTACATTAGTGCATGGTGACATATCTCTGGAGGAATCTTCTCGATTATCAGTGTTTGAGGAATGGAGTATGTAGCAGGTGGGACTGTTCTGAAGTGAAGCCCACCAGGCCACAACAGAGACAATCAGCGTCCACTCTTTTGGGAAAAACTGAGTGCTTATGGATTTGTCCTTAGTGCAGTGATGTTGATTCTTCATCGTAATCATAATCTTGTGTTTTTCAGATCAAGATGAAATTTCAGATGAAAGCAATTACGCTTTTCATTTGTCCCAAGATCTGTTTGGTTCCAAGTACCCAGACATGGTAGAAGAGTTTTTGGGTGCATCAGGATGTAAGCTTGTTTACAGTGTTTGTATTATAATGTGCTCTTTTCGTGTAGCTTATGATTACAGTTATACTTTTGTTTCCTATATGCTTATGTATGTAAGTGAACATTTTCATGCTGTGATGCCTGTTGGTAAATAGTACCTTTTCTATAGGCATTGGTTGTACCTTTGGTAAGGATGACTGGCATGCCCTTTTCAGGGCCCATTCCCCACTGGTCCAAGCCTGACATGCAGCTCACGCCTGTGGCTCCTAGTAGCTGTCAGCATGCGACAGTGGCCACCCCCCGAACAACAGCGGTGACAGGCTGGCTAAACCAGGTGTCGGTAACCGATTTGGTGTCAAACCAATCTGTGAACTAGGGTATGCCTACCCAGCATGTGAAGACAGGATTCAGCAGACTGCGTGGAAGAAATCATTGATGTTTCAATGGGCAAGACAGTGTATACCTGCAAAGCGTCGTGGAATGTAATGAGCACGGCAAGGCACTTAAAGCGCTCTGGGTCATCCACTGCACCTGTATTTCTCTCCAGTCTTCTTGACTTGTCTTGCCACTGGACTCAGATGGACTCAGGTGAGAAAGTAAGGTCGATGAATTGCGCAACTTTTCCTCACTTTAATCTAATTCATCGCGCAAGTCATTCTTCATCCAAATTCATATATCATCTTCAAGCCCTGTAACGATGGGCGAGCGGCAAAGCGGCAGGCGTGGGCACGCTGGCAGTCGTAGTTGCAGACCTGCACACAGACAGCTTAAGCTATATGGTCGTCTTCTACTGACCGGAGCAGCTGTCGGATTCGGCAGCCAACTGAGCAACCCTCTATAGGAAAGCACTGCTCACCTCCATAGCATGAGGAAGGGGCTAGAAAAGGTGCCCTAAACATTGTCTGCTCCATCATTACCTAACCAGCTAGCTGTGGTTGGTGGGTACCCTACACTGCAGTTGACATACTGTTTATCAGTGACATGCTAGGAAATTAAACCACTTCCACACAGTCTGCCTTAGGAAGCTATTGAAGATGAAATGGCAAGACAAGATCCCAGACACTGAAGTCCTAGAAAGAGTGTCCATGCCCAGTATCCACACTCTACTAATGAAGAATCAGATTTTCTGGGCTGGTCACTTGACTCACATGCCAGATCACAGGCTCCCTAAAAAAATTTTTATGGTAAACGCTCCCAAGGCGGCCAGAGGAAATGCTTTAAAGAAACTCTGAAGATCTCACTAAAAGCTTTTGGAATTCATCATGACACTTGGGAGACTGCTGCCAAAGACTGAAATTCGTGGTGTACATCATTACGCAAGGGTGCAATCACTTGTGAAGCAACCAGGACTGCAAGAGCTGTGAAGAAAAAGCTGGACAGAAAAACCACTGCAGGAGATCCTCCTCCTGGAACGTCAAGCATTCTTTGCCCACATTGTCAAAGAACATTTCAAGCCAAAATAGGCCTTATCAGCCATCTTAGAAATCACGGCTCCATACTTTCAACCCCACTGGATGAAATGAATGGTCATCATCATTCTTGATGGACAAACAACACACTTTTTCTATGTTCAAAATATGTTTTTTTTTTAATGAGCTAAGTTAAAAGCTATCTTTTTGTTCCATCATAAAAGCCTCATGTGATTAGTTTCTGTTATGTGGTGCTTGTGTAAGTCCCCTTTAGTATTACATTGTACATGTAGTCCAAGTCTCATAATGTGTAGTGTAGTGAAGTGTAGTGTAGTGTAGTGTGGTGTAGTGTGGTGTAGTGTAGTGTACTAGTACATAGTATAGTATTGTCATAATTGACACTGTCATTTACTGCCAATATAGTACCTTGCGGTGTATGGCAGAGGGGTCTTTGAGCCTGAGGAATTAAGACCGCCTGGCTAGTGCAGTCACCGCGAACTGTGCAGGTTAGGATTTTCTTTTTACCCCCAGCAGAAACAAATCCCACACCTTACCGAGGGATCAAACCCGGGTCTCCCGAAGGAGAGTCCGGCATAGTCTCATATGTTTAGACCAATCAGAAAGCACAAGTTAGACAAAAGCAACAAACAAACAAAAAACATGTAAAAATGTGAGACTAAACAGGAAGTTGTGTACAGTTTTAACCAATATAAATACTTGGTGCATATGAGAAATAATTCCTACATGAATCTATTGATGTAATGAGGTAAAACTACTGTAATAATATGTTTTTTCAGATGCTTGCAAGAGGAAATACAGTAAAGTTACACAGTCAAAGATGACATCTCACTTTAAGACAGTCAAATGTGCAATACCGCCAGCTAAACGGGAAGAATGGAGTTATAGACGGGCAGTATCCATTTCTCACAAGGTAGACCAGACTCGTAAGCTTCCTGATCCCCATGTTGAACAGATAGGGCAACACTATGAACAGGCAGATCACCAGGAGCAGCACACGGAGCACCAATTTAATCAAACAGTTCATCACTTTGAGGCAGGGCAGCACACGGAGCACCAGTTTAATCAAACATTACAACACTTTGAGGCAGGGCAGCAGTTTGACCAGGCAGAGCACTCATTTGAACGGGCAGAATTTCAGTGTAGGCAAGTAGTGATCCAGCTGGAGAATATAGACCACCAGATTGGGAACAGAGAGCACCAGAGTGGGAACACAGAGCACCAGAGTTGGAACACAGAGCCACTAATCGGGAACACTAAGCACTGGATTGGGAACACAGAGCACCTGATTGGGAACATAGAACACCAGATTGGGAACACAGAGCACAGGATTGGGAACACAGAGCACCTAATAGAGCAGACACAGAACCAGATTGGGTAGACAGAGCTGCAGCCTAAGCAGACACAGTTTAGGCATATCCTGTACAGGATGTAGCAGTCAACTCCAGCATTGTTTGGCTGTTTATGTTCAGTAGTTTGTCATTGCTTTCTGAATAACCGGCACTCATGACATTGTATGGAAACCAACACAAACGGTCTGCTTCCAAATTGTCAGCAGCTGTGTTTCAAATGCGGTATTCGGAATTACGAATTGCATTCGTAACCTCTTCGCCACAGAACGGGCACAATTTTTGCATGTAAGAAAACTTGTGAGAAATTATTTCTCATGTTGCCGGCAAAAATTGAAAGCTCAAAGTAAAATACAACAGGCATACAAACTTTGTTTTTGTTCTGCTGCCCATCTCATGTGCCACAAAGTGCTCTGTATTGATTAGATTGTTGTTCTACTGCCCATCTCACACAAAGTGTTCTGTATTGATTAGATTGTTGTTATACTGCCCATCTCACACAAAGTGTTCTGTATTGATTAGATTGTTGTTATACTGCCCATCTCACACAAAGTGTTCTGTATTGATTAGATTGTTGTTCTACTGCCCATCTCATGTGCCACAAAGTGTTCTGTATTGATTAGATTGTTGTTCTACTGCCCATCTCATGTGCCACAAAGTGTTCTGTATTGATTAGATTGTTGTTCTACTGCCCATCTCATGTGCCACAAAGTGTTCTGTATTGATTAGATTGTTGTTCTACTGCCCATCTCATTTGCCACAAAGTGTTCTGTGTTGATTAGATTGTTGTTATACTGCCCATCTCATGTGCCACAAAGTGTTCTGTATTGATTAGATTGTTGTTCTACTGCCCATCTCATTTGCCACAAAGTGTTCTGTATTGATTAGATTGTTGTTATACTGCCCATCTCATGTGCCACAAAGTGTTCTGTATTGATTAGATTGTTGTTCTACTGCCCATCTCATTTGCCACAAAGTGTTCTGTATTGATTAGATTGTTGTTCTACTGCCCATCTCATGTGCCACAAAGTGTTCTGTATTGATTAGATTGTTGTTCTACTGCCCATCTCATGTGCCACAAAGTGTTCTGTATTGATTAGATTGTTGTTCTACTGCCCATCTCATTTGCCACAAAGTGTTCTGTATTGATTAGATTGTTGTTCTACTGCCCATCTCATTTGCCACAAAGTGTTCTGTATTGATTAGATTGTTGTTATACTGCCCATCTCATGTGACACTAAATGTTCTGTATTGATTAGATTGTTGTTCTACTGCCCATCTCATGTGACACTAAATGTTCTGTATTGATTAGATTGTTGTTCTACTGCCCATCTCATGTGCCACAAAGTGTTCTGTATTGATTAGATTGTTGTTCTACTGCCCATCTCATTTGCCACAAAGTGTTCTGTGTTGAGTAGATTGTTGTTCTACTGCCCATGTCATGTGACACTAAGTGTTCTGTATTGATTAGATTGTTGTTATACTGCCCATCTCATGTGCCACTAAGTGTTCTGTATTGATTAGATTGTTGTTATACTGCCCATCTCATGTGACACTAAGTGTTCTGTATTGATTAGATTGTTGTTCTGCTGCCCATCTCATGTGACACAACGTGTTCTGTATTGATTAGATTGTTGTTTTACTGCCCATCTCATGTGACACAACGTGTTCTGTATTGATTAGATTGTTGTTCTGCTGCCCATCTCATGTGACACAACGTGTTCTGTATTGATTAGATTGTTGTTTTACTGCCCATCTCATGTGACACAACGTGTTCTGTATTGATTAGATTGTTGTTCTGCTGCCCATCTCATGTGCCACTAAGTGTTCTATGTTGATTAGATTGTTGTTCTACCTGCCCATCTCATGTGACACTAAGTGTTCTGTACTCATTAGATTGAAACATTTGCATCACTGTAGTCACTTATTTGTCCTCAATTGTCATTTATAAGATATGTGTTGTTGCTGATAGCACTGCATTCACATGTACTAGAGGAGCTAGTGTGCAAGGCAAGCTAAATTTGTGGCAACAATTCCAGGGACGCCACTAGTCATTCATTCCAAGTATATTGTAGTCGTCCATGTTGGGAGTTGTGGTAACAAAGTGTCTAGACATGTGGCTGTCAGACTGGTGGTCGTGTGTTCAAATCCACATCTGGGTTAGTTAGTTGCATATCATTTACAGGACATAGCAGTCAACCCCAGCATTCTTTGGCTGTTTGTGATTTCTTGGCAAGTTTACTTTCAGTAGTTTGCCATTGGTTTCAGAACCACCGGCACACATACCATTATATGGAAATCAATGCTAGGCGGTCTGTTTCCAAATCGCCCGTAGTTGTGTTTTGAACACAGTATGCAGGATTACGAAGTGCATTCGTAACCCCTTGGCCACTGAGCAGGTTATGATTGGGTAGATTGTTTTACATCAACCTGTGCTGTCAGGATAGCCCAGACTAAAATGGGTACCAGAACATGTTTTGGGAAGTAAATACGGCTTGCATTCCAAATGACCACATCATCGGCTTAGTGCTGATTGGTCTAGAAAAATATGGGTCTGGCATTATGTACAATGCACCTTAAGGTGTGCAGAAGTGCTCTTTGCTTACCTACTATGGCAGTGATGCTATAGCTTGGAGGGTGAGTGAATGAGTGGTCCATTTTAGAGACCCTCATATTCTTTGTTCAGCAGCAGGCGATTTAGCAGCAGACCATCTTGTGTTTAGTTTTTATAAAATGGTATGAGTGCCGGTCATTCAGAAAGCAGTAGCAAACTACTGAACGTCAATTTGCCAAGAGATCACAGACAGCTAATAAAAATGCTGGGGTTGACTGAAACGTCCTGTAAAGGATATGCAATTAATTTTTTTAACATAAAAAAGTCGCTTAAAAGTCGACTGGGTCAACTTCATTTAACTAGGTTTTATCCTATATGGCTCAGTCTCTTTCCGCAGCATGGAAATCGTTGCACAAATTGCAAACTCCATAGCTCCAGCGACGACCCCCATGAATCTAAAAAAATGCACTCGTAAATCAAAGAACGCGGCCCGGAATTGAACCTACAACCTTCAGAGCCCGAGTCAGACGGCTTGACCACTTCGCCACGGAGACTGCAAACTTTTTTAATATGTTATTTGTTAGTAACAGGTACGAGTCCTGTTGTGGCCACACTGTATCTGTACATTTTTATATTGTCTAGTGTGAGTATGATCTTGCTTCTATCCTTTACTTCAATGAGTGCCAGTCACTGCATGCAGAGTTTTATTTCTCATGCTATACTTATGTATTTATATGTTCTGATACTGTGTAATGCTTCTGTTTACCGTCACAATTCTACATTTTTTGTTGTTGCTAATAACAAAATATATTGCTGCCTTCCTGAGTGTGGTAGTGCAGTAGCTAGCACACATTCTTGTTGGCCTGCTGGTCATTTGTTCAAATCCCCATAGATGGTGGGGATTCTATGTATCCCCTTAGATGTATTTGTTCAAACCCCCATAGATGGCGGGGATTTTATGTATCCCCATAGATGTATTCAAACCCCCATAGATGGTGGGGATTTTATGTATCCCTATAGATGTATTCAAACCCCCATAGATGGCGGGGATTCTATGTATCCCCATAGATGTATTCAAACCCCCATAGATGGTGGGGATTTTATGTATCCCCATAGATGTATTCAAACCCCCATAGATGGCGGGGATTCTATGTATCCCCATAGATGTATTTGTTCAAATCCCCATAGATGGCGGGGATTTTTAAAAAACTGTCCTGGGCTGCCAGTCCACCCAATCTAAAATGGATACCAGGAAACTTGCTGGAAAGTAAAGGCAACCATCATGATATTGACCATATCAGCCACTGAGCACCCATTAGTCTATACACATATGGGGCTAGCACCATATACCCAATATAGCTCAAGGTGTTTAAAAAGGTAACAGAAATGGAGTGTGTGTAAATGAGGGTATGGCATGATTTCAGCAATGCTGTGATTTAAGTTTTGTATGGAGTGTAAGGATTTATTTAAGTTGAAAACAATATTACATAACACTTATTTTTACTTCATTGAATTTGATGAGAATAATAATCAGTAGCCATCAACTTGATCCAGCCATGCTTCAGGCTACCAGCCATCAGTGACACTGAAAACAATATTTATTGCCTATTTGCTGTCAGTTGATAACAACAAAATACAAATCATATTTCATTGGCATTTGCCATAACAGGTGATGGGGTATATAGAGCAAATCATACACGAGGACTACTCCAAATTTAACCGCCGATTGGCTGGTAAAAATAAACCGGTTGCCATAGAGACACTGTTCATTGCTTGCATCATTTAGTAGTCTTTTAGCTCACTACATATAAACCTACAGTCACATTTCTTCAGTGGTTCATGAATCGTGAACAAATAAACATACACACTGTTATTGCCTTTCCCACCAGCTGTGAACGTTGTGATGTGATTCGTTTTCTTCAAGTAGAAGGTAAAAATGTGGCTGAGATTCATCTTCAATTGTGTTGTGTGTACGGTGATAACATTATGAGTGACAGTTCTGTGAGGGATTGTTGCAGGAAATTCAGAGATGGGTGTAAAGATGCGCATGATGAGGGTGAACAAGGACAACATTCTTGTGTGATAGATGAGCTCATTCAAAATGTCGACCGGGTCGTAGTGGAAAATTGCCATTTCACAGTTTCAGATCTTTCTACAGAATTTTCACAAATTTCCAGGACTAGCCTGTGTCGAATTGTCACAGAGAGGTTAAGTTACTACAAATTCTGTTCACAGTGGCTACCAAAGCAACTGACTGACATTCACAAAGCTCAAAGAATGGGCTCAGCTTTAATGTTCCTTCAGCGCTACTGGGAAGAGGGGGATGCATTTCTCAACAGAATAGTGACTGGGGATGAGACATGAGTTCACTTCGTGAATACAGAAACGAAGGAACAGTCAAAACAGTGTATGCACACTCATTCACCAAACAAGCCCAAACAATTCAAGCAAACATTTTTGCAACAAAAAATGATAGTTACAGTGTTCTGGGACTGCCAGGGCATTTTCTTTATGGAATTCATGACACTAGGGACCACAATAATGTCAGAAGGTTATTGTGAGACAGTGAAAAAGCTTCGTCGGTTGATCCAAAATAAAAGGCATGGAATGCTCACTAGTGGCATCATTATCCTGCATGACAAAGCGTTGCCCCACTCTGCTGTTTGCACAAAGGCTTTACTTGAGCAGTGTAAGTGGGAAATTTTCAGCCACCCCCCTTTACAGCCGGACCTGGCAACAAGCAATTATCATCTCTTCGACAAGATGAAGGTCTGGCTGGCTACCCAGCGCTTCAACACCGCCAAGGATCTCATGGATGAAGTCAACAACTGGCTAAGTACCCTATCGGCGCCATCCCTTGATGAGGGGTTACAAAGTATGTGCCACGGAACGACAAGTGCCTGAATTTAGGTGGTGACTATGTGGAAAAGTAATGCAGCAATGTATGTAACTTTTATGTTTATTTAGATGTTATTGTCAATTTGTTTAAATTGTTACCACCCAATCGGCAGTTGATTTTGGAATAGCTCTCGTACAAGTACAAAAACCTATATTCATAAAACTATTTTATAATATTCTTAACTATTAAACGACGTGAAGGTGTGTACACAATTTTCTCTAAGATTGTTCATTTACTGCTAAAGATTGAGGGCTAATCATTTATATGATTATTCAAACTATCACCTTCAAGTGCCATAGCAATCAACATAGGCAGTCGTGGTTAGCTATCTCACATGATCATCAGTCTCGAATCAGGTTTCTGTTCTTGTCCCAGTTATGCCATGTCAAGTCATTTATCTCTGTCTTCCCTTGACTCTTTTCCCATCAGGTTTGCCAGTTGTCACTAAGCTATCAGTTTATTTCTCTTCACAACATGCCAAAGAAGTCTTGAATGTCTTCATCTAATTTCTCTAATTAATTTATGGGTTTTATTTGTTTCTTGCAGGACTGTCTTTTTATGTGTTCATCCATGGTATTCTGTGCATTTTCTGTGTTTATCCATGATATACTTTGCATTTTCTCTGTTTATCCTTGGTATTCTTTGCAATTTCTCTGTTCATCCATGGTATCTTTTGCATTTTCCGAAGAAACAACATTTCCACTGCTTTGGGACGTTTCTTGGTTTGTCTGTTTGCTGTCAATGTTTCTGATGCACACAACATTATATGTTCTATATAGCAGTTCAACAATTATTTTCTAACTGCAAATGACAGCCTTTTATTGGTGAATATGTTTTCCATCTTGGAAAAGGATACTTTCACCATGACATTTCTGTTCTAATCTTTCAAGGCATCTTCCATCAGATGTTATGACTGTTCCAAGGTAGTTGTACCAGTTCAGTTGTTTGAGAATGTTCCCACTTACTTGGGTGTTACATGGTGGTATTTCTTTCATCTTGGATATGAAAACAGTCTTTATTTGTTTACAGCGTAATTCTAACTTTAGTTGCTCACTGTGTGCAATAACAGTAATAACCCTAAATGGAATCACTACTGTATCATCTGTATACCTTACACTGTTGATTGTCTGGAATTACTACTGTATTGTCAGTATATCTTATACTGTTTAGGTTGTGTCCTCTGATGTTGATTCCTAGATTCACATTATATATTGCATATTGCAGATCCTGACTTCTTGTGTCTTTCTCCACATCATGTTATAAATTGGAGATCCTGTCTTCTTGTGTCTTTCTCCACATCACATTATAAATTGGAGATCCTGACTTCTTGTGTCTTTCTCCACATCACTATAAATTGGAGATCCTGACTTCTTGTGTTTTTCTCCACATCACATTATAAATTTGCGATCCTGACTTATTGTGTCTTTCTCCACATTACGTTATAAATTGGTGTTCCAGACTTATTGTGTCTTTCTCCACATTACGTTATATATTGCATATTCTGACTTATTGTGTCTTTCTCCACATCATGTTATAAATTGGTGTTCCAGACTTATTGTGTCTTTCTCCACATTACATTATATATTGCATATTCTGACTTATTGTGTCTTTCTCCACATCACGTTATAAATCGGCGATCCAGACTTATTGTGTCTTTCTCCACATCATGTTATGTGTGTGTGTGTGTGTGTGTGTGTTTATACTTGTGTCGCTCTCTCACTCTCTCTCTCTATCTCACCCTGTCACAAAAAATGGTAATATACATTGTTTATGTTCACGGCATAACTTTTTTTTTTCCTATGTGATTGTAACATACTCAACAGAGTATTGTTAATTTCGTTCTTTCTCTGTCTGTCTGTCTCTGTTCCATGTCTCTCACCTCCTCCTGTGTGTGTTTGTATGTGTGAGAATGTGCACACACAATTACACACACACACAAATGCACACAGTCTTGCAGCAACACAGAAACTATATTCAGGTGTTATAGGTATCAGCCAATCTATATAAGTTTGTTTTCTAAACACTGATCAGCTGTACTTGTGACTTTGAGGCATTTATGGATGTTCATTACTGAGCCGTGGTTGGGCTGATACTAGCATGCTTGCCCACAGGCCTGGTCGTGATGGGCTTGAATCCATTTCATTGTGGGTCTTTCATAATAGACCAATATAATATATGTATAATGTGTTTATATGCAGCAAGATTTGTATTGAGTTGCTTACAGTAATGTAATTTTGTAAGGTTTATTTACAGATTAATGTAATACTTTAAGGTTCATTTGAATTATGTGAGGTTTGTAAATATTTTTTTATTTGGATCATGTGATTTCAAAGAAAATACAATACACAAACGCATCGTGATTGTAACTGACTCAGAAAGCATGCTGAGGAAGGTGAGGACAGGCATGCTACATACAGAGTGGCTTGCTTTACTTCGGAGGTCACGGGTGGCAAGCATCGTCAGGATCTTTTCTTCAGGGTATGCTGGTGTGCTGGGGAATGAACAGGCGGACAGATTGGCTGGCTCTGCAAAACTTGGTGGAGTATTGATGCATGTCAAGGCAGACGTGGTTGCGGCCTTGTGGGAGCATGTGTATACCTCGGAAGAGCAAATGGATCATCATGGTCTGTCAAGAATGAGACAGCGAGGAGTGACGAGGGGATCTGGCCGATGCTCGACGCTCAGAGGAAAGGCGAGACGGACATATAATCAGATTGCTACTGGTACTATTGGTGTTAGAACTCTTCGCTGGCTGGCAAGCATCGTCAGGATCTTTTCTTCAGGGTATGCTGGTGTGCTGGGGAATGAACAGGCGGACAGATTGGCTGGCTCTGCAAAACTTGGTGGAGTATTGATGCATGACAAGGCAGACATGGTTGCAGCCTTCTGGGAGCACATGTACACCTCGGAAGAGCAAATGGATCATCATGGTCTGTCAAGAATGAGACAGCGAGGAGTGACGAGGGGATCTGGCCGATGCTCGACGCTCAGAGGAAAGGCGAGACGGACATATAATCAGATTGCTACTGGTACTATTGGTGTTAGAACTCTTCGCTGGCTGCTGAGGATGGGGACGGAGCACCTATGGGAATGCCCTGAATGCTGTGATGTCGGTTCTTAAATCAATCAATCAATCATAATAGACCACTGTTCCCGGGTCGGCCCAGCCTAACATGGGTATGAGGAAATGACCTGGGAAGTCAAAGAGGTCGGCATCATATTGACCGCATCATCCATCAGTTTGGTCTATACAACCATGGGGCTAGCACCATATAGCCGGTACACCTTATAAATCCACTGAAAACTGGTGCATGATTGTATTTGTTGACTTATATACACTGATGATTTGTTTAAGACTTGTACAAGACATTGTTTTATAAGGTGTTTATATGCAGCAAGATTTGTATTGAGTTGCTTACAGTAGTCTAATTTTGTAAGGTTTATGTACATATTAATGTAATACTATAAGGTTCAATTGAATTATGTGAGGTTTGTAAATATTTTTTATTTGGATCATGTGATTTCAAAGATTTATTTGTATTAATATTTATATGTATATATTATGTCTCTTGGATAGATGGCTATGAGGAATGGAACACCACCTCATAATGTCACTATGTATATGTTTTTTTTTTTTTTTTTGCATATGCTATTTACATGACATCACTGTCAACACCAGCACTGCTGTTGTTGATGTCTTGGCAAGTTTACGTTCAGTAGTTTGCCATTGCTTTCTGAATGACCGGATCCCATACTATTTACATAATAAACCATCGCAACGCGGTCTGCTGCCAAATCGCACGCAGCTGTGTTTCAAACGCGGGTATACGGGATCACGAACCGCATCCGTAAGCCCTTCACCAATATACACGTTGCGTGCTTTTATTAAGACAGCCCATCAGAAAGAAACAGTGAATGAATCACACAAAAAACAAGAAGTAGATGGTAAGAGTTACTAGAACACCATCACATGTAACAATATGGACATTACGACCAAAGCCTTCATCAACACACAAACAACAAACACACACAGATACAACTACATATACAACACTACATGTATATATATATATATATATATATATAAAAGTGACTCATCTATTTCATTGTTTTGTACCGGACACATTTGTGATATAATCCACTTGTATGATTATAACAAAGCAGCTAAACCATCAGAGAAATAAAATGTTCAGTCGATATATGTATACAGTTTATGTGTTTTAATTATGATATCCCATCAGAGAAATAAAATGTTCAGTCTACATATGTATACAGTTTATGTGTTTTAATTGTGACATCCCATCAGAGAAGTAAAGTGTTCAGTCTACATACACACGCGCGCTCTCACACACAAACACACAGATATATGCAGTTTGTATATTTTCATTTCGACAGAATGATTGCTGGTGTGTCCCGGAAGATTTGGGAAGGATGTTGACAAAAATATAATTTTGCTACTTTCAGGAATTGAACTCTGAATAACAATATTGGGCAGTGGGCGCCCTAATCATCACTGTACTTTTGCATATTAATATAGAACTGTGACCTCCTTTAAGAAAACATTGATATTTCACCACATGACAGGATTGTGTTGATCATTCATTGTGATGTTTATGAGGGTTTTATCAACTTGTAAATCCTTAATGTATTTATCATTCATTGTGACATAAAGTAAAAGGTAAGCAGCTGTTCTACTTTTCACACCTCCGACGACATATGGCAGGTTACAGTGTTAGTGTTCTTTGCTTCTACTGAGGGTATCAGTAACATAGGGTGAACCTCTTTAGTTGCCACTTTCAGTGTTAGTGTTCTTTGCTTCTCCTGAGGGTATCAGTAACATAGGGTGATCCTCTTTAGTTGTATTTTACAGTGTTAGTGTTCTTTGCTTCTCGTGAGGGTATCGGTAACATAGGGCGAATGAACTTCTTTAGTTGCCACTTTCAGTGTTAGTGTTCTTTGCTTCTCCTGAGGGTATCAGTAACATAGGGTGAACCTCTTTAGTTGCCTCTTATAGTGTTAGTGTTCTTTGCTTCTCCTGAGGGTATCAGTAACATAGGGTGAACCTCTTTAGTTGTCTCTTATAGTTTTAGTGTTCTTTGCTTCTCCTGAGGGTATCAGTAACATAGGGCGAACCTCTTTAGTTGCCTCTTACAGTGTTAGTGTTCTTTGCTTCTCCTGAGTGTATCGGTAACATAGGGCGAACCACTTTAGTTGCCTCTTACAGTGTTAGTGTTCTTTGCTTCTACTGAGTGTGTCGGTAACATACGGGCGAACCTCTTTAGTTGTCTCGTACAGTGTTAGTGTTCTTTACTTCTTATGAGGGTAACGATAACATAGGGCGAACCACTTTAGTTGCCTCTTACAGTGTTAGTGTTCTTTGCTTCTCCTGAGGGTATCAGTAACATAGGGTGAACCACTTTAGTTGCCTCTTACAGTGTTAGTGTTCTTTGCTTCTACTGAGTGTATCGGTAACATACGGGCGAACCTCTTTAGTTGTCTCGTACAGTGTTAGTGTTCTTTACTTCTCCTGAGGGTATCGGTAACTGTTCTTTACTTCTCTTGAGGGTATCGGTAACATATGGCAGACCTACTTAGTTGCCTCCTACAGTGTTACTATTATTTGCTAACCCTTGGGGGGGGGGGGGGGGGAAATTACTAACCATTATTCATAAACTACAAACATTCATTGATTAGCACATGCACAAAATAGAAGAAAGTAGTTACTTAGTTGCATATCCTTCACAGGACGTAATCAACCCCAGCATTTTTTGTGTGTGGCTTTTTGTGATTCCTGGGCAAGTTTACGTTCATTAGTTTGCCATTGCTTTCTGAACGACCGGCACCCATACCATTTCATAAAATAACAACGTAAGGTGGTCACAGCTGTGTTTTGAATGCGGTATGCAGGATTACGAACTGTTTGCTAAACTCTTCACCGTGGAGCAGGCCAAAATAGAAGGACTATATGACTATATAGTGTGGAAGAATCAGGAATGTGGAACTCATGTAGAGAACTAGACAAACAATTACCAGTGAACTAAGAGGTGGAAACAAGAGGCTGGTTCTGGATAGGACATATAGTTCATATATGCAGAAACCCTCACAATAGTACAACTAGAAAGTTGTTCTATCTGCAACGCACAAAGCAAAAGAAAAAGAGAAAGATTTAAAAGCCTTCGTCGAGGAGACTTTCAAGCTGGCAGGGGATCTTCATCCTGCTCGTTGAAAATCTAAGGAAGTAGAGTTTAGAGGATGCACTAGACAACATAAAATTTGAAAGCTATAATTACCGACCGGGATTCGAACCTGTCACCTCCAACTGACGACGGCGCTTCGCTGCAGGAACAAGTCTACTTCGACATAGATTATTATGGGTAGTCAGTCATTCAATCATTCATTCATTCATTCAGTAGCATGTCATTTGCAGAACTTCGCTCCCATGACAACCATCCGGAAAATTTCTCGGTCATAAGCAAGAAGTCCCACGTCCAGTACACCCACCTGGAGATAATCTACCACATCCTGCACCCATCTTCTCTTTCCAGGCATATACTCCTCCATTATTGTTCTCTCCAAACTTTCGTGACGTTTCAAGTGACCAAAATATTTCAATTTTCTTTTTAACGTCTTTAGTATTCAACCTTCTTCAGTATTCAGTTCTTGTCGTATGGAAACATTTCTTCTTTTCTGTTTCCAAGATATCCTTAGAACATGTCTATAACATTTATTTTCAAAGGCATTTATGCACCGTTCAGCTTGTTTAGTAAGTGTCCAAGTTCACATGCATATTTTGCAATGGGAAAGATGCATGCTCTTAAAAATCTAATTTTTGTAGTTCTATCTGTCCCCCTCCACAATGTATTTAGTTTTTTAATTTCTAAAAAGCAATAGATATTTGTCTTTTAATTTCCTTCATTGTGTCACCATTGCTTTGTAATTAAAGATTATAGATATTCAAAATGGTCCACCCCCGCCCCAATGTCCATTTTTCTGTCTTTGTCTAACACTACCTGTCTGTCTGGTCTTCCTTCCCTGTATATATACACATGTCTGTCTGTCTGTCTGGTCTTACTTCCCTGTATATATACACACCTGTCTGTCCTGACTTCCATACCTGTATATATACACACCTGTCTGTCTGGTCTTACTTCCCTGCATATATGCACACCTGTCTGTCTGGTCTTCCTTCTCTGTATATATACACATGTCTGTCTGTCTGGTCTTACTTCCCTGTATATATACACACATGTCTTTCTGTCTGTCTGGTCTTCCTTCCCTGTATATACACACACCTGTTTGTCTAGTCTTCCTTCCCTGTATATGTACACACCTGTCTGTCTGGTCTTCCTTCCCTGTATATATACACACCTGTGTCCTGACTTCCATACCTGTATATATACACACCTGTCTGTCTGTCTGGTCTTCCTTCCCTGTATATATACACACCTGTCTGTCTGCCTGGTCTTCCTTCCCTGTATATATACACACCTGTCTGTCTGGTCTTCCTTCCCTGTATATATACACACCTGTCTGTCTGGTCTTACTTCCCTGTATATATATACACCTGTCTGTCTGGTCTTCCTTCCCTGTATATATACACACACCTGTCTATCTGGTCTTACTTCCCTGTATATATACACACCTCCCGTGTGTTGCCGGGGCCCATAAGGGAAGCAAAGAATAGAAACACTGTAGCCTACCACGCATTTCGTAAGAGGCGACTAAGGAGGCTTGATGGTTCCGTCGCCCTGCTACTGAGTGAGTGCGTGGCATGACATTGTGAGCTGTGGGTTTCGTGTGAAGTGCTTTTGAATCTGCCCAAGTTTTTTTGTTTTTTTTTGGAACGTGACTGCATGTTCAGAGCGATGGCAGGTGGCTATGTCCCAGAGTTGACCAGTTTTTGCCTTATGCAGAAATGCGTGGCTGCTGGGCTTCTGGTTGACTCACTGCCGTCGGTGATGAATTGTATTTTCGTGGACTGTGTGGTGAACATCTAGGAAACATCCAGATAGGAAAATGACTGCCGATTCCATCAGAGATGAATTGGGTGTTTCATGGGGGACTGGTGTGTTGACATTCTGGCGGCGGCATTATGCACAGTGTATCTGTGCGGGCTGTTGTTTGTCGAGACTCCTGTCTTTTCCACTTTTCACATTGGGCAGTGGGGAGCGTTTTGTGTGATATTCACTGGCACAGGAACGGAGCATAATGGGGACGACCCGTTGCTGTGAAGTTGGAACTGCGACTAACTAACTAACTATACATGACCAACTTTATGTTTTCTAGTGCGTCCTCTAGTCTCTACTTCCTTCTTCTCCTTCTGTGAGTGCCAAACAATACTGTGTGTGTATATTTATGAACTGTCTTAATGGCCTCAAAGGGTTCCCCAATTGATTTTCTGTAGAAAAACTAAGAAGTATATATGGACTGACCCAAATGTATATAGACTGGCAATGTTAATGGAGATCAGATCAGAAATGAAGGAATCAGGACTAAAGTGGGGGTTATAGCAGCGCTAGATTTTATTAGAAAGCAGCAAATCAAATGGTTTGGCCATGCAAGTAGGTTACCAACTAACAGTATCCACAACAAGCAATGAATCAATGATGTACAAACCCGATGGAAGCAGAGGAGGAGGCTGACCACGTAAACGATGGGCGGAGGGAATAGCAGAGTCCATGGGAATATTGATACATGAAGCCCATAAGCGGGCACTCTCCCGCTGTTTATCCTACACCTTAAGGTACAAGAGGAACATGATAAAATGAGATGAGACGTAGAAGAGTAGAGACAAATGAATAATAGGACATGGACGGGGCAGCATGGGATAGCTAAGTATAGGGGGCGCTTGGGGTGGGTTCGTTGAGGGTCTGTGCTTCGCGGGGGAATACAGGCAAAAGGAAACGAAAACCGTTTACTGGAAGGCCTGATGCTATATGTTTTTCTGCATAGCTGTCAGGCCTGGTCAGAGGGTGATAAATTAGCGAATCTGATGGCAGTGGGTGTGTGGTTTTTAGAAGAAGGCTGAAAGTATCATCGGCAGAGATGAATTTAACTGCTGAGGTATTGAATGCTGCATGTGTTACTGATCACCGATCATTTAATTTAGTCGCAGTCAACCCCAGCATGTTTTGGCTGTTTGTTATTTTTTGGCAAGTTTACGTTCAGTAGTTTGCCATTGATTTCGGAACCACTGGCACACATACCCTTGTATGGAAACCAGTGCAATGCGGTCTGCTACCAAATCGCCCGCAGCTGTGGTTTGAACGCGGTGTGTGGGATTCCGAATTGTGTTTGTAACCCCTTCACCACAGCACCGTCTACATCATTATCATAAGGGAAATATAAATAGCACTTAAGGGGCAGGAAAAGGCGGAACATGGAAATACAAATAGAATTTAAGGGACATGAAAAGGTGGAATATTGAAATACAAATAGAGTTTAAGGGACATGAAAAGGTGGAAAAGGGAAATACAAATAGAATGTAAGGGACATGAAAAGGTGGAATATGGAAATATTAATAGCATTTAAGGGACATGTAAAGGTGGAATATGAAAATATAAATAGTATTTAAAAGACATGAAAAGGTGGAATATGAAAATATAAATAGTATTTAAGAGACATGAAAAGGTGGAATATGAAAATACAATAGCATTTAAGGGACTTGAAAAGGTGGAACATGGAAACACAAATAGCATTTAAAAGGTGGAATATGGAAACACAAATAGTATTTAAGGGACATTAAAAGGTGGAATATGGAAGCACAAAAATAATTTAAGGGACACGAAAAGTGAAATATGGAAATACAAATACCATATAAGGGACATGAAATGGTGGAATAGGGAAATGCAAATAGCATTTAAGCGATATGAAAAGGTGGAATATGGAAATACAAATAGCATTTAAGGAACATGATTGATTGATTGATTTATGAATCGACATCACAGCATTCGGGGCATTCCCATAAGCGCTCCGTCCCCATCCTCAGCAGCCAGCGAAGAGTTCCAACACTAATAGTACCAGTAGCAATCTGATTATATGTCCGTCTCGCCTTTCCTCTGAGCGTCGGCCAGATCCCCTCGTCACTCCTCGCTGTCTCATTCTTGCCAGACCATGGTAATCCATTTGCTCCTCCGAGGTATACACATGCTCCCACAAGGCCGCAACCACGACTGCCTTGTCATGTATCAATACTCCACCAAGTTCTGCAGAGCCAGCCAATCTGTCCGCCTGTTCATTTCCCAGCACACCGGCATGCCCCGGAGAAAAGATCCAGGCCATGCTTGTCACCCGTGACCTCCGAAGTGAAGCAAGCCACTCCGCACGAAGCCTGCCCGTCCTCACCCTCGTCGGGATGCTTTCTTGGTCAGTTACAATCACTCTGAAAATCTCACTGAATGCTTTTGGAATTAATCATGACACCTGGGAGACTGCAGCCAGAGACCGAAATTCGTGGCGTACATCATTACGCAAGGGTGCAGTCACTTGTGAGGCAACCAGGACTGCAAGAGCTGTGAAGAAACGACAGAACAGAAAAACCACTGCAGAAAATCCTCCTCCAGAAACGTCAAGCATTCTTTGCCCACATTGTCAAAGAACATTTAGAGCCAAAAAAGGTCTTATCAGCCATCTTAGAACTCATGGCTCCATACTTTCAACCCCACTGGATGAAATGAATGGTCATCATCATTCTTGATGGACAAGGAACATACATACAACATACAATACAATCACGATGTGTGTGTGTGTGTGTCGTACTCTCCATCCAGCGGAGACTGCCTCCACTTCCATTCTTAAGCTGGATCTTGTGGTATCATATGCCAGGCTCTCCTGCACCAAACGTCGACCATTAGCTTTGGCTATGAACCCCCAGCCACTTCTCTCACCTCTTGACACCGAACCATCTGTGTAGATAATCACATCACCCGAGTGAAGTGTCCTGAATTATTTGCTGGATTTCCACTTCCGTGGCCCCTGCTGGCCACTCTCTGCACTCCCGGCTTAAAGTGATTATAACTCTGCACAAGTCTGACTGCTCCGCTGGCACTCTGACCCACTCCTCTCCACGCCTAATGTTCTCCAAGGGGCACACCTGTCTGATCGTATCCTCCGCCTGAGCCATCCATGATTTCCCTCTTATCAGTCGCGGACCCTTAACTGCGTCCAGCGCCTCATGCAGTGGGTGGTCTGGGTCTGCAGCTACTCTGAGGTATGGCTTCGCCTGCATCACCTTGAGCCTACCAGCAACACTCGGCAGACCAAGGATGTAACGCATACACACTACTGGGGTGTCTCTAGTGCATCCCATAATGACCCGCATAGCTTCGTTCTGTATGCGCTCTAACTTCACCAGCTAACTCTCTGAGACAGTGAGCAGTCCTAATCCATAATCAGTTACTGAGAGAATCAAGTGCTGGTATAGTGTGAAAAGCATTCTCTGCTCTGTGTCCATTGCAGCCATAGTTTTAAGTGCACTGAGTCCCTTTTGAGATCTTGTCACAACCGTCTCCACATGGTCCTTGAAGGATAGGCTCCTGTCAAATGTGATTCCCAGATACTAAAGTTTGTTCTCTCTGTTGACGCTTCTACCATCTATTGGAAATGAAAAGGCGGAATGTGGAAATATAAATAGCATTTAAGGGACATGAAAAGGTGGAATATGGAAATACAAATATAATTTAAGGGACATGAAAAGGTGAAATATGGAAATACAAATATCATTTAAGGGACATGAAAAGGTGGAATATGGAAATACAAATAGCATTTAAGGGACATGAAAAGGTGGAATATGCAAACACAAATAGCATTTAAGAGACCTGAAAAGGTGGAATATGGAAACACAAATAGCATTTAAGGGCATTAAAAGGTGGATTATGGAAACACGTATAGCATTTAAGGGAGATGAAAAGGTGGAATATGGAAATGCGAGTAGAATTTAAGGGACATGAAAAGGTATAATATGGAAATACAAATAGAATTTAAGGGACATGAAAAGGTGGAATATGAAATACAAATAGCATTTAAAGGACATGAAAATGTCGAATATGGACATATAAATAGCACTTAAGGGACTGGAAACGGTGGAATATGGGAAAACAAATAGAATTTAAAGGGAATGAAAAGGTGGATTATGGAAATGCAAATAGAATGTAAGAGAAATGAAAATGTGGAATATGGAAATAAGCCTTACGTGGAAGGGGGCAAGGGGATTCAAAGCATGAGAAGCAAAGAAAGATGAAAGTGGAAAGCTCGTTAGTGGCAAAAGAACGCGGAGTTTGTGTTACATACTACCCCCCCCCCCCCCCCCCCCCCCCCCCCCCCCCGGTATATCCTATTACAGGACATCACTGTCAACACCAGCATTTTACCGTTGTTGTTGATTTCTTGGCAAGATTACGCTCAGTAGTTTGCCATTGCTTTCTGAGGGGCCGGCTCACATATCCCGTAAGTAACGGGCGCGACGAGAACCGCTACGAACAGCTGCGTTTGCTCACGTGGATAAACGGGATTACGGAGAAAGTCGCTAACTCCTTGCCAGGGAGACCGGCATTACATACTACTACTACTACTACGAAATCCTGGAACTTGATTATAGTTTAAAAGATATAAGATGGCGAAAAAGGAAACAATGACAAGCGAGATTTTTCTGCGAGGATTATCTCTGTATATATTCTGAAGGACAAGCGGCAACTTTGAACAGTAAGACGCATACGCCAAAAGGACCATCCATCCATCCAAATGTGCCATGCCGGTAAGCGTGGGCGGTCATGTTCTGCCATCTCACTCGATCACCAGAGTCGTGGATCTGATCCGTGTTTCTGTCTCGACCATGCCACAAGGCCAAGTAATCCAGATACTTGCTTCTAGGTCTTCCCCTTTGGTCTGTTCCCCTCGATCTTACCAGTTGTCACCAAGTTCTCCAAATCATTTCTTCTCATAACATGCCCAAAAAAATGTGACTGTCTACGTCTAATGTCTCTAATCAGTTTACGATCTTCATTTGTTTCTTGAAGGACTTGTTCATTGGTCTTTCTGGCTGCCCATGGTATTCTTTGCATTTTCCTCAGAAACCACATTTCTACAACCATCATATGTTTTTTTTAGCCTGACAAAAGATCCAGATATAGAACTGAAGAAGCCTTTACTTCATCATTATCATCATCTTCTACTTTTGCCGCCAAGCGTCGTGGGGAGGTTTATTTGACGTTCTAGCGCCCGATGTGTGGCACTAGATGGTGTCACTCCATGTGATGTCTGATGTCGCCAATCCAGATTCTTCTCGGGCGTCCTAGTGCTGTCGTATCAGATTTGATGTAGCGCCATGGCTGGTAGTTGATGTTGTTGCATTTTAACGAGATGGCCGAACCATTTGATCTTCTGCCTTACAATAATATGTGGCACACGGTATTGATCCCTGCCTGGCAACATCATGTCTTACTCGGTCAAACTAGGCGTAAGCTCTTCAAGCATCTCATCTCGCAGGTGTTGATTTTGCGTAAGTTTGATGTGTACACTGGTAGCATAGGGTTGATGTGAAAATGCTGTTTATTATCTGTCTTTGTTGCTTGAAAGTCAGGAAATTAATATATATATATATATATATATATATATATATATATATATATATATATATATATATATATATATATATATATATATATATATCATGTGCCATGCCGGAAAGCGTGGGCGGTCATGATTCGCCATTTCACTCGATCACCAGAGTCGTGGATCAGCTCAGTGTTCCTGTCTCGTCCATGCCATGTGGCCAAGCCATCCAGGTATTTTCCTCTCGGTCTTCCTCTTGGTCTGTTCCCTTCGATCTTGCCAGCTGTCACTAAGTTCTCCAGTCCATTTCTTCTCATAACATGTCCAAAAAATTTTGACTGTCTACGTCTAATTTCTCTAATCAATCTACGATTTTCATTGGTCTCTTGTAGTACTTGGTCATTGGTTTTTCTATCTGTCCATGGTATTCTTTGCATTTTCCTCAGAAACCACATTTCTGCAGCCATCAGATGTTTTTCAGCTTGACTGCACATTGTCCGAGTTTCACATCCATACAAAAGAACAGGCTCTATGTATCCCCTCAACACTCTTTTTCTCGTTTCAATTGACATCATTTTATTGGTCAGAATGTTTTTCATCTTGCTAAAGGCTACTTTCGCAATGGCGATTCTTGTTCTAATCTCTTCAAGGCATCTGCCATCAGATGTTATGACTGTTCCAAGATAATTGTACCGATTCACTTGTTGAAGAATATTCCCATTTACTTGTATATTACATTGTGGTACTTCGTTCTTCCTAGTGACGACCATAACCTGTGTCTTCCTACAATTTAATTCCAACCCCAGCTGCTCACTGTGTACAGCCACAGCGTCTACTAATTGTTGCAGATCCTGTGCATTGTCTGCAATCAATACTGTATCATCTGCATATATAATGTTATTGATGTTTCATCCTCCAATGCTGATTCCATTTATATCTTCTACATTTCTGAAAATATTTTCACTGTATAGAGAGAACAGATCTGGAGACATTACACATCCCTGCCTAACACCTCTCTTAATAGGTTGGTATTGTCCTACTTCATTATCAATTCTTATGGCAGCTTGTTGTTTCCAATATATGTTTTTTATAAGTCTAATTTCTTTCCCATCAATTTGTAGATCTGCAAGCATATCCACAATGTTGACATGTCTAACTCTATCAAAAGCCTTTGTGTAGTCAATAAAGCAAAGATGTATATCCTTGTTTACTTCTAAAGCACGTTCAATAACTGTTCGCAGCATATACACAGCATTTACTGTACCCTTTCCTTCTACAAAACCACATTGTTCTTCCCCTATTTCAGGTTGTATTTTCTTCCTCACTCTTTGCATGATAATTCGTAACAAAATCTTTGTGATGTGACTCATTATACTAATTGTTCTATGTTGATCACATTCTAAGGTTCCTGATTTCTTTGGGATTGCAATAAATACAGAATTACATAATTCAGAAGGTATATCTCCAGTATCATATAATGTGTTCAGCAGTCTAGTGACTTGCTCTAGTCCAAATTCTTCTAAAGCTTTAATCATTTCTGTTGTGATGTTATCTGCACCGGGGGCCTTGCCAGCTTTCATATGCTTAAGAACATTTTGAACCTCCATCTTTAAAATTGCTGGTCCTTCATTATTAAATCTAATAGCATACTGTTCCTCTCTGTTATCATTATACAGGTCTTTCACATAATCTGTCCATACATGTAGAATCTGATCTTTTTCTATTATGATTTTGCCATCTTTAGTTTTTAGACAGCCTGTTGATGTACTTGTTCTTTTATTAGTAAGTTCCTGAATTCTTTTGTGCACTAATTTGGTATTTTGACTGTTGTGTTGTTTTTCAATTTCTAAGCACTTTTCCTCAAGCCATGATTCTTTTTGCCTTCCTACATAATATTCTGACTTGTCTGTGAATTTCTTCATATTTGGCAGGATTATTTTTGTTGAGTCTTCTTGTTTCCATTAAGTGTAAAATTTCCTCAGTCATCCATTTCTTACGACCCACCTTCTTTAATTTTGGAATAGTTGTTTCTGCAGCCACATTGATTGAATTCTTTAACATTTCCCATTGCTCATCCACATCCTGGAATAGGATCTCTAGATCAGACAATATTTCAAATCTGTTCTGTACTTCTATGTTGAATTTGTTTTGTATTTCCTTGTCATTACTCAATGTACACAAATCATATTTAGTGTTCCCTGTTGTATACTTGACTTTCTTCAACTTTATCCTCAATGTTCCTGTGAGTAATCTGTGGTCACTATAACAATCAGCACTGGGAACTGTTTTTGCTACTGTTAGGGCGTTTCTAAATCTTCTGCTAATGAGAATGTAGTCAATCTGGTTTCTAATCCTGCTATCAGGACTCCTCCATGTCCATAATCTTCTAGGGTGTTGTTTGAACCAGGTGTTTCCTACAATCATTTCCTGTTCTTTTGCCCACTCTACTAGTCTGTATCCTCTTTCATTTCTCTCTCCTAAACCATAGTTTCCTACTGTGTATCTATCCCCTTGATTTCCTACTTTTGCATTGAAGTCCCCTATTATGATGTTTATTTCTGAATTTTTACATTTCTTTAAGGCAGACTCTATGTCATTATAAAATTCCTCTACACTATCTTCACTAGACTCTCCTGTTGGGGCATATACTTGAATAACATTTATGTTAAAAGGTCTGCCACTCAATTTAACTAGTAATACTCTGTCCGACACGGCCCAATATCCCTGAACAGACGTTGATGTTTTCCGGTCCAAAATTATTGCCACTCCCCTATGTCGATCCTCACCTCCAGAATAAATAATCTTAAAATCTTTATGTATCTTGATGCCTGCTCCTGTCCATCTCGTTTCGCACATACCTAATATATTAATTTTTTCTCTTTGAATTTCTTGTGTTATGTTCTCTAATGTTCCGTCGTTGTTTAACGTCCTAACGTTCCATGTTCCTAATTTTAATGTCTCTGTCCTTGTCTTGCGATGATCAGTCTTTAAGCGAATCATAATAAACTAGGCAATTTCAAAGAGGTAGTTTGCCGTTGCTTTCCTCTATGGCAGTGACCATACTGGCCGGGTGACCGCAATCAGTGTCTCTCGAAAGATATATATATATATATATATATATATATATATATATATATATATATATATATATATATATATATATATATATATATATATATATATATATATATATATATATATATATATATATGTCAACAACCAATGTTTCAGGCATCATCGGATTACTTCTCCCACACCACACAAGAAACTTGCAAGTCGCGTGAGAGGAAATAAATGGTACATTTTATTGCCGTTGGCTCTTTACAATTACAAAACAGTCGCTATCAAATCACACACAAAGCCACAGAATTGCCTATCACTAGTTTCCTAACCCTATTGCTAATCTCTATCTAATTGGCTACAAAAACACTCCTATCGACACTAAACGATCTGCTCTCTACGAAGTCAGTCCCCAGTCTGCCTTTTCCTACACGCGTGGCTACACAGCACGCGGAAGGACCTTGATGCGTCCTTCGGCTTTTTGCGTGCCGTTACATTCAGCACGCGGGTAGCAGCCGTTCTCCTATTGAGTGGCACTCTTCTCCGTGGCTATTACGTAGGCGTGATTCTGTCGTGACCAGAGTACTAACTATCTGGTCGTTGCCACCGTGTCTCATGAGAGAACTAGTTAATAGTCCCCCATTCTATCATCCACCCTGCCCTTATATCGGGGCACTGTATTACCTCTAATCTACTTGAGGTTGATTATATATATATATATATATATATATATATATAGAGAGAGAGAGAGAGAGAGAGAGAGAGAGAGAAAGTCCACATTGCGGCTTACAGTTGTGAACACTGTTCCACAAACCCGTCATACCGGGTTCACTGTAAGCCTCAGACGAATTGGGAGCAGATCCCTATACGTTGATGTTCACAGTGGTGTGAGCCTCGGTCGTTCAGAAAGCAATGGCAAATTTCTTCTTATAGTCCATGCAGTGTGATGTTGGTGACCATCTGTCCACAGTCTTCTGTCTCTTGTACTGCCAGTCAGTACTGATGTAACTCTATAACACGGTGTCAAATTGTCCAGCATCTGCTTGTGAAATGGTGCCGTTACTTTGTCTTCTCAACATGTAACGTCTTTAATACTGTATTAAGGAAGTTAAATATAGAGTAGACCAAGATGCATTAAATTAACTGATTCAGCGCCAAATGTGACCTCCCATTTAGACGGAAGGACGATATATCGCCATATTAGGGTCATCGTGTTATTTTTTTTGGTTTCATGTCATTTTCCGCAATTTCATGCTCAGTGAATTGAAATTTACAATATAATACTTCCCATGTAATTGTGCAATTAATGCTCAGTGAATTGAAATTGATATTATAATACTTGCCCATGTGATTGTGCAACATGTTTGGTCCAAACCTGCTTTTTTGTTTGTCACTGAATCATTTAAATGCACCTTCCTTCTGCTGTTATTAAAGTACCCACATGCTTCAATGTAGGTTTACATGCTTGTTTCAGACTAGTTCCATTCACTGTGATATTACATTTGGGTATGCACTTTTTCTTTGTATTAACCATTACTTTTGTTTTTCTGTTTCTCAGACTAAGTCCTTTGTTTTGACGTTTTGTTGCGGTTATATTTATCATTTCTTGAAACTACTTTTCATTTTCGGCCACCACAACCATGCCATCAACATAACGCAGGTTATTTATATTATGACCACCAGCCGATATTCCTGGCGTGCCTAGCATGGATCTCACTATTATTTCGCTGTACAATCTGAATATATCGGGTGACAATACACAATTCTGCACAAAACCTTGTTTAATGTGTTGTAAAGCTGTACTACAACAACGATGTCTACGGTGGTGACTATTACTATTACAGCGATTACAATTACGATGACTAAAACTGGCAAACTACTGGACATAAAATTACCTAGAAAATTACAACGAGCGAATAAATGTTGGGGCTTATTGCGACGTGTTGTAAAGGTTATTTAACAAACTTAAATATAAAGACACATTGTTCCTTGTTGAAGGATGTTCTAGTTGGAAAAGCGGAGGGGAAGGGTGCAACAGGAAGACGAAATTTCATATTGCCAAACAAGGCGTTGGAAAAATCGTGCGACTGGAGAGATCAGTGGGGAAAGAGGAGGAGCGAGAGAGATGATACTGGCTAGACTGAGACGGTGGCAAGAGAAATATCATCAGCAGAGTTGATCCAGACCATCCGTTACCGAGATGTGTGGAGAGACATGAAAGTCTATGCCAGGTGGCTGGGCGCATGATGATGATAATAATGAAACAGAACACAGCAAGAGATGAACTGGAAGAAGCCTGTATGTGTGATCTCTGAAGAACAGAGGATGTCGAAGACTTATTATCACCTATGACGTGGAGATGGCACTTTACGGCGTTAACACATGTGTAATGTCAAGTCTCGACTGCGTTCAGTGTTTGTTAACTTTTGAGAGACCATTTCGCCTTTATTGGGTTTTGCCGCTCAAATATCACGGTCTGGTGACATATGCATATCGATTCTCACAATATAAACACGGATTATCTATTTAGCGACAGCTGACACCAGACAGAACTGAAACGTGTGCTTTCCGATCTTCTGGAATGCTGATGACGAGGTAGTGGTTTCATGCCTACACACCGGTTAGTTGGACTAAAATGTTAACTTCTCGTCCTTGACTTGGGGGGTAAATTACAAGTACTTCAGAAGTCGGAGTGGATTCTCCTGATGGCAAGGGACCCGGTAATAAGGAAAGCTAATCCCTACTAGAAGTAGTAATATATCTATGGACTTCGCTTGAATTCAAAACGCCCGCGCGCGCGCACGCACGCACACACAAAATGTTGCCATTATGTTTTCGAATTGCCCAGTGGTTCCCAAAGTGCCACGATTCACGGCCGCCTGTGTGAAGAAGGTTTGTTTGTTTTCCTTCACTGGTCATAGACCCCCAGTCTACCACAGGGGTCAACAATTTCACCTGTGCTTTTCAATGTGTATACGAGCAAGATTGCAAGCCTCGAAGCATTAAGGGCTGGAAAGATACAAGTACTAACATTTGCAGATGATGTTCTCGCATACAGGCAGGGGAGGGACATGAATCAAACAGCTCAGGAGCTGCAGGCGACACTGAATAAAGTGACGGGTTGGTGCACGGAGATTAATGATGTCATTACCCAGGAAAGGCATCTATCTGTCTTATGGTGCTCTGTGGACTATAGACTTGTTAAACTCGACCTCCCAAGCCTCAAATAAATGATAGAACTGTGAATAGAGAAAGCAGACTGAAGTACCTGCCAATCACTTTTGATAGAAGCCAGTCTTTTAGGTATCACGATGAAGTGGTGGTTACAAAGTGTCAGAAGGGACTCAGTACGCTGAAGCGTATGACGCCAAGGGACATGGAGCAGAAAATGCTATTTACATCTTCTCAGCACTTGATCATTTCAAAGGTAGAGTATGTTCTAGGAATACTCACTGTCTCAAAGAGTCAGCGAGTGAAACTAGAGCGCATAAAGAATGAGGCCTTGAGGGTGATCCTGGGATGTACAAGGGACACCCCAATAGTGTGTATGCGATAAGTCCTGGCGCTACCGACCATTGCAGACAAGACTCAAGCTGTTGTAGGCAAGGTCATACCTCAAGGTAGCTGCAGAAAAAGGACATCTGCATGTTTCCCTGGATACAGTCAAGGGCCACAACTGTTAGACCATGAATGGCTCAGGCAGAAGATATCATCATGGAGTTGTGCCCACTTGAGAAGATGGCAGAGACGATGAGTGGGTCAGAGTGCTGAATAGAAATTCAGAATTGTGCTTGGCGATAATCACATTGGGATATGAGTGTAGGGAATGGCCAGCTGGCGCTATGGGGTTAGAAATTCCACAATTAATTCAGGGTTACTCTCTTCCTGGCGATGTGATTATCTATACAGGGGGCCCCTAAGAGGCAAGAACGTAGCTGGGGATTCACAGCAAAGGCCAGTGGCCAATGTTTAGTAAAGGAGAGCTTGGCATAAGACCACAATATCAAGTCTGAGAATGGAAGTGAAGGCGGTTACTACAGCTTTCCACTAGTTTGAGAACAAACTGTAAACGCATGTTGTGATTGTGAGTGATTCACAAAGCATGCTGACAAAGGTGAAGACTGGCATGCTTCGTGCTGAATGGTGTGCATCAATTCAGAGGTCGCGGGTTGTGAGCATTCGCTGAATCTTTTCTCCAGGGCACTCTGGTGTAGTTAGAAATGAACAAGCAGACTGGTGCTGCATCATTGAGGGTGATTTGATGCATGATTGTGCACATGTAGTGAAGGCCCTCTGGAAGCGAGTGTATAATCCAGAAGAACATATAGACTATCATGGTCTAGAGAGAATGCGGCAGCAGGAGGGGTCAGAGGTCGTTACTCAGAGGTAAAGCACGACGGTCATATAATCAGATTGTAACGGGCACCGTTAGTATTGGAACTCTTCGCTGATTGTTGAAGATCATGACTGAGAGCTTATGGGAATGCTCCGAGTGAAGTGATGTTGGTTCTTGACTCGACTCAACTTAACTCAACTCCACTCAACACTTCACTGGTCATAGTTTGAAGTTATATCCAAAACAGTATCATTGACTCATTTAGAGGTAAAGCACGACGGTCATATAATCAGATTGTAACGGGCACCGTTAGTATTGGAACTCTTCGCTGATTGTTGAAGATCATGGCTGAGAGCTTATGGGAATGCTCCGAGTGAAGTGATGTTGGTTCTTGACTCGACTCAACTTAACTCAACTCCACTCAACACTTCACTGGTCATAGTTTGAAGTTATATCCAAAACAGTATCATTGACTCATTAGCTGCTTTCAGGCACATTAATCGGTAATGTATTCAGCTCTATGGAGATTTGAACAAGTTTAAGTTGACTGCTGTCTTCTTTGGATTTATTCATATGATACCCAATATGTACATGGAAGAAGACAAATACCGAGGTGTGGACATCCATGGGCATTACTGGATCAAAACTATAAGAAGAAAGCTTGTTATATATGATCTTCCTCTTCTTCTCTTCCTCCATTTACCTCTGTGAAGTGTTGAGAGGAAATGTGAAGATCTTTCATGCGCTTTTTCTAATGCTCTTTGTAAGTTAGTGTTCATTTCTACAAGGTTTTTCTTGATGTCATCACTTCATCTTTTGCGTGGTCTTCCAACTGCTCTGTACCCATTATATTTATTCAGTGTGGATCTTTGTGGCAGATGGTACCAGGACTTTCTTGTGAGGTGACCAAACCATTTAATCTGTTGTTCTTAAATGAACGGCATGACTGGTTTCAGAACTAATCTTCTTCTTCTTCTTCTTCTTCGTTCATCCGGAGTTTTTTTTTTTCGGATGTGATTGCGTTGTGCCTGTTTACAGCAGAGCTGCGTTCTTGCGCCGTTAGGCCGACACATCCGACTTCTGCGGGCATTTGTTGACCGGGTTAACCTTCCCGGGGGAACTAATCTTCTAATTTCCCGATTTCTAATTTTATCTGTCACGGTTACTCCCGCAGCCCGTTCTAAGGCAGCTCATTGCTAAGAGTTTGCGCTCATTATCTACAGGAAGCTTTAGTAGATATCTTTCTATGCGACAGAAGTTGCGCTAGTTGTCCCAGTACCTGATTTGCCTTTGCACAACGTGTTGATTTCGCTATTCATTCTTTAATCTGAAGTGAAAATTTACCCTAGATATTTAAATTCGCTGGTTTTTTTTAATGTCTTTATTGTTATTGGCAAAAACTCCCTACCTATTTTCAGTGTGTTTATTTTCATATTATATTCCCCACACTTGGATTGACTTGATCTAGATGTTTCTTGAGACTCTCTTCGTCTTCTTCTATTAACACTTGGTCGTCCACGAATAATAATCTTGAAATGTCATCTTCTTATTCGCCATCTACGTCTTAGCACATATTGTCCATGTATGTTATAATTTGTGGCAGTACCTCCCAATGTAATTGGCCAATAATTGCCATAGTTTTGGCTGTTGCATGAGGTTTCGCGTTGTCATTCTAACACATGACGAATTCGCTGGCTCATCCTCAGTGATTCACGACCATCATTAATGCGGTTACACCATTCAAACAACGATGAACGTGCTAGTCTGCTCTCCAAACACACTTGACAGTCAACGATAATTTCAGCTGGTTGTGCGCCTTCTGTTACCAAACGTCATCAGAACACATTGTTCCTGCAGTGGCATTAAATTATCCAACTATATTTTCACCCCATTCCCCCCCCCCAACCCAACAAAAAGCTCGGGAAAGCTGCTACTACTTGCCCATTCAACCAGCAAATGTCGGATATACATTGTTCACTTTAGAGTGGTTACTAAACTTGATCATCTTTGTCTGTGGGTTATCCTCACAAAATCCAAATATCTACAGAACGACCCTCGTAATAAGTGCGTGTGTCAAAATCAGTAGATATAACAATTTAAAAACAGTTTCATCAGTTAAACGGTACCACTATAATCACAACAACATAAAATCAATTTTGTATTAATAAAATTCAACAATATTAGTTAGTTAGTCGTTAGTCGAGGATCCAACGTCACGGCAACGGGTCGTCCCCATTATGCTCCATTTCTGCGCCAGTGAATATCACACAAAATGCTCCCCAATGTCCAATGTGAAAAGGGGAAAAGACAGGAGTCTTGTGAATCAAACAGCCCGCACAGGTACACTGTGCAAAATGCCGCCGCCAGAATGCCAACACAAAATTCATCCACGAAACCCACAGTTCATCGTCGATGGACTCGGCAGTCACCAGAAAGACCTCATTAACCCAGGTTTTCTCACATGGCTCGGTCTTTTACCGCAGGGCGACCCACCTAAAGTGTCGCACAAAGCAAGAACTCCGCAGCTTCAGCGCCGACTCCCAGGAGTCTCCTGAAAAATGCACTCGTGAACCGAAAAGGCAAATCAGTCAATTCAGCAACAGCCGGTAGCCATTGTTCCAAACATGCAGGTCACTGTACAGGACAGATGTAAAAGCATTCCACGCGAATTTCACAGCATACAATGTCGCCCACGCACTCACTCGGTAGGAGATCGGTGGAACCACCAGTCCAACAAGAGGAAAATGCGATTGCAACCGTAGCTACAAGCATAAACACGCCACAGGCCTTAACGGTTCAACGCCTAACCTCCATGTTGGCAACCGGAAGTCCCAATAATAATAATAATATTAATCCAATGAGATCACACAAACACATCGTTCCCGCACGAGGCTGGAAACCGAACTCTCATACAGAAAATGTAGTAAAAAGGTTAAATGTCTAGTAGTCCAAGCAAACGCAGCATTTCACACATTGAAGACTATTCTCTGCAACTTATCTTTGTCAATGGAGATGAGTAAAAGAGTTCTTAAAAGTTATATTTTGCCAATACTGATGTATGGAAGTGAGTAACGGACAGTCGGCAGATAAGTGAGAAATTATGTGGAGGCTGAGAAAATGCGGTTTTATAGAAGAATGGTGAGAAGACCATGGACGGATAGAAAGAGCAATGAAGATGTTTTGAAAGAAGTTAACTCACAAAAGGAACTGGTTACTCACATTAAAAGAAAACAGTCCATATTCTCTGGGCATGTGATGAGAAAGGGAAAGTTGGAGTATGTCGTCACAACGGGAAGGTTGGAGCGGTAAAGAGGCAGGGCGAGAAGATTCTGGATATTTCCACATATGGCATGGAATAACATCGGTATCAGAAACGATTGTCAACACAACAGACAGAAAGCTTTGGACAGACATGACCACCAAAGCCACACGGCATAGGCTATAAGAAGAAGCAGAACGTACGTTACAAGACTGGAGAACTTATAGATATATTCGTGTGCAATGAACATGATCTGTGGCTAAAACAAGACCAATGCCGAAACCCAATGCATCGATATCTCTTTGATGTATGTGGAAGAAATATCTTTCACAACGAGGTGAATTTATTTCTCATTTTTGTTGTAAATTGCCTCGTTGCCTTCCCCTGTGATTGATCCTTCTGTGCAGCTCACTTTTCTTAATCCTATTATATAGAAAACTACATCTTTCCATTGTTCTGAAGAAAAAAAATCAATAACAGTCACGGGATTTAGCGGGGCTACTCAATCATGTGATATTCGTGCATCTTTCTATTTCGTATAACAGCTCACTGCCGTACACAATTTTGAGATTTGTGGTTTTTCCCCTCTTCTATCCGTACGTTAGTTTAAGTATTGTGTTTGTAAGCTTTTACTAATCTGTGTAGTTTGATATTTTTGCAAGTCTATTTTAGGCTGTTTTCCCCCTCTAAACGTCGAGTAGGCACCATAGGCTCAATCCTTCACCAATCAGGTAAGTTAACATTTAAAAAAAATTAAAACAGTGAAAGAGCATGTCACGCGTCAAAGCATATTCTAAGATGCTTATTTTGCCGCATATTGTTTGAGATCATATTTCAGAGACTAGTCAACACTCGGTCGCTAACACCACTTCCTAAAACATTTCGTAATACCTACTTTAGTATCTGTGGCGAAGGGGTTTCAGATGCAATTCGTAATCCAGCAACAGACCGCATGACGTTGATTTTCATACAATAGTATGGGTGCCGGCCGTTCAGAAAGCAAAGGCAAACCACTGAACATAAATATGCCAAAAAATCATAAACAGCAAAAAAAAATGCCTGAGTTGACTGCTATGTCCTGTAAAGGATATGCAACTAACTTTCTTTTAACGTTAGGTTGAGAATTCAGGTCAATTTTAAAAACTCGTTTCGATGGGATTCAAACCCATGACCACTAGACATGTAAGCGATCCTTTAGCCACTACGCTATCACGACTCCCCAATCAGTGAATTTTGTTAAGAGAATTGGTGTTGGACTTTAGCCGTTTCTTTACCGATTCCGATGTGTAGAAGAAAAAAACACTTTCCACCCTCGTTCAACCAGCCTCAGTGGCGTTGGTTATAGTTGTGGTGGTTCAGCGTGGAGGTTTACTTTCTCTCGTCTTCTGTGTCAGTGTTAGATGACTTATTGATTTCGCAGAATTCATACCCATGGCGTCAGCTGGGGGTTTGGCTGGCGAGTTCTCATTTGTGTCCGTTTCTTCCTGCAGTTCCTTTTGTCAGTGTTGGCTTCTGGCTCGTCTGGTTTGACAGGATGCAGTCTTTATGAGGACTCATCCTTTGGTTTATTTGCTTTTGTGATTTTTTGTCTGTGGTCGACTCGTGATCAAGTTGGCGGCCTTCTCAATATCTTCCTCGGTTCATTCAGCCATCTTGTATTTGTGTTATTTTTAGTTTCTACCGAATCAAAAAACTGGTCTGCTGTTGACTTTATTCGTCATTAAGAATGGGATGTTGGCTTATGATTGATAGAAGAGTATCCCAGGAGTGGTAGGCCCTAGTATCAAGTAGAAGGTGGGTCCATCAGGTTGATATAAGAGTACACACAGGAGCGGTAGAGCCTTGTGTCAAGTAGAAGATGGGTGGATCAGGTTTACAGAAGAGTATACATGGGAGTGATAGAGCCTAGTAGCAAGCAGAAGATGGGTGGATCAGGTTGATAGAAGAGTATATGCAGGCGTGGTAGAGCCTAGTTGTCATGGACCTACTTATTGTCTTAAGCACTCGTTCAGTAATTGTTAGTTTAGTGAGCCCAAAACAGGCAATAATAATTATTCTCACGAATACACTCTACTCCAAAACCGACAAATAATACAGTGCAATTTATTTGTCATAAAAGCGTATATGAAAGTGAACCCGTTTAGTACGAGGGGGAGTCAATAAGTAAGTCACAAATGGCTGTAGAAACATAACTAAATATGATAACAGGCTTGAAACCAGTTACTTTTATACATACATTGTCCCTTCTATTTCTCAACATAATTTCCACCAACATTGATGCACTTATCCCATCGTTTTATCAGTCCTCCCAAACCGGCTGCATAGAACTGCGTGCTCTGTTTTCTAAACCACTTTTCACTTCACATTCAACTTCGGCGTCATTCGCGAAATGTCTCCCGCCAAGATGGGTTTTCAGTGGACCAAAAAGGTGGAAATCGCTAGGGGCTAAGTCGGGGCTGTAAGGTGGATGTTCCAGAACTTCCCACCTTAGTTGGTTAATTTTCTCCTGAGTTAATCGAGCCGTATGTGGTCTGGCATTGTCATGAAGAAGCAACACTCTTCTAGTCAGCAGTCCGGGACATTTTATTCCAATTGCATCATGAAGCATCGATAGAACTTCACAGTACGATTCATAATTCACATTGTCACCTTTCTTCTTGAAATTGATTAAAAGCACTCCTTGACAATCCCAGAGCACTGTCAACATAACCTTCCCTGCTGATGGCGTAACCTTGAATTTTTGGACACGTGGCGAAGAAGGATGTTTCCATTGCATTGAAGCACGCTTTGATTTAGACTGGTAGTGATGCACCCATGATTCGTCCCCAGTAACAATCCTGTTCAGTGTGTCTTCTCCTTCTTCTTCGTATCGACAGAGATGATGCAAGGACAGGCTAAATCGGTTAATTTTGTGTTCCTCATTCAATTATCTCAGTACCGACCTTGAGCACACTTTCTTAAATTTCAATCGATCATGCATTATGCTGCATGCTGAACCATGTGAGCACCCTATTGCAGATGCTACAGACTCTATCGTTACTCGCCTGTCACCTCTAATCATCTCCTCCACCCGCTGCACTTGTGCTTCTGTTGCAATCTCAACAGAACAACCAGATCGGATTTCATCAACAATTTTAGAGCATCCGTGAGAAAATTTTTCTACCCAGCTATGCACCGCTTTACGGGACAAACATTTGTCAGCATAAACAGGAAGCAGTTCCTTATGAATATCCTTTGCAGGAAGTCCTTTTACCCTCAGATAATGCACAACAGCATGTTGCTCTTTGGTTGTACACTCCGTAAGTACAGTCGCCATTTTGTTTATGCGCTGCGCATGAGCATGAGACACCTAGCGCCACCTGACGAGCGGGAATATAAAGTTCGATGTTGCTGTCACCTAATGACACCTGTAGAAAACACCAACTACATTTACCTGCCATCCCATAGAACTGTGTGACTTACTTATTGACTCGCCTTCGTACATAGGCGGGATTAGCCAAATACTCGCACTCAACTTTCTTACTGTCAAAATACTGTATTTACAATAAACCCAGTTAATGCGCGGGGTTAGCCAAATACTCGTACTCAACTTTCTTACTGTCAAAATACTGTATTTACAATAAACCCAGTTAATGCGCGGAGTTAGCCAAATACTCGCACTCAAATCTCCTGCCGTCAACATACGATATTACAGTCAACATTAACGACCTGATTTATGGTCAATCAATAAATTAAGTTAACTCTTATCCGCACATACAGTTAGGTCGCTATCGTGCATTCACAATCTCACATTCCTATCTCTCTCAGTCAAATCGTCCTAAAACACGCACTCCTCTGTCTGATGACGAACACAGTCTCCCGACTTTCTGTCCTTTTTCGCTCCCCTATTTCCCCTGTCCACGGGTCTCTAGCAAGAGATATGTTCACCCACACATCTCGTCTTGTCATGAGTTGTTGTTTGCCATGACAATATTTCGAGCATGTTATGAGAAGAAATGAATTGGAGAACTTGGTGACAACTGGCAAGATTGAAGGGAAGAGACCAAGGAGAAGACAGAGAAGTAAATACCTGGATGGCTTGGCCACGTGGCATGGTCGAGGCAATAACACGGAGCTAATTCACGACTCTGGTGATCGAGTGAGATGGCGAAACATGACTGCCCACGCTTATCGGCATGGCACATGATGGATGGATGAATGAACACCAGTCTGTGTCCTTGAACTCGGTCACGTCGGTCTGTCTTACTCTGAGATGTCGTCAGTCTGTATTATAGGCTCTATTACCTCTGCCTGTCCTATTCTAGACTATCGTTGGTATACATTACATGCTTTGTTTAATTCTGCCTGTCCTATTCTAGACTATCGTTGGTATACATTACATGCTTTGTTTAATTCTGCTTGTACTATTCTAGACTATCGTTGGTATACATTACATGCTTTGTTTAATTCTGCCTGTCCTATTCTAGACTATCGTTGGTATACATTACATGCTTTGTTTAATTCTGCCTGTCCTATTCTAGACTATCGTTGGTATACATTACATGCTTTGTTTAATTCTGCCTGTCCTATTCTAGACTGTCGTCGGTATACATTACATGCTTTGTTTAATTCTGCCTGTCCTATTCTAGACTATCGTCGGTATACATTACATGCTTTGTTTAATTCTGCCTGTCCTATTCTAGACTATCGTTGGTATACATTACATGCTTTGTTTAATTCTGCCTGTCCTATTCTAGACTATCGTTGGTATACATTACATGCTTTGTTTAATTCTGCCTGTCCTATTCTAGACTATCGTCGGTATACATTACATGCTTTGTTTAATTTTGCCTGTCCTATTCTAGACTATCGTCGGTATACATTACATGCTTTGTTTAATTCTGCCTGTCCTATTCTAGACTATCGTTGGTATACATTAATGCTTTGTTTAATTCTGCCTGTCCTATTCTAGACTATCGTCGGTATATATAATATAGGACTTTGACACTGGTGTCAAATTGCAGTTGAAAGTCGAAAGTCGAAATGTTCTTGAAGTAATTGATCATACAGTTGAATAGAAATTCAAATGGTTGCCATGGTCAACGCTTAATCCCAATCGGCAGTCTCCGCTCCTAATTAATAGCCAGCAATCAGAATCATCACTCACCTGGATGCACGCAACTGAACATGCCGAAGGCAAAAAAAAAATAATTATGAACACGCTAACTTGCTGGCAAATAATGAATTCATAAAAACCGGAAGAGGCATGGAAAGGTTGGTATAATCAAAGCCATTCGTACTCTGTTGGGGGATCCTGGCCGGACTTACGATAGCTTGACCACACAAGCTGAGAGTGAAATCTGGTCAAGCTGGCCATTGACGGTTTCAAGGTAAAGAGAATGCGCTATAATAACTAGCTCCTTGTTGGAGCAGTGAGAATAACAAATTTTAGGATATTTGGAAACATATCGCTTTGTGGCTCGCCAGGAGGGACGGACTCTCCTTGGTAAGATTTTTTTTCTCCGTAGCCAAAGGCTTGCTAATGGGGTTCGTGGGCTGCTTACCAGGCTTTCGAAACGCAGCTGTGACCGATCTGGCAACAGGCCGTGTCGTATTGTGTTATAACGTGTTGGTATGGGAGCCGGTCGTTCAGAAATCAATGGCAAACTATTGAACGTCAAACTTGCCAAGACATGAACAACAGCAGTGCTGGTGTTGACAGCGATGTCCTGTAAATAGAAAAAAACAACAACCTGCTACTAGCTACTGGCCTAGCAAGCCGGCAGGGGATTTTCATACTGCTCTCAAAAGATAATTCAGAAGCATAATCGGTGTGACTTCGACACCGCAAGGTACAAGAGGAACAAGATGAGATGAGGTGAAATAGCTTTGTGTTAATTTCGATAATGTGAGGCCGTTCAGAAAGCAATGAAATAAAATTGAACATAAAATTGCTTGCTATAAATGCTGGCGTTGAAAGCATAAAAAACTTGAAACTAGCACTAACACTGAACAACCACGGACACGGCGTGACGAACTCAACACATCTTGCCTTGTAAGCTTAGGCTCCTGCTTCCTACACTTTCTCGTAACGGCAGGTGAACAATAGGAAAAGTGACATGTTCACCTAGGACTAGCCAGCTAGACAAGAAGTGCAAGTGACCCAAACATTTTGCTAACGCTTAAAACAGCTTTACATACAATCTAACAGATGGTTATCAGCAATCATTGTCATAAGCATTGATAAAATACGCTTCGTTTTTCAGAATTTCCAAAAACAAAAACAACGCACCAATAAAGAGCCAGAATGCATCAAAGAAAGCTGGCTTGTTATGTAATTGTCCTGGCGTTGGCGACTACGATGTTTGAAATCTCGTTAACTGAAGTGTACACATCATCCAAGAAAATCGAGGATATGGTTTTACAAGAGCAGCATATTTTGAGTAAATTACACGAAGCTGTTGCAGAAACGGGGAACGAAACGGCGGCGTTGTTATTCTCACAGTAAGTTGTCACATTCATAAACATAAAAAATATAGTTTTCCAGTCACGACACCTTACCTTCCTCAATCATCTGTGAAGTGACTGGATGGATTACTGAAGCTGAAATATAAACTCGTATGGCAGATGTGTAGATATGTATTTTTTGTTTGTTTGTTTGGTTCGCATATCCTTGACATGACATCGCTGTCAACATCAACATCTTTCAGCTGATTGTCGATTTCTTGGCAAGATTACCCTCGGTAGTTTGATGTGTAGATTACAGTTTCTTAACTAATTCAGTATCAAACAGAAAGTAAGTTTGCAGAAGCCGGTCTCCTTTGCGAAGTGGTTAACTACTTTCTCCGTAATCTCTATATCCACCTGGGTAACGCAGCTGCGTGAGATCAGGTAGCGGATCGCGTCGGGTTAGTTACTTACGGGGGTATGTGAGCCGTACGCTCTGAAATCAATGGCAAACTATTGAGCGAAATCTTGCCAAGACATCAACAGCAGCTGAGAAATGCTGGTATTGACTGCAATGTCCTGTAAAGGATATGCGGGGGAAAAAAAGGTTTGGAGAAAACATGGTAGACAATCACGTGAACAAATATTATAACGTGAATTTCCGTTCAGGTAGCATTGAAATTGCGGGAAATACCATTATATAAAAGATACTAGCTGACCCGGCCCGGCTTCGCCCAGACCCTGGTGGGGAGCATCTCATTTAATTCATATAAGTAGTCATATAAGCTCCCGTTCCTGTCTGTCTGTCTGTCTGTCTGTCTGTCTGTCTGTCTGTCTGTCTGTCTGTCTGTCTGTCTGTCTGTCTGTTTGTCTGTCTGTCTGTCTATTTGTCTGTCTGTCTGTCTGTCTGTCTGTCTGTCTGTCTGTCTGTTTGTCTGTCTGTCTGTCTATTTGTCTGTCTGTCTGTCTGTCTGTCTGTCTGACCCTGCCCGGCATCGCCTGGCTCCTGGTTTGGAGCATCTCATTTAATTCATATAAGTAGTCATATAAGCTCCCGTTCCCGTTCCAGACTATCTATCTGTCTGTCTGTCTATCTGTCTGTCTGTCTGTCTGTCTGACTCGGCCCGGCTTCGCCCAGCCCCTGATGGGGAGCATCTCATTTAATTCATATAAGTTCCCGTTCCCGACTGTCTGTTTGTCTGTCTGTCTGTCTGTCTGTCTGTCTGTCTGTCTGTCTGTCTGTCCCTCCCTCCCTCTCTGTCTGTCTGTCTGTCTGTCTGTCTGTCTGTCTGTCTGTCTGTCTGTCTGTCTGTCTGTCTGTCTGTCTGTCTACTCATTTATTGGTTGTGGTTAGAACAACCTTAGATAAGCGAAGACCAACTTACAAAAAGCATTAGAAAGAGCACTTGAAAGATCTTTACATATTCCCCCAACAATTAACTTGGGTAAATGGAGCAGTGGCAGCAGCAGCAGAAGAAGAAGAAAAAGGAGGAGTAGGAGGAAGGAGGAGGAAGAGGGTGGAGGAGGGAGGAGGAGGGAGGAGGAAGGAGGAGGAAGAGTGAGGAGGAGGAGAGAGGAGGAGGAGAGAGGAGGAGGAGTAGAGAGGAGAAGGAGGGAGGAGGAGGGAGAAGGAGGAGGAGGAAGGAGGAGGAAGAGGGAGGAGGGGAGGAGGAGGGAGGAGGAAGAGGGAGGAGAAAGAGGGAGAAGGAGGAGGGAGAAGGAGGGAGGATGAGAACGCAGGAGGAGGAGGAGGAGGTGGGAGGAGGGAGAGGGAGGAGGAGGAAGGAGGAGAGAGGAAGAGGTAGAAGGAGGAGGGAGAAGAATGATGAGGAGGGAGGAGGAGGAAGAGGGATGTGGAGGAAGGAGGAGGAGGGAGGAGGAGGGAGGAGGGAGGACGAGAAGGGAGGAAAAGGGAGGAGGGAGGAGGAGAGAGGAGGAGGAGGAGGGAGGAGGTAGGAGGGAGTGGGAGAAGGAAGAGATAGGCGGAGAGAGGAGGAGGAGGGAGGAGGAGGGAGGAGGAGGAGTAGGGAGGAATAGGAGGGAGGACGAGGGATTAGGAGGAGGGGAGAAAGAGGAGAAGGAGGAGGAGGGAGGAGGAGGAAGAGGGAGGAGGAGGAAGGAGGAGGGAGGAGGAGGAGATAGGAGGAAGAGGAGAGAGGAGGAGGTATTAGGAGTAGGGAGAAGGAGGAGGGAGGAGAAGGGAGAGGGAGGAGAGGGAGGAGGAGGAAGGAGGAAGAGGGAGAAGAAGGGAGAAGGAGGAGGGAGGAGGAGAACGCAGGAGGAGGAGGAGGAGGGAGAGGGAGGAGGAGGGAGGAGGAGAGAGGAGAAGGAGGAGGAGGAGAACGCAGGAGGAAGAGGAGGAGGGAGAGGGAGGAGGAGGGAGGAGGAGGAGGGAGGGAGGGAGGAGGTGGAGAAGGAGGAGGAGGAAGAGGGAGGAGGAGGGATGTGGAGGAAGAGGAAGGAGGAGGGATGTGGAGGAAGGAGGAGAAGGGAGGAATTGGGAGGAGGGAGGAGGATAGAGGAGGAGAGAGGAGGAGGAGGTAGAAGGAAGAGGGAGGAGGAGGGAGGAGGAAGAGATAGGCAGAGAGAGGAAGAGGAGGGAGGAGTAGGGAGGAATAGGAGGGAGGAGGAGGGATTAGGAGGAGGGGGGAAAGAGGAGAAGGAGGAGGAGGGAGGAGGAAGGAGGAGGAAGGAGGAAGAGGGAGGAGGAGGAAAGAGGAGGAGGAGAAGGAGTAGGAGAGAGGAGGAGGGAGAAGGAGGAGGGAGAAGGAGGAGGGGGAGGAGGAAGAGGGAGGAGGAAGAGGGAGGAGGGAGAAGGAGGAGGAGGGAGGAGGAGGAGGGAGGAGGAGAACGCAGGAGGAGGAGGGGGAGGAGGAGGAGGGAGGAGGGAGAGGGAGAAGGAGGGAGGAGGAGGGAGAAGGAGGGAGGAGGAGGAGAGAGGAGGAGGAGGGAGGAGGTGGAGGGAGGAAGAAGGTAGAAGGAGGAGGGAGAAGGAGGAGGGAGGAGAAGGAGGAGGAGAAGGAGGAATGATGAGGAAGGAGGAGGAGTAAGAGTGAGGAGGAGGGATGTGGAGGAAGAAGGTGGAGAGAGGAGGAGGGAGGAGGTAGAGGGAGGAGGAGGAGGGAGGGAAAGGGAGGAGGGAGGATGAAGAAGGGGGAGGAGGAGGAGGGAGAGGGAGGAGGAAGAAGGGGGAGGAGGAGGAGGGATGTGGAGGAAGGAGGAGGAGGGATTAGGTAGAGGGAGGAGGATGAGGGAGGAAAAGGGAGGAGAAGAGGGAGGAGGAAGAAGGGGGAGGAGGAAGAAGGGGGAGGAGGAGGATGGAGGAGGGAGAGAGAGGAGGGGGAGGGGAAGAGGAAGAGGGTAGGAATTGGAGGAGGGGAGAGGAGGAAGAGGGAGGAGGAGAAGATAGGAGGAGGGAGGAAGGAGGAGGAGGGGAGAGGAGGAGGAGGGAGGAGGATGGAGGAGGAAGGGAGAGGAATGAGGAGAAGGAGGAGGGAGAGGGAGGAGGAGAGGAGGAGGAGGAGGAGGAGGAGGAGGTAGAGGGAGGAGGAGGGAGGAGGAGAAGAGAGGAAGAGGGAGTTCGCCATTCCGAATTCATACTCGTCTAGATTCTGTGATTTCGGTCCTTCCATTGATTGTTCTTCCCTTTTACATGACTGTAGATAACTTCCGTACACATAAAAAGATGAATTGTTATTGATATTGCCGTGGCATGGAGGAATATCAGCAGCAGAGTTGATCCAGAAAACCAAAGACCGAGATCTACGGAGAGCCATGAACGCCTACGCCAGCCGGCACGGCACTTGATGATGATGATGATGATGATTGCCGTGTGACGATTCTGTGTAGTCACGTCATTTTCTTCGCTTTTTCAAGCGTTTTGGTTCGGGGATTCTTTCATCATCATCATCATATTTTTACGTACGTATTTAGGGAGGGGGAGGAGGGAGGAGGGGGAAGAAGACAAAAAAATATGACAGTTGGCAGCGCTGGAATGAGAGGAAGACGTGTAGAAAATTTCATCTCAATCGGATGGACCGTTCGCGAACGCATAAAGGACATACATACAGACATACACATCCACACACATTGCCTTTTATATATAAGATAACACGATGGCTGTAGTATGACGATATATCGTCCTTCTGTTTAAATGGAAGGACAAATTTTTGCACTGAATTGGTTAAAGAATTCCTCACATCGGGAAGATTTCATTAACAGTTATTTCTGATCCCTGTGAGCTGATATAATTTGACCTACAACCAGAAACCTAAGACGATTAAATGACCGTGGGGATAACAGATGTTCCACATTGGAACAATACCTGTGACTAAGTGTTTTAAGTTTTCCATTTTATTATTCAAGTATTCACTCCATATGATATATAACACTGCAGTATGCACCTGACGAGATGCAGCGAAATATGCCTGTCAATAAATCGTGCAATATATTTTTTGTGTGTTTGTGTTTAAAATAATTTACGTAAGTCGATGAACATGTCTGGCTGCTATACCGGACACTACATCAGACGGTCAACTAATTCAGCACACACCGTTATTTTACAGCTGCACGTTTCACCATCTGTGTACATAATGTTCATTAAAGGACTACTGTTTTTTGTTTTCGAATAAATTAACTATATCACTTGCAGTTTGAAGCAGTTTATCAACCTTTATTGGATTGAGGATCGGTTTTAAAACAGCTAAATAATGTGTGCCCACTTATCCCTTTCTGACCTGTCACATTTGCCTTAGCAGTATTTGAATATGATAACAAATAGGCTTGAAATATTATATTTTGCCAATATATTATTATTTACGTGCATTGGCAACACATGGTCTCTACATTTCAACCCAGGCTTTGTGCTATGGAGTGGTATGACTCTGTCCCTGACCTTATGCCTTTTCTAAAGGACGTGTAGCAAACTATCGTCTGTCAAGAGAATAAAGCGCCAGACAGTCAATTATTTCACTGCTTCAGTACTAAACAAAAAGCAGGTTTGGACCAAACATGGTACAAAATCAAATGGACATGAATTACAATGTAAATTTCCATTCACTGAGTATCGAAATTGTCGAAGATACCACGAAACAAACAGAAATAACTCGAAGACCCTCGTTCATTCATTCATTCATTCATTCATTCATTCATTCATTCATTCATTCATTCAGTAGCATGTCCTTTGAAGAACCTCGCTCCCATAACAACCTTCCGGAAAACTTCTCGGTCATAAGCAAAGGGTCCCGCTTCCGATACACCCAAGAAGAACGTAGTTGGCGATATATCGTCCTTCTGTCCAAATAGGAGATAACAATTGGCGATATATTATCCTTCGACAGTGAATCAGTTAAATAAAGTAATGGATCCTCTTACATTATCCGTTAAGATGTATTGGGTATATGGTGCTAGCCACATATTGTGATATACCAATCAGCGCTCGGTGTGTGACATGGTCAGAATTCATTACGCCTGCCGCCTTAACGCTCCAAGGAGGATGGGTAGCCCTGCAAGCCCAGGTTTTATAAAATAGATCCGTCTCGATACGGACTCCAATCCATGCCCACAGAGCAGGCAGGTGTGAGTCTAGCTACTACTCTACCGTGGTTCCCCAAATAACTATAAAGTGATCTTTAAGTAATATATTAATGAAAGCGTATATATTTCTACGTCTGGACAATCATCTTCAAACTTTACACAACTAAGTGTTTGTTAAATCAGCATCATTACCTTCCACTTTTATCGTAAAGTGGCGTGAGGAGGAATAGTTGACATTCCAACGCCAGATGGGTGGCAGTAGATGTAATTCCCAGGCTTGGCCATGGGAATGTTATTCCCATGGGAAAGGTCCCATGGGATGTGATGGTATGGGACAGGCATAACTGACCATGGGATGGGATGGGACAGAAAAATATGTCCCATGGACAAGCCTGTTAGGCTTGGCCATGAGAATGTTATCCCCATGGGAATCCCATGGGAAAGGTCCCATGGGGTGGGATGGGATGGGACAGGCATCAATTACCATAGGATGGGATGGGATGGGACAGAAAAATATGTCCCATGGACAAGACTGGTAATTCCGTATACTTGTACAATGTTTTTATATCTCATATCCATGTTCTTCTCATGTGCCTTCTTGCTCTCGTATCAAATCCACTTCGATGTAGCCCCAGTGCTGGTAGTTGATGGGGTTGTATTCTAACGAGATGGCCAAACCAACTGATATTATGTCTTTTAATATATTTGTTAAAAACTCATTAACTTTATCCAGAACGTGCAGTCTGTGTCTTGCCAGGAAAGTAAACGAAAAGATGTTGAAAATCTGGCAGAAATATGTCAAGGCAAACTGAAAAAAAATCTCGAAAGACAAAATAATGAAATTTGAATATGACGGATAAATAATTTTATATATATAAATGCGATTTGAGCAAATGGTGTTAGACGCATATTTTTTAGTTAGTTAGTTAGTCGAGGTTCCAACTTCACGGCAACGGGTCGTCCCCATTAGGCTCCATTCCTGTGCCAGTGAATATCACACAAAATGCTCCCCGCTGTCAATGTGAAAAATGGAAAAGACAGGAGTCTTGGCAATTCAACAGCCCGCACAGGTACACTGTGCATAATGCCGCCGCCAGAATGCCAACACAAAATTAATCCACGAAAACCACAGTTCATCGTCGATGGACTCGGCAGTCACCAGAAAGACCTCATTGGCCGGGGTTTTCTCACATGGCTCCGGTCTTTTGCCGCAGGGCGACCCGCCGAAAGTGTCGCATAAAGCACGAACCAGATTTTTTAGGCTAATCGGTACAATGTAGGTGAAATGTTTGTCATCATTTGATTGATTGATTGACTGATTTAGGAACCGACATCACAGCATTCGGGACATTCCCATAAGCGCTCCGTCCCCATCCTCAGCAGCCAGCGAAGAGTTCCAACACTAATAGTTCCAGTAGCAATCTGATTATATGTCCGTCTCGCCTTTCCTCTGAGCGTCGATCGTCGGCCATTTAAGTCGCATTGACTTCCCAATTACCCTGGATCGACGATAAGACCCATAAACAATTTATTATCAACCCCGATTCTGATCGAACCCCTGACCTTCGGATCAGAAGGTGAACGTCAAGCCACTACGCCATCGCTTTATTTCTGCCTTATGATTATACGATAATAATCTGTGAGACTTCAACGTTTCCACTAACTGTCATAAACGGCGGATCTGTCTTCAGGTTCTACAAGAACCGTATGTTGAAAGCTGAAGATCGTCGGCACAATGCAGACAAGCGGGAAAATTTAAGCCACCCAAACGGAATTTACTACTGTATCAAACACTTTGCTGCTGAATATGAGAAGATTAGGTCTGTGTTGGGTAAGTTGACCTCTAATTATTTCACATA
>JACEFZ010027448.1:515000-562500 GCA_014155875.1 Cepaea nemoralis | reverse complement strand
GTGATGTGAAATGTGCTCAAGCTGTGTTACACTATCAGATATCAATAACATTAATTTCACATTGTCTTATGTTTGTCTGTGGTGTTCTGTGAAATGTGTTCAAGCTATGTTACACTAAAAGAAATCAATAACATTAATTTCACATTGTCTGGTGTTTGCCTGTGGTGTTCTATGAAATATGTTCAAGCTGTGTTACATTATCAGATATCAATAACATTAATATCACATTGTCTGATGTTTGCATGTGGTGTTCTGTTAATAAATATGTTCAAGCTGTGTTACACTATAAGAAATCAATAACATTAATTTCACATTGTCTGATGTTTGCCTGTGGTGTTCTGTGAAATGTGTTCAAGCCGAGTTACACTAAAAATAGCAATAACATTAATTTCACAGAGTGTTGTATCCATGTGCTCTGTAATTATTACGAAGGTAAGTTAATAAGTAAGTCACAAATGGCTGTAAAAAAATAACTACCTATGATAACAACTTGAAACCAGTTTATTTGTATACATACATTGTCCTTTTATTTCTAAACATAATTTCCACCAACATTGATGCACTTATCCCATCGTTTTATCAGTCCTCCCAAACCGGCAGCATAAATCTGCGTGATCTGTTTTCAATTACCTGCCATCATACAGAACTGTGTGACTTACTTATTGATTGGCCCTCGTAACTTTTTCTACCCAACTATGCTCCGCTTTACTGGAAATCGCTATGGGTTAAGTCCACTGAACACTCACCTTGGCGGAAGACATTTCGCGAATGACGATGAAGTTGAATGTGAAGTGAAGACGTGGTTTAGAAAACAGAGCACGCAGTTCTATGCAGCCGTTTGGGAGGACTAATAAAACGATGGGATAAGTGCATCAAAGGTGATGGAAATTATGTTGAGTAATAAAGGGACAATGTATGTATAAAAATAAACTGGTTTCAAATTGTTATCTTGGTTAGTTATTTTTCTACAGCCATTTGTGACTTACTTACTGACTTCCCCTCGTATGCTACAGATGTATGTGGGCAGTGTAAACGGCTCGGCAACAGATATAACATAAAACCGTTTAAAAGGCAAGAAGATCGACTTCATTGCACCGAGTTCTATCCCATATGGCTCGCTCTCTTTCCGCTGGGCGGCCTGTCAAAAGTCGCACAAAGCACGAACTCCGTAGCTCCAGCAACGACACCCAGGAGTCTCCGAGAAAAGTGCACTCGTGAACAGAACGACGTAGCCCGGAAACGAACCCGCGACCTTCGGAGAGCCTTCGACAGGCAGCGTATCCACTTCACCGCAGAAAATCTCCAATTATAATATGAGCAACATTAACTTTCTTAGATATATGAAATGTCAGAGACGATTTGAGAGTCACATTAGTCAATGCCAGATCAGACGAAGCAGCTAAATGGTGTTTAATACTCAAAATAGTCGCTTGTTAAAGTTTGCAGAAGCCACCATGATTAATCTACATAGACCAGTTTTGTGCAAACAGAAAGACATGATAGTAAGTTTAAAATTGCCGTGGTACACAGTTGACATTACTGTGCGAACATGTGTATAGTTCAGCTTGAAGGAGTTATCTAGTTATTTTACTTTATGTTGTGCGATTTCTGCAGTATGTACCTGACGAGATGCAGAGAAATGTGCCGGCAATAAATTGTGCAATCTATTGTTTGTACCTTCGTTATTCAAGATAAGAAGTAATTAGCTTGAAAAAGAAAATCCTAACCTGCACAGTTCGCGGCGACTGCACTAGCCAGGCGGCGTTAATTCCTCAGGCTCAAAGACCCCTCTGCCATACACCGCAAGGTACTATATTGGCAGTAAATGACAGTAAATGACAGTTGACTTTGAGGAATCATTTTATCTCCATCTGTGGCAAAGGTCTTAGGAGACGCAATTCGCAATACCGCCTACTGTGTTCGAAACACAGCTGCGTGTGATTTGGTAGCAGGCCGCCTTGTGTTGGTTTTGATACAATGACATGTGTGCCAGGCGTTCAGAAAGAAATGGGAAACTACTGATCATAATCGTGACAAGACATCACAACCAAAAACTGCTGGAGTTGACTGCAATGTCCTGTAAAGGATATACCTCTTGTTTAGCTCCATAGTGAACCTCTATGGGCCGGACACTTCTCTAATACAGAAAGTAAAATTAGTTGCATCTCCTTTGCAGGACATTGCAAGCCAGGCATTTATTGACTGTGATTTACTAGGAAATGTTGTTTCAGTAGTTTGCCATGGCTTTCTAACAGCCGACGACTCGTACTATCGAAGTCAATGCAAAGCGGTCTGTTTCTAAATCGGAGGCGGCTGGTTTAAACTCTAGACTCGGTATGTAGGGTAATTATGAAACTACACTTCTCACTATTCACTAAGCCCCAGCGCCGGGTACTTATCTAACAACGCTAGACACATTGAAGATGTACCGAGTATTTGTAAATATTTTGAATGTAGAACAAATTTGAAAAATTCTTTCCTCCGTAGATAACACCGTTCTGTGTGGAGTGCAAAGAATTACTCCAGCGGACAACAACCATTCGCTGCATATTGCATCACGATTAACTGTGGAGCATATTTTGTAATGACGTCACGTACTTCATTTTTCATTTGTGTTCTACATACAAAGTGTAGTGAGGCTTTACAAACACCCTGTATTTCACTCGTGATTATTTCTTTTTCTGCTTAGACAATGTGCCTTCCAGATCAGTGCAAGCATACCTGTCTTCGGTGGCAGATCAGAAAGATGTTATGGGAGCCCGGTTGTCATTTCTTCGGCTTCAGGTTAGACTGTCCACCTTAAATCTGCTAGTATCACCTCCAGGACTTATTTTATATACACTGTTCACCTTAACTTTGCTTAGTATCATTTTCAGTATTGATATTATGTAGACTGTTCAATATACACATGCTTACAATCATCTCCAGTAATGGACGCAGAGGTGTTTCCAAGGCACCAGGGTCCGGGTTATATACTGGCCAAGACCTATTGACGCGTCCTCGCCGAGCGTCCTGGGCAACAGGTCCCTTCGGGGTCCTGGCTGAAGTCAATAGGATCGCCGATTCCTCCGAAGTCGGAGAGTGTCTGCCTGTATGGCGAGGAACCACCAGTCTGCACACCAATAAGCCAGACATGGGACAACGGATACTCACGCAAACCTCAGGTCCTGTATGACATCACACTGATGTTGGACAACAGGATGCCTTCATCCGACATACAGGACTTCGCGTTGGAGCTCAAGCCAACGAACACAAGCAAGCAAGCATCTCCAGTAATTATGTTATGTAGAAGATATGTTTTGTCATATAATGCCTTTGACCCTTCATGTTGAATGTTTGGATAGTTGTTTTTGCAGCCTGTCTAACGAAGTTCAACATTTCCCATTCATCATTAACATCTTGAAGTAGAATTTCTACATCAGACAATTTATCATATCTCTTCTCTCTAGATCAGACAACTTATCGAATTTGTTATTTCTATGTTGAATGTGTCTTTTATCTCCTGTCTCATACACAAAGATATAACTTTATGTTTCATGGTCTCCGACTGCAATGTAGTATAATGCTAGTGAGTTCGATTCTGGGCGGCTGATGATATGTCCCACATGGTTGATTCTAAGTACCTGGATGCGTGTGTGTGTGTGGGGGGGGGGGGGGGGGGGTAAGTTTCATGTACCTTTGAATGTAAGCTGAATACTCGAATATCCTCACTATATCACACACATTCTTGAATTGTTAAATGCATTGCGGCAGTATTTTATGAGCGTAAAATTGCACTTCGGATGGGTTCGTGGACTTCTGACCCCTGTACTATTACACCTGGGCTGCCACAGGGATCTGTCATGTCCCCAGTGCTCCTTAATGTATACACCAGCAAAGTCGCAGCAATTGAGGCACAAGGAATTGGTAGAATCTTGACATTCGCAGGTGATATGCTGGTGTACAAACAGGGAAGAGAAAGGGAAAGAATGGCTGAAGTCTTACAGTTTGCAGTAAACAGGGTGGTGGAGTGATGCATGGACTTAGGGGCCGTAATAAATCCAGGCAAGGCGTCGGTTCCGTGGTATTCCATGGATAACCGGATTGTGAAGGCAGACGTCCATGTATTATATAAGGAATGGGCGTTTTTTCAGTAGCGAGAGAGTAAATTGAAGTACATGGGAATCATCTTCGACATACGTATGTCTTTAAAGGATCATTTGGGGGGATTTGTTGGTGAAGGCTAGAAATGGACTTGCGAAGGCAATGGTATCAACTGGGATAGAGTAGAGGATGCTTTCCAGGCTCTTTCAGCAGTTAATAATTTCAGTCATAGAGTATGGTTTAAGGCTGCTGACAGTATCAAAAAGCCAGTTTGAATGGTTGGAGCGCATACAGAATGCGGCCATACGGGTGATCTTGGGGTGCAAAAAGGACACACCAATTATATGCGTTAGAAACAAACGTAGTGACCGGGGGTTTCATTGCAAAGGCTAATGGACGGTGCTTGAAAAAGGAGTCTGGCATATGATACTACGACCTTCAGCATGAGAAAGGAGGTTGAAGCAGTAACAGTAGCCTTCCGATGGTTGGTGGAGACCGCTGCAACACACATTGTATTCATCATTACGGACTCAAGAAGTATGCTTAGTAAGGAGAAAGGAATATTGTAGAAAGGAAAGTGTAGAATGACTTGCCTCGCTTCAGAGGTCACAGATTGTTAGAATTGTATGGATGTTCTGCCCTGGTCATGCTGGAGTACGGGGGAATGAGCAGACTAATAGCCTGGCAGGGAATGCACCTCTCGGTGTTATAGTTGAGTTGAGTTGAATTGTGTCAAGAACCGACATCTCTGCACTCGCGACATTCCCATAAGCTCTCATTCCTCATCTTCAACACCCAGCAAAGAGTTGAAATACTAAGGGTGCCCGTTGCACCCTGATTATATGTCCGATTTCTTTACCTCTGAATGACGACTGTCGACCAGATCCTATGACCACCCCATGCCACTGCATTCTCTCTAGACAATGATAGTCTATCTGTTCTTCTGCGTTACCTACATGCTCCCAGAGGGTCTTCACCACATCTGCCTTATCATGCATCAAATCACCTTTTAAGGATGCGGCACCAGCCATTCTGTTTGCCTGGTCATTTCCAACCACAACAGAATGTCCTGGAGAAAAGATCCAACGAATGCTCACAACTAGCAACCTCTGAATCGATGCATGCCATTCTGCACGAAGCATGCCAGTCTTCACCTTTGCCAGCAAGCTTTGTGAATCAGTAACAATCATAACATGCGTATACAATTAGTTCTATAACCAGCGGAAAGTTGCAGTGACCGCCTCCACCTCCATTCTCAGACTTGAGGTTGTGGTGTCATATGCCAAGGTCTCCTTTACTAAACATTGGAAGATCGGTGGTAGATTACCTATGCCAAGGTCTCCTTTACTAAACATTGGAAGATCGGTGGTAGATTACCTATGAATAGGGAGAGGTGGTCGAACGCCAGTCGGGCCAGGTGGAGAAAGCGCGGGAATAGATTAAGAACCCGTATGTGGAAAGGATGATATGGCGGGGAATCGGCAGGGGTTCTGGAAGCATCTCAAAACTGAGAGGGAAGACCAGGGAAACTTTCAATCAAATGGCAGTTGGAACGATTAGCAGTATGGCTCTTCGCTGGCTGTTGAACGAGGGAACCGAGCTCGTGTGGGAATGTCCTGAGTGCAGTGATGTCGTACTTAGTGTAACTCAACTCAACTCCGTGGCATGCTAAACGCTCTAAGTCTGCTGATATCTTATATAACCCAGTAGGCCTAACAATTTATACAATTGGCAGTGGAGCTAGAAAACTCATCCTACACTCAGGGTTGTCGATGGCTGATTGACACTGACATCAAACACTGGACTCTTCCATCACACGCCCTGGTTAAACTCATCCTACACTCACGGTTGTCGATTGGCTGATTGACACTGACAATCAAACCCTGGACTCTTCCATCACACGCCCTGGTTAAACTCATCCTACACTCAGGGTTGTCGATGGCTGATTGACACTGACATCAAACCCTGGACTCTTCCCTCACAGCGCCCTGGTTAAACTCATCCTACACTCACGGTTTGTCGATGGCTGATTTGACAACTGACATCAAACCACTTGGGGGGGGGGGACTCTTCCATCACCGCAGACCGCCCTGGTTAAACTCATCCTACACTCAGGGGTGTCGATGGCTGATTTGACACTGACATCAACACTGGACTCTTCCCATCACACGCCCTGTTTAAAACTCATCCTACACTCAGGGTTAGTCGATGGCTGATTGACAATTGACACCATCAAACACTGGCACTCTTCCATCACCACGCCACTGGTTAAAACTCCATCCTACACTCCAGGGTTTGTCGATGGCTGATTGACACTTGACATCAAACACTGGACTCTTCCATCACACAGCCCTGTGTTTAAAACTCATCCTCCTACACTCAGGGATTGTCGATGGCTGATTGACACTGACATCAAACACTGGACTCTTCCATCACACGCCCTGGTTAAACTCATCCTACACTCAGGGTTGTCGATGGCTGATGACACTGACATCAAACACTGGACTCTTCCATCACACGCCCTGGTTAAACTCATCCTACACTCACGGTTGTCGATGGCTGATTGACACTGACATCAAACACTGGACTCTTCCATCACACGCCCTGGTTAAACTCATCCTACACTCACGGTTGTCGATGGCTGATTGACACTGACATCAAACACTGGACTCTTCCATCACACGCCCTGGTTAAACTCATCCTACACTCACGGTTGTCGATGGCTGATTGACACTGACATCAAACACTGGACTCTTCCATCACACGCCCTAGTTAAACTCATCCTACACTCAGGGTTGTCGATGGCTGATTGACACTGACATCAAACACTGGACTCTTCCATCACACGCCCTGGTTAAACTCATCCTACACTCAGGGTTGTCGATGGCTGATTGACACTGACATCAAACACTGGACTCTCTCCATCACAACGCCCTGGTTAAACTCATCCTACACTCAGGGTTGTCGATGGCTGATTGCACACTGACATCAAACACTGGACTCTTCCATCACACGCCCTGGTTAAACTCATCCTACACTCAGGGTTGTCGATGGCTGATTGACACTGACATCAAACACTGGACTCTTCCATCACACGCCTGTTTAAACTCATCCTACACTCAGGGTTGTCGATGGCTGATTGACACTGACATCAAACACTGGACTCTTCCATCACACGCCCTGTTTAAACTCATCCTACACTCAGGGTTGTCGATGGCTGATTCGACACTGACATCAAACACTGGACTCTTCCATCACACGCCCTGGTTAAACTCATCCTACACTCAGGGTTGTCGATCGCTGATTGACACTGACATCAAACACTGGACTCTTCCATCACACGCCCTGTTTAAACTCATCCTACACTCAGGGTTGTCGATGGCTGATTGACACTGACATCAAACACTGGACTCTTCCATCACACGCCCTGGTTAAACTCATCCTACACTCAGGGTTGTCGATGGCTGATTCACACTGACATCAAACACTGGACTCTTCCATCACACGCCCTGTTTAAACTCATCCTACACTCAGGGTTGTCGATGGCTGATGACACTGACATCAAACACTGGACTCTTCCATCACACGCCCTGGTTAAACTCATCCTACACTCAGGGTTGTCGATGGCTGATTCACACTGACATCAAACACTGGACTCTTCCATCACACGCCCTGTTTAAACTCATCCTACACTCAGGGTTGTCGATGGCTGATTGACACTGACATCAAACACTGACTCTTCCATCACACGCCCTGGTTAAACTCATCCTACACTCAGGTTGTCGATGGCTGATTCACACTGACATCAAACACTGGACTCTTCCATCACACGGCCCTGGTTAAACTCATCCTACACTCAGGGTTGTCGATGGCTGATTGACACTGACATCAAACACTGGACTCTTCCATCACACGCCCTGTTTAAACTCATCCTACACTCAGGGTTGTCGATGGCTGATTGCACACTGACATCAAACACTGGACTCTTCCATCACACGCCCTGTTTAAACTCATCCTACACTCAGGGTTGTCGATGGCTGATTACACTGACATCAAACACTGGACTCTCCATCACACGCCCTGGTTAAACTCATCCTACACTCAGGGTTGTCGATGGCTGATTGACACTGACATCAAACACTGGACTCTTCCATCACACGCCCTGGTTAAACTCATCCTACACTCAGGGTTGTCGATGGCTGATTCACACTGACATCAAACACTGGACTCTTCCATCACACGCCCTGTTTAAACTCATCCTACACTCAGGGTTGTCGATGGCTGATTGACACTGACATCAAACACTGGACTCTTCCAATCACACGCCCTGGTTAAACTCATCCTACACTCAGGGTTGTCGATGGCTGATTCACACTGACATCAAACACTGGACTCTTCCATCACACGCCCTGGTTTAAACTCATCCTACACTCAGGGTTGTCGATGGCTGATTCACAACTGACATCAAACACTGGACTCTCCATCACACGCCCTGTTAAACTCATCCTACACTCAGGGTTGTCGATGGCTGATTGACACTGACATCAAACACTGGACTCTTCCATCACACGCCCTGTTTAAACTCATCCTACACTCAGGTTGTCGATGGCTGATTGACACTGACATCAAACACTGGACTCTTCCATCACACGCCCTGTTTAAACTCATCCTACACTCAGGGTTGTCGATGGCTGATTCACACTGACATCAAACACTGGACTCTTCCATCACACGCCCTGTTTAAACTCATCCTACACTCAGGGTTGTCGATGGCTTGATTCACACTGACATCAAACACTGGACTCCTCCATCACACGCCCTGTTTAAACTCATCCTACACTCAGGGTTGTCGATGGCTGATTCACACTGACATCAAACACTGGACTCTTCCATCACACGCCCTGTTTAAACTCATCCTACACTCAGGGTTGTCGATGCTGATACACTGACATCAACACTGGACTCTTCCATCACACGCCCTGTTAAACTCATCCTACACTCAGGGTTGTCGATGGCTGATTACACTGACATCAAACACTGGACTCTCCATCACACGCCCTGTTTAAACTCATCCTACACTCAGGGTTGTCGATGGCTGATTCACACTGACATCAAACACTGACTCTTCCATCACACGCCCTGTTAAACCATCCTACACTCAGGTTGTCGATGCTGATACACTGACATCAAACACTGGACTCTTCCATCACACGCCCTGTTTAAATCATCCTACACTCAGGGTTGTCGATGGCTGATTCACACTGACATCAAACACTGGACTCTCCATCACACGCCCTGTTTAAACTCATCCTACACTCAGGGTTGTCGATGGCTGATTACACTGACATCAAACACTGGACTCCTCCATCACACGCCCTGTTTAAACTCATCCTACACTCAGGGTTGTCGATGGCTGATTCACACTGACATCAAACACTGGACTCCTTCCATCACACGCCCTGTTTAAACTACATCCTACACTCAGGGTTGTCGATGGCTGATTCACACTGACATCAAACACTGGACCTCTCCATCACACGCCCTGTTTAAACTCATCATACACTCAGGGTTGTCGATGGCTGATTCACACTGACATCAAACACTGGACTCCTTCCATCACACGCCCTGTTTAAACTCATCTACACTCAGCGGTTGTCGATGGCTGATTCACACTGACATCAAAACACTGGAATCCTCCATCACACGCCCGTTTAAACTCATCTACACTCAGGGTTGCGATCGCTGATTTCACACTGACATCAAACACTGGACTCTCTCCATCACACGCCCTGTTAAACTCATCCTACACTCAGGGTTGTCGATGGCTGATTCACACTGACATCAAACACTGGACTCTTCCATCACACGCCCTGTTAAACTCATCCTACACTCAGGGTTGTCGATGTCTGATTGCACACTGACATCAAACACTGGACTCTTCCATCACACGCCCTGGTTAAACTCATCCTACAATCAGGGTTGTCGATCGGCTGATTGACACTGACATCAAACACTGGACTCTTCCATCACACGCCCTGTTTAAAACTCATCCTACACTCAGGGTTGTCGATGGCTGATTGACACTGACATCAAAACACTGGACTCTCCTACACGCCCTTTTAACTCATCCACACTCATTGTCATGGCTGTTCCATGACATCACTGGACTTCTACACCCCTGTTTAAATCATTACACTCATTGTCATGGCTGTCCATGACAAAACACTGACTTCCTACACCCCTGTTAAACTCATCCTACATCAGGGTTGGATCTGATCACACGACATAAAACTGATCCTCCACACACGGTTAAACTCATCCACCTCATTGTCATGGATTCACACTGACATAAAACTGATCTCCATCACACGCCTGTTTAAACTCATCCTACACTGGGTTGTCTGCATCACACGACATCAAAACTGATCTTCCACACACGCCTGTTTAACTCATACATCAGGGTTGGATCTGATCACACGACATCAAACTGATCCTCCATCACACGCCTGTTTAAACTCATCCTACACTGGGTTTCGATCACACACTGCATAAACTGATCTCCATCACACGCCTGTTAAACTCATCCTACACTGGGTTGTCGATGGCTGATTACACTCATCAAACACTGGACTCTCCATCCCCTGTTTAAACTCATCTACACTGGGTTTCGATGGCTGATTACACTCATCAAACACTGGTTTCCATCCCCTGTTTAAACTCATCCTACACTGGTTCGATGGCTGTTACACTCATCAACACTGGATTCCTCCAACTCCCTACACTGGGTTTCATGCTGTTAACTCATCAAACACTGGTTTCCATCGCTGTAAACTCATCCACACTGGGTTTCATGGCTGTTAACTCATCAAACACTGGTTCCATCCTGTTTAAACTCATCCACACTGGGTTTCATGCTGTAACTCATCAAACACTGGTTTCCATCGCTGTTTAAACTCATCCACACTGTTTCATGCTGTTCACTCATCAACACTGGTCTCAAGCTGTTTAAACTCATCCACACTGGGTTTCATGCTGTTAACTCATCAAACACTGGTCTCCATCGCTGTTTAAACTCATCCACACTGGGTTTCAGGTGTTAACTCATCAAACACTGGTTCCATCGCTGTAAACTCATCCACACTGGGTTTCATGGCTGTTAACTCATCAAACACTGGTCTCCATCACACGCCCTAAACTCATCCACACTCTTTCAGCTGTTAACTCTCAACACTGGTTTCCATCGCTGTTTAAACTCATCCACACTGGGTTTCATGTGTTAACTCATCAAACACTGGTCTCCATCGCTGTTTAAACTCATCCACACTGGGTTTCATGCTGTTAACTCATCACACTGGTCTCCATCGCTGTTTAAACTCATCACACTGGGTTTCATGCTGTTAACTCATCAAACACTGGTTTCCATCCCTGTTTAAACTCATCCACACTGGGTTTCATGCTGTTAACTCATCAAACACTGGTCTCCATCACACGCCCTTAACTCTCCTCACAGGGTTCGCTGTAACTCATCAAACACTGGTTTCCATCGCTGTTTAAACTCATCCACACTGGGTTTCATCACACCTGTTAAACTCATCCTACACTCAGGGTTGTCGATCGCTGATTCACACTGACATCAAACACTGGACTCTTCCATCACACGCCCTGTTTAAACTCATCCTACACTCAGGGTTGTCGATCGGCTGATTCGACACTGACATCAAACACTGGACTCTTCCATCACACGCCCTGTTTAAACTCATCCTACACTCAGGGTTGTCGATGGCTGATTCACACTGACATCAAACACTGGACTCTTCCATCACACGCCCTGTTTAAACTCATCCTACACTCAGGGTTGTCGATGGCTGATTCACACTGACATCAAACACTGGACTCTTCCATCACACGCCCTGTTTAAACTCATCCTACACTCAGGGTTGTCGATGGCTGATTCACACTGACATCAAACACTGGACTCTTCCATCACACGCCCTGTTTAAACTCATCCTACACTCAGGGTTGTCGATCGGCTGATTGACACTGACATCAAACACTGGACTCTTCCATCACACGCCCTGGTTAAACTCATCCTACACTCAGGGTTGTCGATCGCTGATTGACACTGACATCAAACACTGGACTCTTCCATCACACGCCCTGTTTAAACTCATCCTACACTCAGGGTTGTCGATGGCTGATTCACACTGACATCAAACACTGGACTCTTCCATCACACGCCCTGGTTAAACTCATCCTACATCAGGGTTGTCGATGCGCTGATTGACACTGACATCAAACACTGGACTCTTCCATCACACGCCCTGTTTAAACTCATCCTACACTCAGGGTTGTCGATGGCTGATTGACACTGACATCAAACACTGGACTCTTCCATCACACGCCCTGTTTAAACTCATCCTACACTCAGGGTTGTCGATGGCTGATTGACAACTGACATCAAACACTGGACTCTTCCATCACACGCCCTGGTTAAAACTCATCCTACACTCCAGGTTGTCGATGGCTGATTGACACTGACATCAAACACTGGACTCTTCCATCACACGCCCTGGTTAAACTCATCCTACACTCAGGGTTTGTCGATGGCTGATTGACACTGACATCAAACACTGGACTCTTCCATCACACGCCCTGTTTAAAACTCATCCTACACTCAGGGTTGTCGATGGCTGATTGACACTGACATCAAACACTAGACTCTTCCATCACACGCCCTGTGTAAACTCATCCTTACACTCAGGTTGTCGATGGCTGATTGACACTGACATCAAACACTGGACTCTTCCATCACACGCCCTGGTTAAACTCATCCTACACTCAGGGTTGTCGATCGCTGATTGACACTGACATCAAACACTGGACTCTTCCATCACACGCCCTGTTTAAACTCATCCTACACTCAGGGTTGTCGATGGCTGATTGACACTGACATCAAACACTGGACTCCTTCCATCACACGCCCTGTTTAAACTCATCCTACACTCACGGTTGTCGATGGCTGATTGACACTGACATCAAACACTGGACTCTTCCATCACACGCCCTGTTTAAACTCATCCTACACTCAGGGTTGTCGATGGCTGATTCACACTGACATCAAACACTGGACTCTTCCATCACACGCCCTGTTTAAACTCATCCTACACTCAGGGTTGTCGATGCTGATTGACACTGACATCAAACACTGGACTCTTCCATCACACGCCCTGTTTAAACTCATCCTACACTCAGGGTTGTCGATGGCTGATTCACACTGACATCAAACACTGGACTCCTCCATCACACGCCCTGTTTAAACTCATCCTACACTCAGGGTTGTCGATCGCTGATTCACACTGACATCAAACACTGGACTCTTCCATCACACGCCCTGTTTAAACTCATCCTACACTCAGGGTTGTCGATCGCTGATTCACACTGACATCAAACACTGGACTCTTCCATCACACGCCCTGTTTAAACTCATCCTACACTCAGGGTTGTCGATCGCTGATTCACACTGACATCAAACACTGGACTCTTCCATCACACGCCCTGTTTAAACTCATCCTACACTCAGGGTTGTCGATCGCTGATTCACACTGACATCAAACACTGGACTCTTCCATCACACGCCCTGGTTCATGCAACCACACATTCAACCTCAGAATATTGATACATTGTCTCTTGAATGTTTTCTTGAGAATTAGGACGTTAACTGATAGTGTCTAACGGAATACAGTGCTTGTCGTTGTAGGACTGTGATGCAACATAGCAGGTCTAATATCTGTGTAGTGTTCGTCTTATGTGAAACCTTAACACAGCTGACTCCTTGCTTGAATGACAATCTATTCAGTCTTGATTCAGCTCGACATATACTATCGCCAGTTTCACTCACAGAAACTCGCGAAGTGACTAACCTCGTTCAAGGGTTAGTGGCTTGACTGATGGTCTGTGTCTTACCGTCAGTTTTAGTTTAATTATAACCTGATTTAGCAAAACTGATTTATAACTGCTTTAACGTTTGATTTCTCTTCTTTATCTCACGATAAGCCCTATTTGGATCCCGACAAGGATCTAACATTGTGACAATCTTGTGCTTGATGATAGTGTTTGCTATTGTGCTTCTTGCAAATATTGTTAACGTATTGTGCTTCTTGCAAATATTGTTAACGTATTGTGCTTCTTGCAAATATTGTTAACGCTCTGTATTTGTACCTTTGGAGCATAAGTTTAATTTGTAGCGTGCGTGATTGCCATGTTTTTGTGTGTCTTTTGTGAGAGTTATGTCTGGGAGGAAAGAGAGGGATCCATTTTGTTGTTCTCTTCCCCTAGACCCATTATTTGTCATGTTTGTAATGTTCCACAGACTGTGTACAACCTTACAGCGTCAGATATTGTACAGGGAAATTACTTTGGACGGCGTGGCCCTGAACTTAGCCAGGAGGATGTCCTGGAGATTGGCCAAACTGCACTAGAAGGTTAGAGTTGTCATGGTTTATGTGTTGCTTGTTATATCTCTGTGGCAAAGGGGTCACGAATGCAATTCCTAATCCCACATACCGCGTTCGAAACACAGCTGCGGGTGATTTGGAAGCAGACCGCTTTGCGTTGGTTTTCATACAATGGTATGAGTACCGGTAGTTTAGAAAGCAATGACAAACTACTGAACGTAAATTTGCCAAAAAATCACAAACAGCCAATAAATTCTGGGGTTGACTGCGACGTCCTGTAAAGGATATAGAACTAACTAATGTATTATATCTGTTCTGGTTTGACATCTAGCCGTTAGACCCGTCATGATTTCTATGTTCTTTCTTGAACACGTCTTTGCTCAACTTCCAATTGCTGAGTGCCGTCCTGCAGACTGCATTGTTTCTTTCATCTACCTTATATGAACGTTTAGCTGGATTAGTGCCGTCCCGCTGTCTGTGTGGTTTCTTTTGTTCACATTCTGACTGGATAGACTTGTTATGATTGATGTTTTGCTGTTTTTATGTATCTTTGTCCGTCTTCTAGCTGGTTATAGCCATCCTAATTCTGCATTCTTTCTTTCACCTGTCTTTGTTCAATTTCTAAGTGTTTATAGCGGTCATGATTTCAATGTATTTTCACTTGTCTATCTTTCTTTAGTTCGTAATGGTCGTATCATCATTATTATCATTAGTATCATCATCATCACCACCATCATCATTAAGTGTCATTTTCTCATTGAATTTTGAATGTAGTGAGTCTCGCATGGGCTCTTCCCTGCATCATCAGGGGGCATAACCCGTCATACATTACCTGACATAACTGCCATTTCTCCGCTTGTCCTTTCTATTAATAAATGTTATTCAAAGCCAGCTTTCCCAGATTAGTGATTAAAAACACCGCAGCCGAACAAGTGCGACATGAGGCTTCTGATAGTCAGAAGCTGTCCCTTTCCAGGATTGTTTCGGCCCTTTACCTTCCTGTTACTCTCTGGGGACATTCGGGTCATGACTCCGGGTGTCTTTCTCCTGCTGTAAGTTCGTATCCTGTATCGAGACGTTCGAGTCGTTTTCCCACTTATTCCACACTTGCGCATTATGCCTGCCCTGAGTCATTTTTCCCTTGGGGAGGAGAACAACCTAAACCCGGGGCTTCCTCCCCTCAGATATTCTAGCATCTTCGGTTGTTACTAAAACTTTTATTAGCAGGTCCGTTAATGTAACTGATAGAGGATTAAGCTGATCATGTCATGAGCTTCGTTGAATGGATTCCCACAATGATCGTTAATTGGATGTTTGCTCTTCCCCCTTCCACAAATACAAAATCAAAACAAACCTGGTCTCTTTGTTTCTGTTTCACAGTTTTTTTGTTGTCTAACGTGGTATAAACTCATCTGTTGATACTACATTCACAGCAGAGCAAGTGGCCAATGCCATCGATTGGCTTGAGCAAGCCCTGAAGTTAGACAACAAAAGAGAACCCACCGTTGGATTTAACCCTTTACATTCAGAGATCTCATTAACGGGACAGATTCACGTACTCCTGGGTACAGCCTATCATCAAGTAAGGAAGTATTTAGTAATAGTAAATGTGCTGTTTATGCACGTTACATGTTTTTCAGACATGTCATTTGAGATGTTTCTGAATGGCTGTTTGTGTCACCCGAAGGCATGTGATTTAAGATTTGATACACAGAGTATATAGAAGCAGAAAATAGAACAGTTCGGTCATCTTATTCGAATGAAGTTGTTTGCTTTCAAAAATAAAAAGCTAGCTTTAAAACGCGAAGACAATATTGGGAACAGATGTATTGACAATATCTGAGATTTGTGACAACGGCGAGAGAGCCTGATGACTTCATCAATACATCGAGTACAGAGGAGAAAACTCTTACTTCCCTGTAATACTTAACAGCAGGCACAGATCAAATGTAATCCCTTTCCGTTCGACAAAATCTAAAGAAAAAATAAATCAAGACATTCTTGCTTAACATGATTGGGGGAGGGGAGAGAGAGAGAAAACACACACATACACACACTCACACACACACACACGCACACACACACACACTCACAGACGCGCGCGCACACACACACATATTTATACATACATCTGCTGGCTAAGCTCAGGGCCAAGCCGTCCGGAGTACGGCCCCGTACACTATCTGACGTGTTGAGGTTGTACACAGTCTGTAACCGCTCACTTATAGCTGAATATTCTGTCATTGCTGGTGATTGTCCCCATACCTGCGTGTTGACAGGCAAGTGTACTAACCACTTGGTGCCGCTTATCCTCTTGAAGATGAGTTGAAAATGATAAATACAAAATATTTCTGATGATTTATTTAGACTCATCATCATCATCATCATCATCATCATCATCATCATCATCATCATCATCATCATCATCATCATCATCATCATGTGCCAAACCGATAGGCGGGGCCTGTCATGGTTCGCCATCTCATTAAATGACAAGTCTTGAGGTAAATCTCTTATCATGTTCCTATTATGCCACGTACCGGCTCTGTGGCGATGGGGTTACGAGCGCAATTCGTAATAACACATACCGCGTTCCAAACACAGTTACGGGCGATTTGGCAGCAGACGGCCTTGCGTTGGTTTCCCATATGATGGTATGAGTACCGGTCGATCAGAACGCAATGGCAAACTACTGAACGTAAACTTGCCAAGAAATCACAAACAACAACATCAAATCCTGGGGTTGACTGCTAAGTCCCCTAGAGGTCATGCAACTAACCAATATTATGTCACGTGACAAGTCATCCAGGTACGAGGGGATTCAAATGAAACCTTAAAAGTGTGATATAAATTACAATAACCATGCCAGTGTCTTGTAACCTGTCAATATTGTTGTTAAGGATGTTAAGAGTATTAAGACCGTTACATCATAGTGCAGAGGAAAACGGTGAGGCCATACGGATAGTTTAAAGATATCCGCCCCACTTTTGACATGCATTAAAGAGGAACACCCACTTTGCATATACTTTGCGGTATTTTAGCACTTAGTTGGGAGTCTCTGTGGCGAAGTGGTCAAGCCGTTTGACTCGTGCTCCGAAGGTTGTGAGTTCGATTCCGGGTCGCGCCCTTCGGTTTACGAGTTAAATGTTTCGGAGACTCCTGTGGGTCGTCGCTAAAAGCTACGGAGTTCGTGCTTTGTGTGACGCTTTCCGCGCTGCGGAAAGAGACTGAGCCATATGGGATAAACCCCGGTGCGATGAAGTCGACCTTGTCGACTTTTAAGCGACTTTTTAAAGCTCTTAGTTATGATGTGGTGTGCTGAACTCTGACTGATGTCAGTATGTGCGGCAATGTCACTCACACAGTCAATCCTTGATTTTCCTGTACAAGACTTACAACTGCTGCAATCGACTCTGGTGTCACTACTCGGTGAGCATGACCCGCTCGTAAACAGTCTGTCGCAGAAGTCACGCCGTTTTGAAACTTCCTACTCCTCTCATACGCTTGTTGGACTGACAGGCATGCATCACCATACTGTACCTTCATTTGATGATGATTTTCTATAGGTTTCACCCCTTCACTGATCAAAATACAGACAATAGAACAGAACGCTGCTCCTCTTTAGTGCATGTCAAATGTGGGGCGACCATATTTAAACTGTCTTTATGACGCCACCATGTTCGTCTGCACAGTGATGTTACGTGCTAAACACACTTGACATCCTTAACAACAACATTAACAGATTACTAGACAATGGCATGGTTATTGTAATTTCTACCACACTTTCATTGAGGTTTTCATTTGAAGCCTCCTCGCATTCGTCTAGTTGTCTTCCCTTTTCCTTTTCCCATCAAGTTTGCCAGTTGTCACAAAGTTTTCAAATTTATTTATCCTCATAATATGCACAACAATTCTGGATCCTCTACGCTTAATCAATTTACGGTTTTCATTTATTTGTCTCATTCGTGGTATTCCTAGCATTTTCTACAGGAACCACATTTTCACAACCAATAAACGTTACCGGCATTTCCTTCTTATTGTCCATGTTTCATATGCACACAAGAGTACATGTTCTATACAAAACTGTAACATTCTTGTTATCACTCCAATTAACAGTTCTTTTTCTGTTTTTAAATTGGTGAGTATAATTTCCATGTTGCAAAAAAGATTTCAGGTTATTATGTCTTCATGTAGTCACAGTAGTCTCCGTGTTTATATGTTGCGTGTTGTGTTTTTGTTTGGTTATGAAGGCTACTCGCCGCAATGTCCTATGTTTTCCGTAACTGTGTTGTGCATTGCTTTGTTATTCCGACAGCTTCCGCTGCTTGCCATGTTCCAGCTGTATTGCTGTTATCTTTCCACTGGAGTAATCTAGGTAGGCCGAGAGAAGGATCATGCCGTTTGGGCAAAACATGGTCTCTACGATTCAGCCTAGGCTTTGTACTATGGAGAGGTACAACTCTGTCCCTGGCCGATGCCATGGGTTGTAGTTGTTATGCCTTTTTATGCACATTGTAACAAACTATCGTCTGTCAAGACGGCAAGGGCCCAGTAAGGTGCCAGTGGTAATGATGGCTAATGTAGACAGAGAGTTAATGGAGACAGAATATGGGATTTGTATGTTATATGTACTGGTATATAATAAGTAAAGATGGTGTGTTCATCTTGATTGGGTATGATGCATGCACAACTGCAGACGTCATTGTTTGATCACACAGCTGGGAAACAGACAGAAAGCTGCAGACATGTACAGGACAGCTGTCAACGCGGGTAGGTAGTTAGTTAGTTTGTTAGTTGGGTAGCTAATTAGTTAGTTTGTTAGTTGTGTAGCTAATTAGTTAGTTTGATAGTTAGGTAGCTACTTAGTTTGTTAATTAGGTAGCAAATTAGTTAGTTGTTTGTTAGGTAGCTAATCAGATATATAATTATATTAGTTAGTTAGCTAGATAGCTAGCCAGCCAGTTTGCTGTTAATTAGCTAGTTAGTTAGCTAGCTATATGGTCAGTTAGCTAGCTAGCTAGCTAGTAAGTTAGTTAATTAATTAGTTAGCCGATAGTGACGCAGTCATTTTGTAATCACTATTGCGCAAACCACCCCATCTTCACCACCTCTACATGAGATATTGCGTAAGAGGCAGTTTTTTTTTCCTGAAGTAAGATTTTATGTTGTCCTTACTCCTCCGTGCACTTTATAATAAAACTCCTGTTACTTAATGACTTTCCCGGGTATCATAACCTCGCTTTAGCTAACCTTTTAATGTGTCTGTGACGAGTTCACCTTGGGTAGCGAGAGTGAACCACACCCTAGGTGTCTCTGGCACTCCCGTGTATTCTAGCCCCAGGGGTTGGATGAGCAGATACACCTTTTTCCTCTGTGGTTGATCTCATATTAGTTAATTACGTCTACAAGCCCCTCCAGATTCTAGACCCCCACTAATTACCTACACCTGTGGAACAATGAACACTGAGGCATCGTCCGAGACCACACTCAATCATTATACAAAGAGCAAGTCAACTTACATTAAGTTTATTCTACCCTTGAGAATATAGAACTGAAATGAACATCCTGATAGAAGAATCTATTTACACAAATAGAAGATAGAATATAGATAGACTCAGAGATGTAGGTATCTTCATCGAGTTGAGAAGTAGATTGGATGCAGATGTCCCGTCCAGTCGGTCCGCCACTCACCCGGCTTCCTTCCAGTGAGATGACTATAACCTTGGAGACCACTCTGTCTCCCGAGCGTGGATCCACAACACTAGAGTCACTGCTGGACCACACTTCACTGGACCAACTGCATCTCTATCACTCCCACGGAGTCACTGTTAATACACTTCTCGAACAATACCAGTTGGAAGACAATCCTCCTGGACTTGACTCCAAGTAGTTGTTACTTCGAAGAACTTAACGAATCACTGACCAAGCTAATGGTCGGTCACTCATCACACAGTCTTACTGCAGAACCGCTATGGTATTGACCAATTTAATGGTCCCTTTATCACAGCACCGGAACATGAATGGAAAAGTGTCACGGACCAATTCAATGGTCTCCTACAGTCACACTGCTGGTAGAATCAGATATGGCTACTCAAATGTTACTGAGTTCTTGGATAACACAGTTGATAATCTTGATACTGCAACAGTACATTAATAGAATCAGACATCTATTTCACGGCAACAATTCAGGTTGGACTATAATCCCATAGTCCCTTCCACCGGGTTACTTGGACACAAGTCACTACTTGGTGAAGTTCTTCTCAAGACCTGCCACTATAGCTGTCCAAAGAACCATTCAAGTGTCTGAAGATCAGTTACTTCTGCGTTTAGGCAGAACCCCCGTCAAACTAGACGGACCGGTGTTCCCTGTCGTTGAGCATGATTACTCAACATGCTGAACTGTTCATAGCAAAACAGAGTGTCGTCTATTTATCAGAACAATCACAAACCAACACTTCTCACACGGGCACCTTCAGGATGGTTGTATGTCTTGAGGCAACCTTCACTCATGGTGAATCAATATTGGGTACCTGATGTGGTTGAGTCTGGCGTGATAAGTAGAGAACTGAACCCTTCGCTCAGTCACACGAAGTGGTTTCCTGCCAACAACATTATAGTTGACTGGTTCCTCAACAGGCAAACTCCTGAAAAGGAAGAGCGACCGGTGAGAGTATACTGGCCCAAACATAAGTCCACATGCATCCTACCAATACTTACTCAACCCTCAGTCATGCTACTTAGTTATGCATATAACTAAAGCATTATCTCTATCTGGAGAGTAGTATAGCATGGGTTTCCAAATGTCAGCTGGCCTCACAGAACAGCCCGTCAAACAGAGCAAGATATCAGAATGACGAGTCTGATCTTTGGTCTCACCTCTCCCTAAACATCTACCAGTCGTCGCCAACGTCAGTAGTGATACAAGGCTGTTATTATAGTTCTAAGTTAATTGAACTAAACATAGGTAAAGAGTCCCTAGACTCGGTCCTAACATCATCAATGTACATTAAGAAACATAAGCTGGATCAATATCCCATCCCTCGGGATATAGGAATAGGACCTGATCACATCCACTATGTACACAAGCCTGTTTGCTGGTGGGACCACCTGCCCCGGCCCTAGCAAACTCTTCTTATCAGACTCTGCCTTAGAGTCAAGAAGCCTTCTTGAGAATACATGTTCCCCACATGTTCCAAGGGTAATCTTCCAGTTCTGTCCTCCCCAAGTGGGTTAGCCTTGGCATGGATGGAACTTCATCGTTGGCTTGGCCTACCAACACATACTTTCATAACTTGCTTTCACATCCCCCATATTCTATATTTCCCCAGTCTCATACAGCCTCCTAGCATCCTTCCATACTTCCAGCACCTGAGCATTCACTCGCACTAGCGCCAGTATGAAAGAGACAGGATAGCTGAGACAAGATTTCAGAACGCACATTTATATCGCGACGGCACGCAGTGTTATCTCGCGACGACCTATTCGGCGTTCGGACTTACTCCAGGAAGTATCACATGCCATGATCTAATATATATACACACAATGTCCCATCATCGATCTATATATAAATATAGCACCAAAGCAACTTACCTTGACACAGAAATCCGCTGTTCCACACAATGAATTCACTATTAAGTTATTACACCATAGTTACATCATTCCTGGTGGCACAGAACTAAGTTCTTCCTTTACTTAGTAACTAAGCACCATTTTGTCTGAAACTCCACCTACCACTTACCTGGTTTTCTAACCGTTCTTCGGGCTTCAGCAACTGACTGAACTACTCTAGGTTTCCATCCGGCACAAGTAACTAGGTTTTATTCTAACACAGCAACCTAATAGATGTAACGATTGTCAAAATATGGTACACATATTTGGAACCCAAATCGCTTACAACACAATACGGCGTTTCTATCAGCTGTTTCGCGAGCACACGGTAAACAAACACGATTCGCCATCAACTGCGTTATCGATCGGTTTGCTAATTAGTATGCAAGGACATCCGCATAGGTAATGAGGTTAGAACAATGGCGTGTGGAACACACGTACAAAGTTAAATGATTTAAACAATTATCTACCTGTAATGGACAACCAGATCTCCAGACAGCTCCGAACTGTTTCAAGGGCTTCTCATCTTCCTTGATCTTACAGTCAGCCGAATAATGGTTGAGGGGAGACGCACACAAAACGGCTCACATTCGGCCTGCGTCTATTCTGTGGCAACGACAGTAAGTGAATGACTGATTTAGCCACATTCCCGCTTCGTGCCAACCCAATGCGCACTAGAAGCGAGTGCTTCTCGAGAAAAGATACTTTCTCGGGAAAACCGTCATTCCCCGCCTAGAGTTTCTAGATCTCTCTGCACGAGAATTTAGAGCGATACCCAGCATCACGGGTTACTCGAATTTCGGTGTTTCGAGAATATTCTAGATCGTAAGTCCTTCATCGGCTTCCCTCAGGCTATTCTTAGCTGGGAAAGTCCCCGATGACGCGCCAAAATAGTGCGGAATCCTGACGACCCAAGACAGATAATCGCGTTTCGTCACATAGTCTAATACCAGATCCAGACAATGTCCACGTTAAACTTCTGGCGCGTGAATTAGAGTCACAGGCTCGACGATATCCGAGCCAACTCACCCAGACACCATTGATAGATGCATTTCACCGTCTGTGCAAGCTGCAAAATAAACTAACCAAGGTACGGTGTGTAAATGTGTATTATACGGTGTGTAAATGTGTATTATACAGTGTGTAGGATGCGTATTATACGGTGTGTAGATGAGTGTTATAGATATGTAAATGTGTATTATACGGTGTGTAGATGTGTATTATACGGTGTGTAGGATGTGTATTATACGGTGTGTAGATGAGTGTTATAGATATGTAAATGTGTATTATACGGTGTGTAGATGTGTATTATACGGTGTGTAGGATGTGTATTATACGGTGTGTAGGATGTGTATTATAGGCCTACGGTGTGTAGATGAGTGTTATAGATATGTAAATGTGTATTATACGGTGTGTAAATGTGTATTATACAGTGTGTAGGATGCGTATTATACGGTGTGTAAATGTGTATTATACGGTGTGTAAATGTGTATTATATGGTGGGTAGGATGTGTATTATACGGTGTGTAGATGAGTGTTATAGATATGTAAATGTGTATTATACGGTGTGTAGGATGTGTATTATACGATGTGTAGATGAGTGTTATAGATATGTAAATGTGTATTATAAAATGTGTAAATGTGTGTTATACGGTGTGTAAATGTGTATTATACGGTGTGTAAATGTGTATTATACGGTGTGTAGATGAGTGTTATAGATATGTAAATGTGTATTATAAAATGTATAAATATGTGTTATACGGTGTGTAAATGTGTATTATACGGTGTGTAAATGTGTATTATACGGTGTGTAAATGTGTATTATACGGTGTGTAGATGAGTGTTATACATATATAAATGTGTATTATAAAATGAGTAAATGTGTATTATACGGTGTGTAAATGTGTATTATACGGTATGTACATGTGTATATAAAGTGTGCAAATGTGTGTTATACAGTATGTAAATGTTTATTATATGGTGTGTAAATGTGTATTATACAGTGTGTAAATGTGTATTATAAAATGAGTAAATGTATATTATACGGTGTGTAAATGTGTATTATACGGTATGTATATGTGTATATAAAGTGCGCAAATGTGTGTTATACAGTATGTAAATGTATATTATATGGTGTGTAAATGTGTATTATACAGTGTGTAAATGTGTATTATAAAGTGTGTAAATGTGTATTATACAGTGTGTAAATGTGTATTATAAAGTGTGTAAATGTGAGATATATGGTATGTAAATGTGTATTATAAGATGTGTGAATGTGTATTATAAAGTGTGTAAATGTGCATTATATGGTGTGTAAATGTGTATTATACGGTGTGTAAATGTGTACTATATGGTGTGTACATGTGTATTGTTCGCTTGTGTTGATTGCCGCTCCGCCACTCATATATCTCCAGGTTGACATATACTGACCAATTTAAAACGCCAAACCGTGTACACAGCTGGATTTTCTTTATTAAGTAAATCTGGAGTCCATTCGAGGTTCGAATGCAAATCTCACTATGTACAAGGTGAGCATTCTGATCCCTGGGTCACCCATTCCTTTTCTCCCAGTATTGTATATTGTGTTCAGCAGTCTGGCCATTTGGTCCATTCCATATTCTTCTAAGGCAGGGGTCACCAAACTTTTTTTCACGGCGGGCCGGATAACTGACAAAATGACGAGCACGGGCCGGATACTCATTCTGTACAATACTCGCGCACCCTTCGTGGCGAAGAGGTACGGACGCGGTTCGTAATCCCGTGTACCTCGTTCGAAACTCAGCTGCGCGTGATTTGGCAGCAGACCGCGTTGCGATGATTGTTTACGCTATGGTGTGGGTGACGGTCGTTCAGAAAGCAATGACAAACTACTGAACGTAAACTTGCCAAGACATCAACAACAGCAAAAAGTGCTGGTGTTGACTGCAAACGTCCTGTTTTGGATATGCAACTAACTTTAACAATGCTTGCAAGCTAGAACGAAAGCTCTGGGGGAAAAGACGAAAAACTAAGTTAGTTTAGTTTAGTCGTTGGATCAACATCACGGCACACGGTTTAACCCATAAGTGCTCCGTTTTCCTCCTACCTCAAACCTGAGTTTGGAGAAACTCAGCTCAATGTACGAACTCCGTTGCATCTGGGAGGCTCCTGGAATACTTTGGGTAGATTTTTAACTCGAAATTTTGCCCGGGCAGCGCCGTTAGGCTACTCTTTTTCGATTTCCAACTGCCAAGGGATCTTTTACGTGCGCAACAATACACACGGGCATCTGATCTCACTACCCAAAGACCAGGGGAAATTTTATTACTGGAAGTCAAGGTGGATTTTTTAAAATAAATCCCGGTCCTCACCGGGGCCTGAACCCGGGACCTCCAGCACTCGAGGTGGATACCATACCTCGAGACCACTCAGCCCCCCAAATAAAACTAAGTTAATCATGGGTGAGTGGCGTGCAATGCACACACACACACACACACACACACACAAACACACACACACACACACACACACAAACACACAAAACAACAAACAAAACAAAGACAACCAATATGTTTATTTGCTAAAAAAATGTTATCAAAGAAGGCGACGTTAGCAAAAAGATAGTTACATCAGACCTAGTGTGCACATATCCGAATCTCACAAACTGAGCAGCAAAAAAGGTTAGTGAGATTTGTGAAACTGATATTTGGCTTTCAAGTTATCATCAATGTCTGGTTTGGAATTGCTGCATCCAATCATGAGAATTGCTTTCAAATGTTCATCAATCAATCTCATTCGATGTGTTGACTTCACATACTTCATTTTTGAAAATATTTGCTCACAGACGTAAGTTGTTCCAAACAATGATGCCATACCAGCGGCAAATTTCTTCAGTTTCAGAAACTCAACATCAGGTAAGCAGCGGTAAAATTAAACAAGTTTTCCTTCTTTGTGCCTCTCTTTCAACAAGTCATTTGCTTGCAAATCAGTGAGCTCCACCTGTAGATTAGCTGGCACATCATCAAGGTTACAATCTAACGGATTCTGGAACAGAAGAATGTCACTCTCAATTCTGTCAAGATCTGAAAATCTCTCCAAAACATGCTCCTTCAAGGTCACGAATACATTTTCTTTCTCGGAAAATCGAGGTTGACAGCTTTTGCGATTGTAGCGCAAAGCTCTTTGAAACAGTGAAACTGGGGAAAGTTTTCTCCTTTCAGTTGTGTTTCAAACAATGACAGCTTTCTCCGAAATCCTTTGATGATTCTGTAGAGAACACAGACAAAGGTTATCCTTTCCCTGAAGTCTTAAATTCAGTTCATTCATTGGGATGTGATATCGACTAAACATGACAACTTTGACAGCCAGGTAGGATCTGAAAACTGTGGATCAACTCTATCGTTTTAAATGAGGAAAACATCTATTTCGTTTCGGAGCTTGCAAAAACGAAACATGACTTTACCGTAGCTGAGCCATCTCACTGATGTGTGACAAGACAAGTCACATAATTCAGAATCAATTTCTTCAAGAAAATCCTGGAACTGACGGTAATTGAGTGTATGTCCTCGAATGAGGTTCACAGTAGAAACGAATGGTTTCAGTACACAAGAAATATCTAAGTCTTTCCCACAGATGTATCACGCTGTGTATGAACAGAGCGCCCTGAATTCGCAAATCTTCCGAGTCCTGATCTGCCCCATCAGAACCTTCCTCACTCCAGCCATAATTTTCCTCCATCAACTGTAACACCCCGAAGCTAATTTCACTCAAGGTTATAATCTTGCAAAATTCTTTGCACTTCCAGGAAAATGTCTTTTCGAGTTTTTGTTCCTTGCATGCTGCAAACGGATGCCAACTCTTTCATTATCTGAAAGTTAAAATTGACACCACGAATGAACACGATAAGTTGTGACGTATTGGAGAGATCAGTAGACTCATCCAGCGCCAGAGAATACCAAAACAATTTTGTAGCTTTGTCGCGTATCTGTAGCACTATGTTCTCTTAAGTTCTTCTGTTCTCCGCACAACTTAACTTGCCGAAAGGCTGATAGTTTCAAACAAATCGGCTTTCTCAGGGCACAAGTCATTTGCTGCTTCTATCATACACTCTTTGATGAAGTTGCCATCAATAAACGGTTTTCCTAATTCTGCCATCATATGTACTATTTTGTAACTTGTACGAGTGACAGATTCATTTTCAACAAACATTCTTGTGAAGAGATTTCTTTGTGTTTCTAAACGACGTTTCATGGACTCATATTTCTCATAGTGTAACTTTCCAGAAAACTTTGAATATGTTGATAGATGTTTTGTTTCATAGCGACGCCGAAGATTGTACTCTTTCATAACGGCAACACTTCCTCTGCGAATTACGCAATTGGTTTTCTGGTCCTTTGTTTCCACAAAGAAGTACGTAACTCCCCATTCTTCAATGAAAACGCGACATTTGGCGTCCACTTTTCTTTTCTTAGTAGTCACAATGAAGGTTAAGTAAATGGGATCTTACAATGAAAATGACATTGAATTAGAAACATAATTAAAATCCTATTGGAATACAAGAAAAGCAGAGGCCTAGGGGTCACTGGTGAAGCTGCAGCTCACCAAAGGTACATATGAAGTTTATAGGTACCTTTGGTAATAGAATATATCACATAATAATGTTTGCAAAATATATAAATGGGACCGGCCTAAATAAACAACATAGAACAATGTTTTTCAACCAGGGTTCCGCGAGTGGCAACCAGGGGTTCTGCTGAAACAGACCGAAATCGCCAAAATGCAATATTCCTGCCAATCTGGTTTATTACATATAGTAGGACAGACACTTGGATCATTGCACAGAGTTCTTTGAGCAACGTAAACATTTGCGTAAAGATCTGCTCCAGCAGAAAGGTTGAAAAACACTGGCCTAGAGACCAGCTCGATTAACACATTGAGAGGGGAATTTTTCTGAGTTGGTGATAATGTTTTCGTAATAACACGAGGCTTCTGTGGCAATTTTTATGCTTTGTTTGCTACTTTATTGCCTCTATTCATACTTGTAGTTCACTTACCTATCATTGTGAAATAAAGAAATTCTTGTTACATACCTATAAAATGGGTGACTGGCAAAAAGAAGTAAATATTTCTGGAGCATCGGACTTGTCTTGACAGCCGGACGCATCTGGGGGAGGGAATGATGCATGAGTGTGTGTGTGAGTGTGTGTGTGTGTGTGTGTGTGTGTTGCCATGGAAACAATGGTAACGTCAGAAGAGAGTAGGCGGCGCTACCACGAGCAGGAGAAGGACTTGGGATGGCGCGGAATAAGCAAACATTACAATAAACAAGAAAATCTAGAGACAATAGTTTATAACTGAAAATAGTAAATTTAAGACACGTGGCAGCCAGGAGGCATCCGCACGTGTGAAGATCTCCTATTATTCTAATCATAATATTTACATTTAAATTGTATCACGGCGTCTCGTGTTCCATACGTTATATTAAGCAATTTCGAGTACTGTCGGCGGGCCGGATGAAATGACGTTGCGGGCCGGATCCGACCCACGGGCCGTAGTTTGGTGACCCCTGCTCTAAGGCATTGCTCATTTCTATTGTGATGTTATCTGTAGCGGGGTCTTGCCAGTTTTCATATGGTTAAGAGCATTCTGAACTTCCATCTTCAAAATGGATGGTCCTTCATTATTATTCCGATGATCACATTGTTCTTCTCTTGTATCATTATAAAGGTCTTTCACATAATCTGACCACGCATGTAACATCTGATCTTTTTTTCTATTATGATTTTGTCATCTTTGGTTGTTAGGCAACCCGTTAATGTGTGTGTTCTTTTATTAGTGATGTCATTAATTCTTTTATGCATTCATTTGGTATTCCGGGTGTTGTGTTGGTTTTCAATTTCCTTGCAATTTTCCTCAAGTCATACTTCTTTTGCCTCTTTGCATAGCTTCCTAATTTTCCTGTGAATCTCTTCATATTTTTCCTTGTTATGTTTGTTATTTCTTCTTACTTCCATGAGTTTTAAGATGTCTTCCGTCGCCCATTTCTTGTGTCCTATTATCTTTATTTTTGGGATAGTTGTTTCTGCAGCTTGGTTAACTGATTTCTTTAATATTTCCCATTGGTCACTGACGTCTTGAAGTAATATTTGTTAAAAAGAAATTTGTCACGAAATCAATGAAATCCGGAGCATAACAATCAATGCGTAATATCGTCCAACTCATTAGAGGATTCATCTTTTCCTTCTTGCTGCACAAAAGAGAATAATCACCAACTACAGATACCGTGCAGAAATTCCAATATATCTAATTGTTCTAATCAGTTTACAGTTTTCATCTGTTTCTTGTAGGACCTGGTCATTGGTTTTTCTGTCTGCCCGTGGTATTCTTTGTATTTTCCTCAGAAACCACATTTCCACAGCCATTAGAAGTTTTTTTCAGCTTGTCTGCTCATTGTCCACGCTTCACATCCATACAAAAGTACAGGTTATGTGTAACACTTCAGCGCTTTTTTCCTCGTTGCAAATGGCAAATTGTTATTGGTCCTTATGTTTTACATCTAGCAAAAGGCTACCTTCGCCATGGCGATTCTTGTTCTAATCTTTTCAAGACATCTGCCATCAGATACCATGATTATTCCGAGACAGTTGTAACGATCCTTGTTCTAATCTCACCAAGACATCTTTCATCAGATGTTTTCACTGTTCCAAGATAGTTGTACCGATCAGTTATAACTATTTTAAAATGTCGCATGTCCTTTGCAGGACGTTGCGATCAGCCTCAGCACCAGGTTGAATTTTTTAAGCAGTTATACTTCCATTAGTTTGTCTTTGCTTTCTGAACGAAAAGTCAATGGCGAAGTTCTTCTTATGAAATCCCCCGCAATCTCATTCTTTTCCCATACGAGTTCTCAATCTGCCCCCCCCCCCCTTTTCCACGTGATCCCACAGGCGCACGACTACCTCTCCCTTATCCGTAGGTAATCCCCCACCAAGAGGTGCATTCCCTGCCAGACTATCAGCCGGTTCATTCCCCGGTACTCCCGCATGGTCAGGGCACAAAATCCTTCTGACAATCTGTGATCTCTGAGCAAGGTGAGCCATTCCACACGAAACATTCCTTTCTCAACTTTACTAAGCATGCTCCTTGAGTCCATAATGAATACAATGTGTGTTCCAGTGGTCTCCTCTAACCAACGGAATGCCGCTGTTACTGCTTCCACCTCCATTCTCATGCTTGAGCTCGTAGTCTCATATGCCAGACTTTCCTTTTTCAAGAATTTTCCATTAGCCTTCGTTATGAAACCCCAACCACTATGCTGTTTCTCACCACTGACCCATCGGTGTAGATCACTATGTCACCTTGATGTGTGTTACTTGGGATCAGTTATTGCACCTCAACCTCTGTGCGGCCCGCTACCCATTCTCTGCACTCATGACCCAGTGTTACTATTACATTGTGCCAGTCTGACATGTCTTCCGATACTTTAACCCACTCTTTTTCACGACTGACGGTCTCTAGATCACACACCTGACGTATATATATATATTTCCAGTATGAATCCAGGACCAACCACGTCTTAATCTATGACCCTTGAACATATCCATGACTTCATGCAGGGGGTGATCCCTATCTGCAGCAACTCTCAGGTACCATTTGGCCTGAAGGATCCTATGCCTATTCGTCTCAGAATTTTCTACGTGGAAGTCGCCGTAAGGCAGTGACTAGCACACATGCCTACCTGCCATCGTCATGAGTTGGAATCCGCAACCATATGGATTTGTGAAATTTACCTGGGCTGCCAGGTCGACCCAGCCTAAAATAGGTACCAAGTAATGTTTTAGGAAGTAAAGGCGGTCATGGTGCTATAGGTTGACCACTTTACCCTTTGAATGCCGAGTGGTATATAAAATATGAGTCTAGTACGATATACCAAATACTCTCCAAGGCGTGAAACCAGAGTCCTTGACTTTTGTTGTCGTAATGTCCATGTTTTGTTGTGTTTCAGAATACATCTGACCATAGATTGACGTGTACCTATAGAGAAGTGATTCTCCCGTACTACAGATTTAAAATGGAAGTGATTTCTGTCTCACCTTACGTGGCGCTGTTTTATGACGTTGTCACAGACGACGATGCGGACGCTTTGAAACATTTTGTGACTGACAAGGTACGTGATTTACACTCACAGTAAGTGAAGTCAGGCCTTATTCAGATATGCTTGCTTGCTTGCTTGCTTGTGTTCGTTGGCTTGAGCTCCAACGCGAAGTCCTGTATGTCGGATGAAGGCATCCTGTTGTCCAACATCAGTGTAATGTCGTACAGGACCTGAGTTTTGCGTGTGTATCCGTTGTCCCATGTCTGGCTTATTGGTGTGCAGACTGGTGGTTCCTCGCCGTACAGGCAGACACTCTCCGACTTCGTAGGAATCGGCGATCCTACTGACTTTAGCCAGGACCCCGAAGGGACCTGTTGCCCAGGACGCTCGACGAGGACTCGTCAATAGGTCTTGGCCAGTATATAACCCGGCCCTGGTGCCTTGGAAACACCTCTGCGTCCCATTCAGATATGACTGAGCTACCGTATGATGATTACTGTAGATAGTGCTACCTGCTTTCTGTTAGCGCCGAATGTTGGGCGGCGCTGACCAAACCCGACACCCCAAATTGTGCCCACGGCTTCGCGCGGAGGAGCGCAAATGGGAGGTTTTTTGTTGTTGTTGTTGTTCTCATATCCTTTACAGGACATCGCTGTCAACATCAGTATCTTTCAGCTGATTGTTGATTTCTTAGTTGCAGTCCTGCCGTCCTGCCTCCGCCACCCCCCCGCCCTTTCTTTCAATGTGCTCACTGAACCGTAACACCTATCACCCCGTCATCATCCTCAATCTCACTCCCTCGGTTGGGTATAAAAAGAATACATCGGAGATATTCTGAGTTACTGTGAGGTAAGTATTAACATTTTTTTTTCAATTCTCATTTTCTCTTCATTGCTTTCATATTTTTTATTCCATTCTTTTGTTCTTCTCGTCCTGTCGTCACCTTTTGATGTAGTCACAGGAGATCTCCTTGACTATATGTTGTGTTTGTGAATGTGTTTGTTTGCTGATGAAGGCTAATCGCCGCAACGTCCTGTATGTGTCGTAAATCTGTTATGTAAAGCTGCACTACGTTGTGTCATGTTATATTGTTTACATTTTCACAGCTTTACCGCAGTTCCACCAAATGTTATTCATATTTTCGCGTATCTGTAGCACTGTGTTCTTTCTAAGTTCTTATGTTCTTCGCCCAACTGAGTTTGCCGAAACGCCGATAGTTCGAATCAAATCGGCTTTCTCAGGACACATGTCACTTGCTGCTTCCATCATACTCTTTGATTAAGTTGCCATCAGTAAACGGTTTTCCTCATTCTCCCATCTTATGCACTAGTTTGTAACTTGTTCGGTTGACAGTTTCATTTTCAGCAAACTTTCTCGTGAAGAGATTTCTTTGAGTTTCTAAACCACGTTTCATGGACTCATATTTCTCAGAGCGTAACTTTCCAGAAAACTTTGAATATGTTGATAAATGTTTTGTTTCGAAGTGACGCCGAAGATTGTACTCTTTCAAAACGGCAACACTTTCGTTGAATATTACGTAATTGGTTTTCTGGTCCTTTGTTTCCACAAAGAAGTACCTTCCTCCCCATTCTTCATTGAAAACGCGACACTAGGCGTCCACTATTCTTTTCGTAGTAGCCATGATAAAGGGTGAAGTACACGGGATCTGAAAATGAAAAAAAAAAGACATTGAATTAGAAACATAAATAAAATCCAATTGAAACACAAGAAAAGCAGAGGACTAAGGGGTCACTAGTGAAGCTACGGCTCACCAAAGGTACATATAGAGTTTATAGATACCTTTGGTAATAGAATATATCTCATAATAAGGTTTGCAAAAGATATCAATAGGGCCGGCCTGAATAAACAGAGTAGAGCTGAGTTGTTCAACCGGGAATCCGCGAGTGGCAGCCAGGGGATCCGCCGAAACAGACCGAAATCACCTAAGTGCAATATTTCCGCCCATCTGGTTTATTATATAAAGTAGGACAGACACTTGGATTATCGCACAGAGTTCCTTGAGAAACGTAAACATTTGCGTAAGGATCTGCTCCAGCAGAAAGGTTGAAAAACACTGGCCTAGAGACCAGCTCGATTAACACCTTGACAGGGGAATTCTTCTGAGCTAGGGATAATATTTTCGTAATAACACGAGGCGTCTATGGCATTTTTATGCTATGTTTGCTACTCTATTGCCTCTATTCACACTTGTAGTTACCTATCACTGTTAAACAAAGAAATCCTTGTTACATACCTATAAAATGGATGAATGGCAAAAAGAAGTAAATATTCCTGGAGCATCGGACCTGTGTTAACAGCAGGGCGCATCTGGGGGAGGGAAAGATACGAGCGCGCGCGCGCGCACGCATTTATGTGTGTGTGTGTTGCCATGAATACCATGGTAACATCAGAGCGTAGACGGAGCTACCACGAGCCTGGGAAGGACTTACGGTGGTGCGAAATAAGCAAACATTACAATAAACAAGAAAATCTAGATACAATAATTTATAATTGAAAATAGTAACTTTAAGACACATAGCAGCCAGGAGATCTCCGCATGTGTGGAGATATCCTATTATTCTACACATAATACTTATATTTGAATTATATCACAACGTCTCGTGTTTCATACGTTACATCAGGCTAGTTCGAATACAGTCGGCGGGCCGGAATGAAATAACGTCGCGGGCCGGATCCAGCGCGCGGGCCATAGTTTGGTACCTCTGATCTAGAGGAAGCAAGAGTAGATAGAGCCCGTTACCTTGGATGGAATCTGTCTAGAGGACGCTAAAGTAAATACAGTCCGTGACATTGGACGGAATCTGTCTAAAGGAGGCTAAAAGAGTCCGTGACCTTGGATGGAATCTGTCTAGAGGAGGCAAAACTCACACTCATGCATGTCGAAGTCGGACAAACTGACCTTTGAGGTGTATAACTTCGTATAACGCACTTCCATCGAAAAAGTACGATGAAGTATCAACTTATGTGCTTATATGTGTCTTTGCTCGTCGCACGACCGCTCTGTATCTTCTTTCTCCATCCCACTACTATTTACATTTAGATAAATTTGACAGTTCTCTGTCTATGTGTCTATGTCCTCGCCCCGAGATGTGTCCAAAATTAACTGTCTCTTTGCGAAATAAAAACAGTTTTAAAAACAAAAATGTGAGATACTAAACACAGACAAGGTGTACATACATACCTTATAACGTGCTCCACATGCCTGCCTGCTTGCCTGCCTGCCTGCCTGTCTGCCTGGGTGGGTGGGTGGGTGGGTGGATGGATGGGTGTGCGTATGTGTGTGTGTATCTGTCTGTTAGTTAGTTAGTTAGTTATCAGTTGGGGTATCTTCGTTGCACTCCGGACATGTCCATAGGTGCTCAGATCCTCCCCCCCCCCCCCCCCAGCATATGCATCAGCGTCCGGTGGCTAATAGTGCCAATTCTGTGTTGGTTGACGAGGCGCTTTGTTTTCCCGATGTACCTCTCGCGTCTGGCTGTGCCGATTCTTACTCCCAGGTCTTTCATCCTGGAAAGCGATGTGGAATCACTGGCGTAAAAATCCTCTGTTCTCGCCATATCTTTAAGGGCGTTAATAACATCGGCACGATCCATGGGCTGGCCATCTACAAGGGGTGCAGAGCCAGCCAATTAATCAGCTCGTTCATTTCCCTCGACTCCCGCATGTCCCGGGACGAAGATGAAGGTGACTTTGCGGACAACGGACTTCCGCAGCGACTCAGTCCACTGTCTACGTACAGATCCAGCTTCGACCTTCTGAATCATGCTCATTGAATCACTTAGTACACACACGTTGGTATAATGCTGTGATTCCAGCCATATGAAAGCCTGTGTAACTGCCATCGTGTAAACCTCCATCGTCATGCTGCTCGTGGTCATAGAGTGGGCACCACTGGATTCTTGAACGGTTCGGCCCGCTGAACGGGCTGTAAATGCCCACGCACTTCTCTGCTGCTTTACAACAGATCCATCTGTATAGATGAGCACTTCGGGGCTATCTGAGTGATCATGGCAAAAGTTCCTGGGGTGGACAACCGGACGTCTACAAGCTGGAGGTCTACTCAAGCTCGGACGTAGCCAATCCAGGGGCTACCTGACCGGTCAGGCCCATTCATTCGGGTCTCTTATCTAATGTATTGGGTAGGGAACCTATATGTCAAATGTAGTAACTGAGGCCCTATTGGTCCTCAGGATTGTGGTACTTGAGTCAGCCTGGTCGTTCACTGATTTCTGTCATCTCCAGGGTCCTCCTTGAATTGAAGGGAGCATAAGAGATCTGCAAGGCCACGAGAGTATCACCTTAAGACATTCTCAGGTGAACCATGGACTTTCAGGACGGCCACAGGCTAATGACTCCAATCAAGGAATCAATGTCTGATTAGTCCTGATCTAGTGGCATCCTTCGGTACCCGCTCAGTACAAATCCCATCGTCAATAGTGGAGTGATTGAACCTATGTTCCTGAATGGACCTACAGCTCATTCTCGGTCCTACTCATCCGTATCAGTGACATTGAAAAACCCATACCCATTCCACATTCACGAACCATTACCATTATGTGAAATCTTACCCAGCCTGGTCAGTGACATTAAAACACCCATACACCTTTTCCCTGTCAAGAACTGTTCCCATTGTGACAAATGATGTATTCCTGTACCATTGGGCTACAACGAACACAAGACTCATTGTGTAGAGAGGACCACTGGAACTAGTAGGACTGGTTCTACAGGCGCCTGTTGTTTGTACAACCGATCGGGAAGGAGGAAAATACCGGCGGACCAAATCGGTGAGGCAGATGTCGACTGACGGGACTTTGTAGTACTCTTCGGTCTATGAGGGAAAGCCATGAGGCTCTCTGCCTGAACTTTATCCTTGTTGTGTCTGTTTAGAACTATCTGTTTTAACTGCCTTGATGTTTTCCTGTGCTGTTCTTTATTAATTTAATAAATCACGTTTTAGTTTACTCCAACGTTCACTGTGTTATATATATGGATCAGCCAGAAATACACTTTAGAGATTAGGTCCCGAGGTCGAAAGAGAGAGTGACAGTGAGTCCAGGGAACGGAGGAGGGTTGGCAAGCAAAGACCTATCCCAGCCAGGGCTATAGAATAATATTGAAATATTGTTACATAGTTACTTGGGACCCTCCACGTAGCTTGTTACAATTTCATGTCTGGCTGGCTGACAGGTAGGTAGGTAGATAGATACGTAGGTAGGTAGGTAGGTAGGTAGGTAGGTAGGTAGGTTGGAAGGTGTGTGCCTGTCTGTCTGTCTGTCTGTTTATCTTTCTGTGTGCGTGTCTTTGTTCCTTGGTTCGTTCTCTCTCTCTCTCTCTCTCTCTCTCTCTTACACACACACACACACACACACACACACACACACACACACACACACACACACACAGAGAGAGAGAGTCTTTGTCACGCTCCCTTCCACTTGTCTTTACTTCTCACATACCCATTAAAACCTCCACATTCACAGCTTTCCAGAGGTTATTTGATCATAAATGGAAAAGCGTCTTATGCTGAGACTAGGACCAGTCACGTGTAAGTATTTACTTATTATTATTATTATTATTATTATTATTATTATTATTATTATTATTATTATTATTATTATTATTATTTTTGTTGTTGTTGTTGTTACCATAAGTATCTTCTGTAACCAAAACGCACATAAATCAACATGATAAATGGGACGACATTATGCATATTATGCCGGCTCCCTGCCCTGGCCGAGGGGTTAGCAGCTTTCTCCGTTAACCCCGAATACTCTCGTGGTTGACGTGAGCGCACGAGAACTAGAAGTGGTTCGAGTCGCGCCAGTGACTTATGAGAGTATGGAGCCGGTCGCTCAGAAAGTCGTGGCGTGCTGATGAGCGTAATCTAGCCTAGGAATCAACATACAGCTGAAAGATGCTGGTGTTGACCGCAATATCCTGAAACAGGATGGAAACGCGGGAAAAAAATTATGCATATTATACAACAGATGCATTATGAAGAAATAGCTCAGACCCATGTGCATGATAAAGTGAATAAGAAACTTTATGTTTATCATTGTGGAATTTTAATTTGTTTTGTGTCTCCAAACATTGTGTTGGTAATTGTTGAATTTTAGTTGGTTTATGACAACATACATTGTATTGTTGTGTCAGGGATGTTAGTTAGTTTATATTTCCATACATTGTCTTGATGAATCAGGGATTACAGTTGGTTTATGTCTCTATACATTGTGTTGGTGTGTCAGAGATTGCAATTGTTTGTCTCCGTATATTATGTTGGTCATTGGGGAATTTTAATTGGTTTGTGTCTCCATAAATTGTGTTGGTCATTGTGGGATTTTAGTTGGTTTGTGTCTCCATACATTGAGTTGGTCACTGTGGGATGTTTCTTTGTGTCTCCATTCATTGTGTTGGTTATTGAGGGATTACGGTTGGTTTATGTCTCCGTATATTGTATTGGTCATTGAGGAATTTTAGTTGGTCTGTGTTTTCATACATTGTGTTGGCGTGTCGGAGATTATAGTTGGTTGGTGTCTCCATACAGTCTGGTTGTGTTTGGGGAATGTCAAATTGTTTGTGTCTCCAAACAGTCTGGATGTGTTTCGAGGGTTTACGTTTGTACCTGTGTTTGGAAGATGTGTCCTTGTGTCTATATCCTAAATATAGTACCGGGAAATGCTCTGTGAAATAAATACGACTGATGTGATATTTACCACACCCCCATCGGAGTGCCAATTGGTCTAAAATAAGGTGAAATTGGCACTATATACTTAAACGCCTTAAACCGTGTAAACAGGTCCTGTTATTTTTACTTTTACAAGTACCATAAGTGAACATACCCTGTATTTATGGCATTCTAGAGTTATATTCCATTTGTGTACATACATATTCAGCGTTAAGGGTAAGAGTCAATGGTGTCTAGTTCACAATATGTAAGCCTGTTATAGTGTTATAAATCAACACACGCTGTGCAAAGGCAGATCAGGTACAGGGACAACGCCCAATGTCCAGTGGTCCTATGTTTGCAACAATTCCACACTCTGCTGCAGATGACCATGTAGCTCTACAAATAACACGAAGGACTTAGATATGTATTCTGTCCAACCGAACATCCCTCTTCCTCTTCTTCTTCCTCTTATGCCTCTTCTTCTTCTTCTTCCGCTTTTTCTTCTTCTTTTTAATCTCTTCCTCTTCGTCGATCAACGTTTGCTCTGCGTTTTTTCGCTATGGGTTATAAACAGGACAGTTAGCGGAGGTCTACAGCGACTCAACAATAAAATGTCTTTTTGGGTTGCTCCTGCGGATTAAACGTCCATTCTATATCTGGCAAATTATGGCCAGTCCTGTAGAATATGCTCTGAAATTAACTTTGGTGCTCCACAGCTGCAAGCCATGGTCTCTGAGATTCATGCAGTATTGTGAGCTCTTATTCCGCTGTTTCCTGTGCTAATGTGAAAATCCGAAGCATCGTGGCTTAGGATATTGCAGCTTCCATTACAGATTGCAACCAATAATGAATCTGATATTCAAAAGAAGAAGAAGAAGAAGAAGAAGAAGAAGAAGAAGAAGAAGAAGAAGAAGAAGAAGAAGAAGAAGAAAGAGATGATGATGATGATGATGATGATGATGATGATGATGATGATGATGATGATGGGGAGGAGGAGGAGGGGGGGGGGCGGCGGAGGAAGAGAAACGCCCACAATAATTTATGGTAATGTTATTTAAGTTAAGACATCATTCAAACACTCAGTTGTCTTCAGTTTCTAGGTTTCTAGGTTGTAAAAACATTGCTTCATTATTGTGTTTTATTACAGCTCTTTTGTCACAGACAGGGAGTCTCCGATCGCGGACCGTCTGTCCAAAAGAATCGAAGCCATCACATACCTGGATGCAACTCACGATGATCATGACAGATTCTATTCCAGTGACCCATTCCAGGTTGACACAATTATTTTATCAGTTTTGTGCCCTGCCCTGTGTTCAGTCACTCTTCATAGTTTAAATGTAACAAATCGTAAGATGATTAATTCAATGAATTTTTTTTACGTTCATTATAATTTATATATAAATAGTCGTGATGGTCTGTTCAGGGCACAAAAGAAGATCGGCTGCCCTCACCTCTTCTGTCCATTGTGGAGTCGTTCCACACAGGCACCAAGGGCATAATCAAGTTTAATGGTGCAATTTCAGAAGAGTTTGACATTAAGAGTGGAGTTAAGCAAGGTTGTGTTCTAGCTCCCACACTCTTTGGAATATACTTTTCATTTCTACTGAAGTATGCCTTTCGTTATCAGTGTTAGAAGTGGGGATGCGCCACCGCCTAGTTGAATGTACTATTCACTGGCGGGCAACCCCAAATAGTCAGATATTGACTCGGGACGAAATCTATATGGTTGAAATAAAGATTACGCCCATGAATATCCAAGCGTTCAGCCGAAAGTGTCTCTTTAAAACAAGATGAAATTAGCTGGTCTTGATATTCTCCAAGGAGTGGGAAAAGAGAAAGTTAGATGGCTAGGTTTACATCTCCGAATGGATTACTAGTCAAGGCAAAGTATCACCTCTGGCTGCTTTCCTCTCCCTGGTACTTAAATAAGCCCACACCAATGTACACACACGAAAACGTATGCACATTTTGAAAAAATAAAAGGTAACTATCAGTTTCAAACAAAATACACTGACTTTAATTAATATCAATATTATTGAACATATGATGTTTTCACGACGACGACGAGATGATGATGATGATGATGATGATGATGATGATGATGATGATGATGATGATGAATTATGCAATATACACTCATATATGTGAAATAATGGAAAGTAGATACATAACTTTGAGGTACTTGTACCCTATCTGGATGTGTGTCGGAGTCACAAGTGAGATAAGTAGTGTTCCGTTCTGTCGTCACCTTTTTCCTCCGATGTCACAGCACGGGAAAACCAGGGCTCCTGGTGAGGGATTGGAAGAGATAATCAAGAATGCGTATTATCTAGTTATACATCAGTACATTCCTAAATAATACATACATTCTATCACCCCCATATGCAATACCCAGTCTGGCCAGGTCTCTATTCTAGCTTTACTGCGTTGACTCACCTCCTTCTCCCTCTATCTCCCTCTACAATTGTCTAGTCTGGAAAGGACTTTTCAATCGTCTCACACACCTGCAATTACAAATCTTGCCATCCCATATAATGTCCCGTCATGAGGAATGAAATGTCCTAAGTTAATGTCACTAACTCAGACACCCGGTTATTTATAGCCGCTACGTTCACTTTGGTTTAGCCGAATAAAGAGTAGGTAGTGATATCATAATAGTATATAATCTCCGGGCTTAAGTGCCGTGATCAGTCTCCGTGAAAGGCCTCAGTGAGTTACGATGCACGCTCGTGCACCACACACTGGAAAGGCTAAGCACCATATACCTAATACCAATTATGGGTAAAGTCCGCATCACTAGACCTCTGCGTCAACCATGATCAATGCGCAATATGCCAATGCGTGTGACGCATAAGAACACAATAGCATAACACCAAATTAACATATGACAATTTGCATCTCAAACATCAAATAAACGTAAAGTATGCAAATTCAAAATAGGCGTATAACGATATTCATACTACTGGCATAATGCATGAGTTCGTAACAATATTATATACATACAAAATGAGACACATAACCAGGTATCATTGGAGTAACCATATAACACATAAATATATCCAACATATACTTAAACATTAGTCACATGAAGATTTTCCTACATAAGGAGTATGAATGCAAAAATGTATTATATAATTATCTACAGCAAACTGAGAAACTAATAGCTTCCATTGATGTGACAGACTGCTGATAATATAAATTAAAAGTCTGCCGAATGCATGTCCAGAGTATAACAAAAACGATGCATATAAACATTTTAACACATGTGTAAGAATTACAAACTTATATCAGTAGGCTGCAGACAGTAAACTGAAGAATACTAGTTCACAGATCAGTAACAAGAAACACTGATAGTCTCAAAGAACTAACCTAGACCAGACAGAAAGATGAATATCCGCAGCTTTACTGAAAAGTTACTACAGAAATAATCATTTGCTCCCCATACCTGTTTCAAAATTGTTCGTATCTAATCTGAGAGCTCGAATCTGTAGTATATATACCCTTTCTCATCTCCCCTTATCTGTGCTGGCGGTGGGGTAGCCATGTGTTTTCTCTGACCCAGCCGTGACACTGCCTGACACTTCCCACCTTCGCGTGGGTTTAATTGCCCTTAGGCCACTGGCGTTTCTTATTCAGCCCACTCCTTCCTTTCTACAGATAATTAATTGCCTCTATTCATTCAACCGGTCAGTTTTAGTTCACACTTTTGACGTAGCTAGGGTGGCGTGGTTTTACCAGTCTGTGATAACACAGACTGCTTGCGTCCTGCGTTCAGCGCACAATTCGATGTCATGTCTGGATAGCCACTGAGAAGCGTGATTTTATTCCTATAGTTGTTCCTTCCTCTCTTGTTGAATACTTCCATGTAGGAAAACATTCTTGTGCAACTCGCGGCATTCTGTCACAGGCAGGATGGTGGTACATACATTGACTCGCGCTCAGATGGCGGCCTTTACAATGCTCAGAGATTGAAAGCCAAGACCAAAATTAGGAGGGTACTGATCAGAGAGTTGCTTTTTGCAGATGATGCTACAATTACGACCCATTCTGAGGAAGAATTACAATGTCTACTATCTGCATTCGCCAATGCTTGTTCTGAATGTGGTTTAACAATTAGTAAAAATAAGGCACAGATTATTTCACACGTAGACACGCGGGACCATCATTCTTTATTGACGATGCCGAACTGGATAAAGTAGACCATTTTACATATCTAGGATCAGAGGTAAATAGCAAATTATCCCTAGATCAGGAAACTAACACAGTAGCGACAACTCGAGAAAAACTGTTGTGCATTTTGAATGCTTTGAATTGCACATTGTCTGTATCTAACTAATCTTCGTGATATTACACATTGTCTGTATCTAACTAATCCTCATGCTATTACCTCCGTTCACAGGTGGTCAACTATGGCATGGGAGGTCACTATGGTGTACACTTGGATTCATACGATGACGTAGGTCCCAAAATCACTTCTGTGACTGCTATTGCTGCTGCTGCTACTATTACTACTACTACCACTGCCACCATCATTACCACCACCACCGTCTGTCGCCGCGACTGCTACTGTTGATTCAGCTCCTACTGCTACTACTAATGCTATAAATACTACTGCTGCTATTGCTGCTGCTGCTGCTGCTACTACTACTACTACTGCTACTACCACCACCAATACCACCACTACCCCCACCGCCACTACTACTACTACTACTACTACTACTACTACTACTACTACTACTACTACTACTACTACTACTACTACTACTGCTGCTGCTGCTGCTGCTGCTGCTACTACTACTACTATTAATACTACTTCTAATACTATTATTGTCTCTAATGGTTTTCAAAAAATTATGGAATAAACATTCCGATTGGAGCTCACACGAGTCGACAAATTAACAACACAGCAGACTGAACCAGCCAGTCCATCAGTGACCGGATTCCAGAATAGAGGACCTAGAAATGTGGATGGAAAGTCATTAATAAATTGACAAACAAATACAAATCATCACAATCATTACCATCAAATCAGGTTACATGTGATCAATTCAGTAGATTTTTTCAGTCCGACATAAACCAACTGAAGGCTGCAATATCAGATTCGCCTCATGACATATTTTTATTATCATCATTCTGTGAGAACAAATGCTATGGAGACATTCTCTCCAACATACCGCTAATGACGACCACTGAAGTCATCTCAGTAACCTAAAAATAAAACAATAACTCATCAGGACTAGATGGAATCAGTAATCGGATCCTTCGCCATGCTGCACCGGCGATCTGCGATTCACTAACTTTTATTTATAATCAATGTCTCACCAAAGGTCGAACTGCGTAGAACCATAATCAGAGAAGGCTCATTCAACGACCAAATGAAAATCCAAGATCTACAACATGTAGCAGCGAACCGCCAGACATGAAGAGCCATGACTTCTGCTCTATGCGCTGACTTAGGCTCAAGAGGAATGACTAACTAACTAACTAACCAACGGTCACTTCCCATCAGCTTTTCAAATCGCTAAAGTGTATCCTCAATTAAAAGCTGGTTCTCTAGACGATCGCGTCATGAGTAATTATAGGCCAATTTCCATATTATCCTCACTATCCAAACCGCTAGAAAAGCACATCCACAAAACATCACTACAGCAATTAGTTCGCCACAAACTAATAATTGACAGTCAGTCAGGATTTCGGTCAAAATACTCTTGTCATGCAGCCCTAACAAACATGATAGAAAATCGGTATCAAAATATTAATAACAATACTCTATGTGGAGCGGTGTTTGTAGACTTTAGAAAAGCATTCGATATAATAGATCATACTGGGACGCAGAGGTGTTTCCAAGGCACGAAAGCTGGGTTTTATACCGGCCAAGACCTATTGACGCGTCCTTGCCGAGCGTCCTGGGCAACAGGTCCCTTTGGGGTCCTAGCTAAAGTTAGTAGGATCGTTGATTCCTCCGAAGTCGGAGAGTGTCTGCCTGCACGGCGAGGAACCACCAGTCTGCACACCAATAAACCAGACATGGGACAACGGATACTCACGCAAACCTCAGGTCCTGTATGACATCACACTGATGTTGGACAACAGGATGTCTTCATCCGGCATACAGGACTTCGCGCTGGAGTTCACAACAAGAGAACACATACAAGCAAGCATAGATCATACTATTCTAATTTAAAAAAAAAAAATTAGAAACAATTAAATTAAGCTTTAATATTGTGACATTAATAAAATTATTTTATTTCAATTTTAATTAAGACAATTCTAACCTACATAAATGTCTTCGGTTACTGCCACTCCACAAACGCCTACTTTTTAATAAGGCTAAACTAATTCACAAAATCCTATTTCAAAATGCTCCAAGCTACCTTTGGCCATTGTTTAAAAATAGCGCAAGACATAGAGAACGACTAAATATACTTCATGTCCCTAAACCTAGGATAGACTTATATAAAACAAGCTTAGCATACTCTGCCGCTCAGCTGTGGAACAATCTTCCACAAGAAATCAAAGACACCACCAATCATTATGCATACATTCGCAACCTGTTTGAACACTACCTCAGTAGAGACTACATTCCCCCATAAACAAACAAAAAAGACAATAATAATGGTAAATAATCTGAAACGACAACTAGCCAAAAAACATTCCCATATGTATGGCACGTTACACCTTCCTTAGGTATTTATAATGCCCATGTTAAACATTGCCTCAGTGAGTCATTTGTTATTGATTATTTTTCATGCGTTTTAATGCTTATTGTTCTTTTGTTGTCAAAGATTTGCTTCATGAGAGATGTTGAATGAAAGAACGTATGAGAGGAAATAGAGAATGGCAGAATGTCAGACGGGCCTGCGTGCCCTATTCTAAACCCTTTGAAAATAAAGATTTTCGTTCGTTCGTTCGTTCGATCGATATACAAAAGTATATGGCGTATTTCATGGAAACAACAATAAACAATACAGAGGTTGTAGAAACACTTGGAATGAATAGAGAGTTGATGAAAGAAATAACAAAGAGACAATAAACAAATACAGAGGTTGTAGAAACACTTGGAATGAATAGAGAGTTGATGAAAGAAATAAAAAAGAGACGAGTGAAATATTTCCGCCACGTTAAAATACATAACTTCTTGTAAAAACCATACTTGAGAATAAGACTGAAGGCAAGCCTGCAAGAGGCAGATTACAATACAATTGGGAATATAACGTCAAGAGATGGGCGAACAGCAATCTGAGAGAATGTACAATCAAGACGAGAGACAGTGTCGGAGATCCATTGCAGCAAACCTTAATTGTGAAGACGGCAGCTGATTGATTGATCATAATGATGACTGCCAAGGTAACCTATGGTTAGTGCTCGTCTACCGTTTCAGTAGTTAGGAGTTCGGTCCCCACTGGGATAAATGCGAATTGTCTAACTATACCTATATACTAGCTTGCTCCGTGGCAAATGGTTTACAGACGCAGTTTGTAATTCCACATACCGCGTTCGAAACACAGATGTGAGCGATTTGGCAGCAGACCGGCTATCGTTGGTTGTTTTTTTTTAAATGAAATAGTGCGGGTGCCGGTCGTTCAGAAAGCTATGGCAACTACTAAACGTAAACTTGCCCAGGAATCACGAACAGCAAAAAAAAATTAAAAAAATACTGCATTTGACTGCTTCATCTTGTAAAGGACATGCAGCTAATTAACCTGGCTGCCAGATAGACCAGACATAAAATAGGCTGCAGAAAATGTCTAGGGGAGATGTGATTCTGATCATATTCCCCATGAGCGTCGGCTGGTCTATACAAACATGGGTCTACTGGCACCATATGCCAAATTCGTATAAAGATGTGTAACAAGAACCTTTACGGAGTTTACTTAATAAAGTAAACTGATAAATAGCACATCTCTGAAACAAGTTAAAGATTTTAAATATCTTGGAAGTATGATCACAGAAGATAGCAGAACAAGCAGAGAAATCGAAATCAGATGTCATAAAGCAAGTGCGCTTATATATCAACTATCACCCATATTGAAACTTCCAAAATAGACCTAAGTCCGCAAAACTACAGATAATAAATAGCACATTCATACCAACCCTATGATACCAATAACAAACTTGGACATCAACCAAATCATATGTACGTAAAATCAACACCTGTGAGACGAGATACTTAGGGGGAGCTGCAAGCTAAACTATCTGAGACCGAATAAGAATTTATGTTATGAGACAGGCAGTGGAATCAACATCTTGTACCACATATATTGAAAGACAACGTTAAATGGTTTGGCCATCTCGTAAGAATGCAACACCATCAACTACCAGCAATGGCCCTATATCAAAGAAGATCTGCTACAAGAGCAAGAGGACTCTCGAGAAGAAAATGGATTGACGACATCAAAGACATTGTACAATCACACCGATTGACACTAACCAGTGCCATCCATCGGACGCTGGAACATGAACTATTCCACCCACGACGCTTGACGGCAAAACTGGAAGATTATGATTATTACTTCACACTGTGACCTACACTGAATTTCCACTAATTGGGGGTAATTATGTCATGCCATTCCGCTCGTTCTTTGTTTATGCATGTCCTGGTGTAAGTAAGAAAGTAAAGGACCCATGTACACGCCTTGGGGAGCACTGGGTACACGGTGCTAGACCCATATGTGTACACAACTGGCACCCCAATGGGTGATGTGGTCAAGATCACACTTTTATGTTTCATGTATGTGACCCATTTTAGGCTGGCTCGACAATGTGTGTACACAACTAGCACCCCATGGGTGATGTGGTCAAGATCACACTTTTATGTTTCATATATGTGACCCATTTTAGGCTGGCTCGACTTTGGATGGATCAGAAGCATGGAGAACAACTGTAAGAATTACAAATAAACCACAAACAATGGTGCCTGCGCAGAATAATGGGATTAAAATGGTATGACAGAATCACCGATGTAGAGCTCATACAGAGAGCAAATCATAGTGAACTCACAGTGAACCAAGGCGTACAGAAAGGACGATGGCTCTGGGTATGACACATTGTGAGAAAACCTGAGGACAATATAAAAAGACATTCTTTTGTCTGGAATGCACAAGGCAAACGGAATAGCGGGAGGTCTAAAATAAACGAGGCAGCAGGTTTGTGTCTCTCTTCGTCTCGCTCACCTGCCCGATGTGACAAACCCTCTCAGTAGCTCCTTTAACATGCGAGCCAATGTACCTCTTCATGGTGGCGGCACATCAGAGGCGATTGTTGGTCTGATAAATGTCGAGTTTGAAAGCCCGCTAACAGTGATGTTGAGAATTGCGTATTGGTCTAACACCGATGGTTACAGTTGATTGTTGGTCAGATAACTGTGGAGTTTGAAAGCCCGCTAACAATGATGTTGAGAATTGCGTATTGGTCTAACACCGATGGTTACAGTTGATTGTTGGTCAGATAACTGTGGAGTTTGAAAGCCCGCTAACAGTGATGTTGAGAATTGCGTATTGGTCTAACACCGATGGTTACAGTTGATTGTTGGTCAGATAACTGTGGAGTTTGAAAGCCCGCTAACAATGATGTTGAGAATTGCGTATTGGTCTA